>LPNX010884237.1:140398-268201 GCA_001517045.1 Pseudotsuga menziesii | reverse complement strand
ATTTGTGACACTATACTAGCTTAAGAATATGTGTGGGTTGTAAGTGTTATTCATGGTGTTTGAGCCTAAGAAGCTTCATTTAGGAAGTAGTCCCTTTATTTCCCTTAATGACCATCTATATGCCTCAAAACCCATTTCCACTAATCCTACTTATGGCATATGTATCCCACCTATATGCTAAAGAAACCTAATAATGTCTCCAAGAAAAATTCCTAGTTATGGCCCAAGATCCATTTATTATTTAGGGATTAAGACCCATTCTTGGTTAGGAAAAACCTTTAGTTGTTTTCTTAATGTTTTGCTAATTATTTAGATCAATTTATGGATCACTCTAACAACAAAACATGTGTGCTAATAACATGTACATTTTATCAATGCATACATGATTTTGTTAAAATAAAATAAAACACAGACAAAAAATACATGAAGTACAACTTGATTTCTTACATTTATATCATATATTAAATGGTATACTTTTGTATTATTTAGCTGACATATTATCATCATAACAATTATTTGGTGCTACTATTGAAATAATAATTACTAGAGAGTGGAAAACCTGCTATAGCCATCCAAAGAATTTGGTCATTAGAGAAAAATAGTTGGAGGCACTTTCTTAATTCAAAAAAAATATGTCGGTAACATGTTATGTTGTTGTATCTTGAGTATATTTATGTGCTCCACTTCTTCAAATACTTGTAGGGAATGCTAATTCCATAGAAAATATTTGTTGCACTTGTGTGGAGACTAAATTTTAGGTGAAAAGTCATGGTGGAGAAGATTGCATGAAGTGTTCATGTAGTGTGGCAATGAAAGGTTGGTGAGCTTAGGGAGGATTCTTCTTAGTATCTAGGGTACATGATTTCATTTATATCAACATTATTTTTCACAACTAGTTCTTAATTTGGTGTTGTTAAATGCTACTAATGGCGTTAAATGGTATTGTATGAATTACCTATGTTAATTTTATGGATTGAATTATTTTCTATTAAAAATCATTTGTCAAATGTTGTAATGTGACTTGTAGAAACATTTGATTGCCAAAGAATGAGTAGAAAAATCGAAAAACATTCGGTTATGCATATATTTATGTCACCCAAAGAAACAACTCATTACTTTAATGGAGAGGATTCTGGAAAAAAGGTAGCAATGTATTTTCTATGTTATTTGTTGTAGTACTTGAGTTTGAATTTATTAAAATTTATTGAAGTGAAAGTAAATCATAGTTTTTTGTGGGAAGGTATTGAGTTTATCTTATATTATTATACCTTATTTTACCTTTTGGAAATTATAGACAATTTTCATCCACTTTATCATTATTAAAGAAAAATGATAAAGAATTTTGTAAACTATTGATACAATTCTTTATGAAACATTTACTGAATTTACCTTATGCTATATCTTGAACACTTGGTTCTTCATTTTTATTACTTTCCTCCTTCCATTTTCCAATTACATGAATTTGTTTGATTTTTTGACTTTTTTTTATTTTCAATCTATGGTCTCCATTTAAGCTAAAGTTTTCTTAATTTATTTTTATTGTAATTTTTTTCTATACTCAGGTTTCATAAATTTGTTTGATTTTTTGATTTTTTTTAATTTTCAATATATGGTCACATTTAAGCTAAAGTTTTCTTAATTTATTTTTAATGTAAATTGTTTTCTATACTCAAGTTTCATCATTATGTTTACATAAATATTTAAATTATTTAATTCCTTCATATTTAAGGTATCGACTTGTGTGCATAGTGTCCTTGTTTTTTGCGAAGATGATGAGTATGAGGTTAGTAATAGAGGAGCATGTAAATAAATTTTACATGCTTTTAATTTTATGTATTTTATAATTTATTTACATGCTTTTAATTTTATATATTTTATAATTTTGTAAATAAAATACCTTTTATTAACTTTATTGAGTAGTTTTTTTTAATAATTTAGATGCACTATAAGGCTTCCCTATGCATGGTATTCATGCTATGCATGTCACTTTTTTTTTCAGGGAATGTTAGGGGTAGCTTTTCTTGGATGGTATAGAAATTTTAATTTTAAGAAGCCATTCACAAAATAAACGTATTTTTGTAAACTATAGTTAGGTTAATTCTTTACCTAGTCATATAGTTTGTTTATATGTAGACATTTTTTTTAAAGTTGTTTTTCTAGAATTATGACAGAAATATGAATGCTTATTCTTTCTAAGTCAAAGAAATCTCATATATGGCTAATTGCATTAAAAAATAGGAATTCATTCTTGTTAAAACAAGTTTAAGAATGGCTAAGTGATGTTGCAATAAGGGACAAGTTAAAATAAGATTGATTTTGTAGGTTAGGTTTCAATTATACTATGCTAAGGCATAGTGGTTCTTCTATGTCCAAGACTACAATGATAAGGGAACTAAATCACACATAACTATAACTTTAACTTCCTTTCATCATGGTCCTAAAATTAACAAATATTTTGATCAAACACACAATCATTAACATATACGTGTTAAAATATGCATGCATTTTTTAACATAGATTAAAATCTATGTGGAGGACGATGTGGGGGTGTGTGTGGATCTTCAGTCAAGGCTGGAGCAATTCAAATAGAAACATATGTGCTCTCTTGAAATGTAAAATGAGCAGGGATTCTATTGCAACTTCATACACCCTATAAAAATGGGTTCTTTAAGAATGTCATGTTGAATCTAAAATTAAATTATGCAGTAGAAATAATTATATATATTAAATTAAGTTTATTTAATCAAATATTAAACAATATAAAATATTTAATATACATAAACTATTCAATAATAACAATAATTTGCTAGTCATGAAACATCACAAATGTCATTCAAATATACTAACTGTCAAGAAAAAAACGTGAAGTAGTAAATGAACATCAATACTTATAATGTCACAATTTTAAGTACTTAATAATTTTCTGATAACTGCAAAGCGATAAATGTGTGGAAGGGAATCACTCTAACTATACCTGAAGACAATATATACAATGTGCTAAGATTAGTTACCATAAATGAAATTTTTTCAAACATACTTGAATTTCATGGAACCTCAATTAATAGCAAATTTAATGACAAAATTGATTCTCAACCTTGAATACTTTATAAGTTTCAAAGGTAAATCTTAAAATTTTTTACATTTATATTAAAATCATATTTATATTTAATTTCACATATTTTTATCAAATACCTCTATTTATTAATTGAATTTCTATAATAAATTTTATCATAAGCGTTTATATTAATATTTTTATTTTATTTTATCAATATTTCCAAATTTATATATAAAATGAACTAGGCATTACTAATGTTAAGTGAGTGATATGTTAATTTTACTTGGGAATGGGCCAAAAGAGGTTTAGGTCTAGTACATGGGTTTTAGGCCCATGCTATTTGGTAGCCCATGACATTGGTCCAAGGTATTGCATGTAATGAAACCTATAAAAGGCTTCGCACACTCTATTAGAATGTGGCCTAGAGGTGAGCAGTGGCTAGCTCACTTGGTCGGGCTTGAGTCATTTAGGTCAAGGGAGATAATAGATATATTAGGGTGGTTTTTCTTGGATTTGGATTTTCCACGCAAACATTGTGTGGCTCTTTAATGGTTGCTTGTCTATTTTATTTCTCTTACAAGTAATTGTTTTAACATCCGTTAAATCCTAATAAGTGGTATCAGAGCCATAGTTTGGAATATATAGTTGTGCTCATTGTGTTGTACCTAGTTTTTTTAATTAATTGTGGAGTACATGTTCGGTGGTACTCGACACCCTAGCAGTATTTTTGGGTTCCTTGTTAGCATATGATTCCATCCGGTGCTAAAAGCACAAGGTATCCTTCTTACGCACAGAGAAGGAATGTTGCATCAAGTGTGGAATGAACCACTAGGTAGGTACGAGGGTGGCATGTGTACTCTTAGCCTAACTTGATGTGGATCAGAGAGGCTGATCCTTTGATTGCGGGAGGAATGTGAGATGGTTTGATCTCAGTTGTGGGACCAAGGTTGATAAATCATGTATGTGAAGAGAATTCCTAGAGAACTGGTGGTTACAATAGCTGAGGACCGATGGAATCTGATAGGTGGATTTTTTTATATGGAGGTTAATTACAAAGTTGCATGTGGGTGAAAAAAGAGCACGACATAAAATGAGTGAGCATGGAAAAGCGAGAGGATGTAGCAATGGATGGTGATGGTGAAGTCACCATGAAGGCACATGAAAAAAAATAATGGAGTTTGCATTTAACTGGGCATATCGTTGTAAGACCCGATAAGGCATGCATACTCTTTGTAACCCACTAGTAAATTCAGGAGATAAACCTAGGTGATAGGTGGGTGTATCCCCAAGTCAAGCTTAAAGGGGGGATTGTTATGTTTAACCTTGACTCAAGAATGAGTTAAATTTGGTTTAGGTATAACACGTGGTTTTTTGACCTATGGTATTTGGTATCCCATGGTATTGGTCCAAGGTATTGCATGAAATGAAGCCTATAAAAGGCTTGGCATACTCCATTGTATTGTTGCGTGGAGGTGAGTGGTGGCTTGCTTAATTATGTGTCTATCTTTAATGATTGCTTGTCTATTTTCTTTCTCTTGCAAGTAATTATTTTAATGCTCATTAATCCTAATAGTGAGAACATATATACATGCTAATATGTTATTTGAGTTTGCAATATAAAACCTTAAAAAAAATAAAACAATTGAAATAACCTCATATATTAGAGTTGCAAACATGATTGACATCAAAAAAAATGAAAAGCTAGAGTTAGAACCATGATTGACACCTTTAAAAAATAAATAATTGAAATAACCTAGAGTTAGAAACGTGATTGACATCCAACAAAATTTAAAGTTAGAAACATGATTGACGTCAAACAAAGTAAAAAGTTATAATTACCCACAAACATTCATGAAGAAAATGCTACAACTAGAAGTAATATCCATGGATAAACCACAAAAGTAGCATTATACACTATTAAACCTACATTTCTATAAATTTTATGCTCACGAGTCTCTTATTAGCCCTTGCCTCCAGGCTAGCGGGGACTTTATGAATTAGCTTGCCATTGATTTCTATTAATTTGCACAAAAAACAAAGCAGTTTTCTAACATTTATACTAACGTTTCTTAGTGATATGTTTACAACATGTGTTTTCGGCCAATATTCGAGGCCTTATTTGTCCCCAAATCGAGGCCATTTTCATTTTTCTGTGTTTTAACATAGGGTTAAAACAACATTGAGATCATTGAGATATCCGACGGCATTTTCATTTACATTAATGTTATCTCCAATATAGCATTAGTTTATAAGCATTAAATGTGAGTCTCATTTTGGCTTCGCTGTAGATATCTCCATGCATGTGGATTAATTATCATCTATACATCTTGGTGTGGATCATCACTGCATGCACATGCCTTCTACACATCTTTCCTTCTATGCATCTAACCTTCTATACATCTAGGTGTTGATCATTTGAGGCTACAGTTGAATCTAGAACTATGCATGATATATAACTAATTCTTTCTTCCTTTGTCTATGATGCTACTACTTCCTTTCTTAGATAATTCCTAGTCATTCAAGGCTATTACATGAACTGCTAGTCTAGGACCAACTGCTTCTATCATGTGAAGGCCTTTTTTTGTAAAAAACAATGGAACAATGAGTTATAGAATAAAGGTCACTAACCAATGAAAGGTAACTTATCTTTGAACCTTTATAAGAGAAGTTCTTATATCTTTAAAAAAAAATTGAATAGTGGGGTTCTTAAAAAAAAAAAATTCAGAGTTATAATGAATTTATGCTAGGGCATGGTATAACATATTGATATCCCTAACTAGGAGGATCACTTCTATTCTTGTGATTCCATGTTTTCATTTCTTTTCATGTTTCATTCCTTGAAACAAATCGATAGATAACTAAAATAAAATCAATGTTATAACTTAAATCATTTTTTTGTAACTAAAATCAATTCTAATTAATTACTATCCTTCTCGCATCAATACCACATACTTGAAAGACTTAAGTGAAGATTAGGCTTTCCAAATAGAACTAGACATGGGAATTTGGAGCTCAAAATTCAATCAAGCAGTCATTGTAATCTAAATTCTTGCATTGTAGATTTGAACCTGAGATCCCATTGTGGTGGGAGAATTGCATCACTACATCACAAAGCTAAAACTACCTTATCATGAAGAACAAATTGTAATGAAGAGTGTCGATGGACTCCATACATGAAATCAAAAGGAACTTGGATTATTTGGGATTTGAATGTTGGAGGACACTTGTAAAAAATAGAATCTAAGAACAACCAAGGAAAAATGCAAACTAAACCTGCAACGAGGAGATAACATGTTTCATGTCCATTTTGCACATTTAGGCCTCTTCCTCTTTTGTCTCCTTTTGTTGGTGTCCTATCTCCATTGTGTCTCCATTTCTCCTTTGTTGATTTACTCTTATGAAAACTATGATATACTAATTATATATACATGATTAATCTAATGTCCATTCTAAATCGTTCATTCGTAGAGATCAATCGATTCCAAATACCTAGTTTCTAGAAACTTGAAGCTTTTTCATCTTTAAAAAACAATAACAACAAACGTTTCAGTTGATAGGAAATCTTCGAGCAGGGATAAAAATAAAAACTAATTTGAACTGAAACATGAATTTGGAAAACCTTATTTCTAAATGGCACTATATCTATGAGATGATTAATGGGATTTTGACTGAGATGAAGGTAAGAAGGGATCTCTCTTTCCAAATTGATGACCCTCTCTCCTGTTGACGCAATTTCTTGTGTTCCATTCCCTTATTTTCCAAGTTTACAAAACCTCCTAACGAGTTCGACATGACATCAAACCCCCTCCTCCTCCATTCCACTGGATCAAACTAATTCTCCATGCTCGAAAGAAGAGAAGTGACAAAACTCAAGGCTCAACTAACTCAAGTATGAAAGTGAAGTATAGGAGGAGCTCGAAGCCAAGTGTTGATGGCGAGCCTTTACCCGTAAAATCCAATTCATACCTCATTAACTTGATCATAGTGCATCCATATATCGAACCCTTGTGAATGATGTATGGATTGATCATAGCAATGGATCGTGGGGAAGAATTCACAGGCTTTCTCTTTGGTAGCCAACTCAACTCTACCATTAATTTAGCTAAGGACATACCAATGTTCATGATGTGTGCCAAGTGTTGATGGCAAGCCTTTACTTGTAAACTCCAATTCATACCTCATTAACTCGATCATAGTGCATCCATATATCGAACCCTTGTGAATGATGTATGGATTGATCATAGCCATGGATCATGGGGAAGAATTCACAAGCTTTCTCTTTGGTAGCCAACTCAACCCTACCATTAATTTAGCTAAGGACATACCAATGTTCATGACGTGTGCCATTAAACTCTTTCCATTAATGCATTGCATTGGAATATGAAATTTACAAGTTATATTTATGGTTGGAGGCCATGCAACACATCAAAGCAACTATGGCAATGGATATCTAACATTTTGTCAAATGTTAAATATTTGATAGATCTTCTAGGAATGAAACTTGTGGGTCGAACACCTCAATCACTGTTGCTTCCTTCTATTGGGACTTGCAAACCACTTATCCATATACTTTCATGTTTCTCTCCCTTTCAAATTCACTTTTTCATAATTGTGCTATTTGAGTGCATGTAACTCAAGTGATCATGAACTGAGACTTACAAGTAGTTCGGATGTTTGTGGTTAATATTTAACCAATGCCAGACTTCTGGGGTTCTTGGCGACTCTAAATTCCAATAAATGTTGAAGATTTCTTGAATTAAACGAGTCACAAAGTTGCATAGGATCAGCAGGTTCCTGCATTAGACATGGTAGCACATTGGTGGGCTACACATAACAAACCTCATTCTCTGGGATTCATCGCCAGCTCCTCGACGGTTATTTTTTGGTTGTGAAAATATGTCCAAGTGTTTTTTATTATTATACCTTTAACCTAAAACGTGCACAAGTATTAAAAGTGGACTAAGTGTTCCTTCTTTGTTTATTATTTTTTCTTCATTGGTAGAATATAATATCTTACCCCGTGCAATAGTGAGATGGAGCATAAAAATCATAATATGTTCACTAACCTCTTTTAATGACCCTTAAAAAAATTTAATACTTACTTTTGGAATAAAAATATAATAATTGTTTAATACTTATTTTGGCATAAAATAAAAATTTACGTCATAACCGTTGGTATAAAACAAAAGAGTTATAGCATAAAAATGATTTTTAAACTTATTATTTAAAACATAACTAGTTTATGTCAAGTTATTGAAGTTAGGGTTTTTGCACTAGTCTTTTCTGGAACCGAGCGAAACCGAGCGAGGTGATTGTTGTTATGCTGCTATCATTTTAGCCGCCTTCACCTTTGTGTCTGTTGTGGGTGATTGTGACTAAGATGCAATTTGTCTTTGTTGTTGATGAGTAAGATGCCATATGTGTTCCTAAATCAACTAACTTATCAATCATCATAATGAGTGTTTTAAAACTCAAGTTTGCATCTAATAACTAATTGCATCTGCATGCATATTTTAACTTTGCCTTAGAAATGAATCTTTATTATAGTTGGAGCCTAATCCTTGGAAGATTATTGTGCAAGGAGACCAAGATTTACCCAAACCTCCTGGAATATTTTGCCTTAGAAATGAATCTTTATTACATTTGAAGCCTAAGGATCTAATCCTTGGAAGAATTATTGTGCAAGGGAGACCAAGATTTAGCCAGACTTCTTGGAATTTGAAATCTAAGGTTGATTTTGATGTATATTAAATATTTGATAATAATAAATGACCCTTTTTGTCTTTGTGGTTAATTATCTATATATACCCAATTGGGGCACCTTACAATGCTATTAGAGTGTTGATATTTCTGGCCTGCACCAATCTTCTATCTCTTCCTCTCCCTGTTGCTTCTGCTAGCTCTGCATATGGCCTCCTCTAGACATGTGCTCTCATACCATCTACATGTCTATCGTATTCTACCAAAGACTTGCACTCACCTACCAGATATGTCAACCTATACATTTTGTTGCGTTACCTCTGCCTTATGGCATATACTCTCTGCAAGACCTACAATTTATGTCCTCCTCATATTTGAGAGGGTGTTTTTTCTCAAGTGAAAAATAAACGTTACCTATGCCTTGGGGTTTTTTGTGCATGAGGCTCCCTCAGACCTGTTACATAACTTGCTAGTCTGTGCGTTAAGTTGTTGGAATGTTTTTTTTTGCAATGGTTTTCCTTATGCTTCCCACATTTATTACAAGGATTGTTGAGTTTTTGAGTTGATTTATGGTGAACCTGAAATTGGGTTTCAATAAATTGGTGGAATAAGTCTTACGCTCACTGAGAAATCAATCACTCACTTAATCTTCGTAGAGATATACTGTAGATGTGCGTTGGGGAAATCACATTTAGATGTGCCTAGTTCATGGAGCCAACTCCTAGTTATGGGTGAAACATTTTCTGAGAAGGTGAAAGTTGGTTTGAACTTCTATTGAAACAATCTTTGTTGATTCGATTGAGCAAGAATGAGGACAATGGTCTCTTCCAGGTGATTCTCACAAAGATATGTGTAGGAGAGAAACCCGATGCAGCATTTGAAGAATGTGGGAATGTGAGAAATTCTTGAACTATTGTGATGCAACCACCATGAAAAAGGTCATGGTGAAGAGTATTGAAGCATTGAAGTGTTGGTCAAGCTGTGATAAAGAGCACTGAAGAGATGAAAGTCATCATGAATATTGCTACAAACAGTTGCTCTCCCTTATATGGTATATGAATTCATGGGTGCCACACCCTTTTGGAATGATGGTCAAGATTCATTGTGATCTAGTCAATGTTGGTGATGAGGGAAGTGCATAGTGCACACTTTGTGTTATTGCTCATCCAGTGGAGAACCCTAGATTTTGCGTGAAACTAGTGAACACCATCAGTGTTTGATTGATGGAGCTATTACATTATTAGAGAGCTATGCGGTGAAGTTCAAAATGTTTTAAATACAAACTTCATGGAGCTAAAACCCTAGCTCCTCCCTCTCATTCAACACATGGAGCTTGAACTTGTGCTACACTCCTCTACCCTATTAATTGTTGGAGATATTAATTAATCCCATATCTGTATCACATCTCATCTGACTCTATCATAGTATGTATTAGCTCATTTTTTGTCGCCTCTCTCATATATAAACCAATCCAATTATATTAAGATAATTTTCTAGGTAGATAGTTATTATAGTATTTAATGTTAAGTCAGTAGCTCCATAGATAAGCAATTTTAGTTTGTCTATATATAGAAGAAGAAGAATTGTAAAACAATTAGTGAAAAAAAAGAACTGAATAGTGAAGAAGAAGGAAAAACACTGCAGAGAGTTCAAGATCTCAATCTTTGTGTGTTTTTGGAAAGTGATGAGAGCCGAAGCTCTGTAAAAGGTGAAACATCCTTGTAAATTTCCAAGTTTGTATTTGGGGCAATAGTTCTTGTTATGTCTCGACAAGATATATAAATCCATTGTTTGTAACGTCCCCATACCCCATAATGCGGATAAATTAAAATGTTTACTTCAAGAGAACTTGTTCTTCTTTCAAACATAGGGCATGGGCGTTGACATACACTTCAGCTTTCATTTTTAGGCTTAGGAACCCCTCTACATTTCTGTAACAGTCGTTTCGCCCTTGACATATCTCTTCTGTGACCAGAAACACCCTTTCAGCACTGAACCTATCTTTTCCACACTTCTCCTTCTGCCTTCTGCTTTCCACACTTCCACTTTCCACCTTCCGCACTTTGGAACTCGAAAATCGGAAACTCAATGTGCGAAGGAACTTTTAACATCCTTTCTGCCTTCTACCTTCCGCACTTCCACTTTCCGCCTTCCGCACTTGGGAACTCAGAAATTGGAAACTCAATGTGCGAAGGAAATTTTAACGGCCTTCCGCCTTCTGCACTTCAGAACTTGAAAATCAGATACTCAATGTGTGAAGGAACTTTCAACAACCTTTCCACCTTCTGCACTTCATAAGTCGGAAATCGGAAACTCAATAAGCAACCTTAGCCTTTTATGTACTTCCTACTTCCGCCTTCTGCCTTCTGCATTGCGAAACTCAAAATTCAGAAAACACACTTTCTGTCTTGTTTTCACATGCTCTTTCCACCTTCCTCCTTCTGTAGTTCGTATCCTTGGGTGCAGAAACAGAATAACATGCCTTGTTCAACTTTCCCTTTCCGGTTTTCTCCTTCTGCAAGCGGATTCCAATGAGCAGAAACACTAAGTCAGATGCATTCTGACCTCTATAACCGTCTTCTAGCCCCCCTAAGCTTAGGCAAATGCATTACAAAAACACAAGGCATGTGGAGAAGTAAAATGCAAGGAAATATACACAAGTAAACCTCTACTTAGTCATCCATAAGCATTCAACATGAACATAGCAATTCATCATATTCATAAGCATTCTACATAACCAGTATAGTCATTCATAATCAAATACATTGCATAAACAGAGTAACAGAGACACTTATCTTGATGATAAAGTTGTCTCGCAACTAGCTATGTCGCTGCAACGTTCCACCAAACCATAGGCCAGTGTGTTGATTAACCTCTCAACACAATGCCACCCCCGAGTTGGGCATGACTTCCATAAGGAAATAGGAAACAACATACTTACGCACAACCATACCAAAGCACACACAGTCAAGGCAACCTTCAATCGGGCTTATTAGAATGTCCAGCCAAGCCACAGATGGGTTTATCAAGCATCCAACTAGGCCATCATTCACAGTGGGTTTCTCAGGCTACAGGTTCACAAGCCAAACACTGTTGGATTTATCAGGCTTACTTAGCCAATCTAGCAAACAGTTGGGTTTATCAGATTGTTCACATTCAAGCCAACTTCAAAAAATAAGGACCAATCAAGCCACAAAGTCATCATTCACAGTGGTTTTTTTAGACTATTCAGCCAAGGATTGTACATGTCCAAAGCACAACGAGACACAACCAATCCAATATCCAATTGGGTTTATCAGGATGCTAAGGCAGTGGAAAGGTAGAATGATTAAGTTAGTGGCTCATTCAAGAGCTAGGGACACCTCCACAAGATCTATCTGGTATGGTATCCACATTACATGCATCCCAACACAAGGAAGTATCCCCTTCTCTTCTCCACAGTCCCTCAAGCTATTCCTTCCCTTCTAGTGCTCTTCAGGGCATGCAGTGAAGATTTACTAGACACTCTTATCTTTTCATGAGTTTCCTCTCTGCACTAGGTTCATCAACGAATTTTGGACCTCCTCCACTCTTAGTCTTGAAAACAAACAGGAATGCACGACACAACAATCCACAAAGAAAAAAACAACACAAAGGCTTCACTCCATAACACAGAGAAAATCACTATGGAACCACTTGTCCGCGACTGTAGATAGTGAAACCAACAATCCGCGCATGGAAAACTGATCAAAATGATCTCCCCCCGAACAGAATGCTCATAATGACCAACAATGCTTAGGTAAAAGCCCGATAATGGACTGGGAATGCATTCACATGAGGGGTTTGCTTGCTGTAGAAGAAATAATATAGATTCCCCCCAAACTAGAGACTTGCAGGCTTGCTCAGTCATGAAATCAACTGCCATGCCTTGCTCTTCCCAAGGCATCAACTTCCTCAACCATTTTCTTGTAAGAAAATTGAATTACAGAGTACCGGGAATGAACCAGGAATATGGGTCAAGGAACGGGAATCTTTCACATATATCTATGGTTGAGATCAAACATCAAATAGATCGATGGCCCTCAGTGATTTCACTGATTCGACTAGCACGCCTTAACAAACTCTTGATGTGCACGAAATTCCATGTAATCCACTTTATTAAGTGTGGAATCCACCGTTGATATGGTGGGGGCACATATCCAACGACCCACAAAAGTTTTGTTGATTTCACTAGCAAGTTGTTTAACATCAGCTAGCGGGTGTAGAATTTATATCCAAAAGGATTTAATTCCAATTCCACATCTGCTTGCGTGCCTTGGGTGACAAAACAACATAGGTTTTTAACAGGGTTTTCGTAAGGATTGAACCCGCAATCTCTCACCTGGCATCTGTTGGACATCTCCCCACTCTATCCCTTGTGGAATCATGCCCCCATCTCTTTCATGTTGCAGTTCCATAGCTAGTTGTGTTATTTTATTAATTTGCATAGTTACATGATATATCAAAATGCTACCATGCTTGACTTAGCACTATCACCATAGGTATCAGCCTTGATCACCTATATAGAACACCACATCAATGACAGGGCCTTGGCCTTGATCTCCATTCCATGATCTCAATGTTATATTTACATCATGTACAGTTAAATACCAAGGGGTCAAAACTGAGGTATTACATCCCCCTCCCCCTTGCAACAAAACTGTCCTCAGTGCTTCACAAATTGAACAAAAATGCTACACTGGAACTACCTCAGTGCTCTACAAAATTGAACAAAAATGGATGTGCCAATCAAATGGAATCTTCCATCTCCCACATAGCCTCATCAAGACTGCAGTGCTCCCATTACACCTTTACTCGTCCAATGGCTTGATTTCGGAGCATGGTGATCTTCCTATCGAGGATGCACAATGGCTCTGTTTGGAACTCTCCCTCGGTTTCCACCTGAATCACGTCCCAATAAATCACATGGTTAGGATCATGTACATATTTATTAAGCAAATAAACATGAAAAACATTATGAGCTCTAGTGCTAGCAGGCAATGCAAGTCTATATGCAACTAGCCATATTCTTTCAAACACTTCAAATGGCCCACAATATCTAGGAGACAACCTAGCACAACTTCCAAGATTCAAGGAACTCTTCCCTGCCCTCACTCTGAGGTAAACATGATCCCCAACACTAAACTCTGTTTCTACCCTATGCTTATCAGCATAGCTTTTCTGTCTGTCCTAGGCTGCTTTTAGATTCTTCCTGGTCTTTGCAACCTCCTACTCCATCTCCTTGGGCAATTCTGGACCAAGCACAATCTTGTTCATTGGGTTGTCGCATGTCACAGGTGTCCTACACCTTCTCCCATACAGAGCTTCATAAGGACTCATCCCTAAGGATGCTTGTTGTCTGTTATTATAAGAAAATTCTACCAAGTGTAAGTAATCCTCCCACTTGGATGGTTTGTCCATCACATACATGCGAAGCATGTCTTCCAGCACTTGATTCACTCTCTCAGTTTGAACACCAGTCTGAGGATGGTAGGAAGTGCTGAAGTCCAGCTTGGTACCCAAATATGCAAACAAACCCTTCCAAAAATTGGAAGTGAAGTTAGGATCCCTGTCAGAGACTATTGCCTTAAGCAATCCATGCAATCTAAAAATATCTTTCATGATGATTTTTGCAATATCATCAGTTTTATAAGTATAATTGACAGGTATAAAATGTGTTTCCTTTATCAACTTTTCCACAACAACCATGATGGAATCATGTTGTCTCCAAGTCCTTGGCAATCCTGTAATGAAATCCATGGAAATAACTTCCCATTTCCATTCTGGGACTGGCAAAGGTTGCAATAAACCTATTGGGTGTTGATGCTCAACCTTTAAATGCTGAAATTTGTCTTTTACTTGCACATACACTTCATCTTCAGTAGCATGATTGGCAATCTATTGTCTCAAATTTAATTGGAAAATACTAAGAGATGCCAAGTGCATTTCATGCACCTTCCTGCTCAATGCATCAACCACTTTATTCTCTTTTCCTTTTATGTGTTTGACTTCAAAATTAAACTCACATAAAAACTCTAGTCATATAAATTTCCTAGCATTTAGAGTAGGCTGATCAAACAAATACTTCAGACCACAGTGTCCTGTCCTCAACTCAAATTTCCTCCCCATTAAGTAATGCATCCACATCATGAGAGCATGTATTATGACTGGAAGTTCTAAATCATGAGTGGCATAGTTATTCTCATGATCCTTCAACTTTTTGGACTCATAACATACCACATGGTTATCTTGCATAAGAACTCCTCCCAGTCCTTGTCCACATGCATCAGTACATGCCATAAAATCTTTCTTTGGGTCTGCAATTTTCAAAACTAGTGCACTTGTGAGAAGATGCTTCAACTGCTGGAAGCTTTCCTCACACCTTGGTGTCCATTCAAACTTTATCCCCTTTTTCTGCAAGGAAGTGATAGGATGTGCAACCTTTTGTAATCACTAAGATCACTTAGTTACCAATAATACACATATAGAATCATATAATCATAACAGAGACAAGAGACAATATATTAGGTTGAATAACAACTTTATATTACACAAAACACATATGGGTTCATACAAACATCAAAACCAAACCAAGTTCGTATCTGGATCAACATCCTGTTATATATGATTACAAAAACAGTTATGAATAACTACTTGTCGGTTCAGTTAACCAATATGACCTTTGGAGGCCGACCTAATCTCTAATTAGTCGACTAACTAGTCTAGTTGACTCATCGACTAGCTCCTCCAACATCTCCCCTGGGAACAAAATCTTTCTTCATCCGAAAGAAACAGGGGAGGTAACTAGATTATCCTGTCTAAAGTAGTTTTCTTTCACTTCGCTTTGTCTTCATGGGTTGTGAAGATGAATAGATGGTCATTTCTGTACACATATCTCCACAATGGCTTCCGCTGTAATGGCTAGTTGGTGACGAAATTATGTCCAATTGCGGAGGGCATTCTGAATGTCAATGGTCAAGGTTGTAATGCTTGATAGAATCAACCATTAGACGAAATTTGAGGTCTAAAATGGGCCTCCTAAGGAAAATAATAAAATAATAGTTAAAATAATAAAATAATAGCTAAAATAATAAAATAATAGTTATTAATTTTGGAGGAAGAATGAAAAAAACTATTTTTTGTGTTCGTATTTTCGACATATCTCCCTGTGTTTTTACTCAAATTCTAAGCGAGAGAGCTCATTGGATGTGTAATTTAATTCCGCATCCAACACGTACCCACACTGCATACTTTTGACGGACCCCGCTACCCCAAAAACAAGAAATACCTGAAAAAAACGTGATGATGATATCATCATCACATTTTTTTTAGGTATTTCTTGTTTTTAGGGTAGAAGGGTCCATCAAAAGTATGCAGTGTGGGTGCTCGGTGGATGCAGAATTAAATTCCGCATCCAACGAGCTCTCCCACTTGAAATTTGAGTAAAAACACAAGGAGATATGTCGAAAATACGAACAAAAAAAGTAGTTTTATTTTATGACAAATATGTCAATTCAACCATTATGGTTGACTCATTTTATTGAAATTATATTGGTTCTTGAATTCCAACTCACAAAATTTATTGTTGGCACGTTTTCTTATAAGGTTTGTGATGTTTCTCATGTCGGTTGGCAAAATTTATTGAATTCCAAATTTCCTCTAATGAACTTCTCTTGTATTGGTAGGTTTGTGATGTTTCTCATGTCGATCCCGAGTAGTTGAGTTTTTTCTTCTACTGTGTCAAGCAATCTTTTCATTTGTGGGAAAATCTTGTCCAATGTGTCGAGACTGGGTAGTGCCTGATTCATCCATTGGTGTGCTTGTTTTTCTAATTTCTCAAGTTGTGTTGTCTCCAGTACAATCTAATCTTGTACTTTGCTCCTCATTGCTGCTTCCAATCCTTATTTATTAATGTTTTAATGTGTTCATGGATGTCTCGATCCTGCTGAAATATTTGGCCATAGTAAGTGTACCAACTGCGCAGTACTTCTTCTGTGGTGGTGGACTCCTCCAAATGTTTTTGCGGTACTTTGTAGGCTTCTGAGAATTTTGTGTACTGATTTATCAATAGCACAGAAGTCTCTTATTTTTTCTCATCCTTCTTGGCCTACAGTTGTGTCTGAAGGTTCAACATGACACTTTCCAGCAACTGGTAAGATCTCTCTAATGGTTTGTTAGTGTCAGTCTCTTTTTCTCCTGGTAAAATTGTTTGAGTCAAATTCCTGCATTTGGTCAGGAATTTGACTTAAACTGCTTCAAGTTTGTCTATCTGTTCTTTTCTGTTTTGATTTCTCGTTACACATCCTATTTAGTGAGTTCTCCCAATAGCTGGTCCAGTTCTCCATCTCTAAGTTTTGGTTGGTCGACTACAGTAGTCGACCCTAGTTGATGAAGATGGATAACCGTCGGTACCTATTGTGTTTGTTGTTGTTCTCTTTTCTTATTTTCTTTTATTTTATTTTTCTTTTATGTTTAGAGTGATGGACCACTACTGGTCATGTTGGTACTGATGATGTATGTTGCTTATTTGTTTGGTGCTCTTCAATCGGTAGATTTTCAGTTGACAGAACTTCTATTGTGGCAGGATTAACTGGATGCATTACATGGGTGGGACTTGTAGTTGTTTGTGCCTCTAGTGGTGGCGAAGATGGTGGCTATGGATTGTGAGGAGACTCTGGTTTTGGTAGTGGTGATGGCGATGGCGAATGGTTTGGGGTTAGTGGAGTGGCTGGAAGTTGACTTGTCGGCATGGGGATTTCGACTTCTAGTTGTAAGTTGACAGGGTTGTCGATTTATTCAAAGCCCATAGGGTTGGTGATTTGTGCGTCTAGTGTTGCTTGTTCATTGCCTTCAATATCAAGTGTTCCTTCATTTTCCTCATTAGCCTAAATTTTTGGGATAGTTGGTCTAAATGATGAGATTTGGGTTGCTACAAATTCGTATGTTTTGCCAGGATTTCGGATGTATGAGGATTTGATAAGTACCACAACTTTTGGCAGTGGTGAGACTTGGTCGGTTTGTGAGGAGAGACTTTGTTGGGCAGAGCTCAACTCTATGAGTTTATGAGTGGTGTTGATTTGCTAGGCATTGAGGAATACGTTTCGCAGTCTGTTGATAAATTGCTGAAGTTCAACATCTTTATCAATTTTTTCTTTAAGGGTTCCGGGGATGATATCTTTGTAAACTGGTGATATGGAAATGGTTGAGTCTAGTGTTATTCTAGTCAGAGAAGGTCATGGGGATTCTAGGATTAAATCAATATGAATTATTTCAGGCTGGGTAGCAGCTCTTACCTTTTAGGCCTACCTTGCTTCACTCCTGATTTGAAAAATTGTTTGAACTGTGTTTCGACAGATACTTTGTTCGGTGAAGCATCCTCCAGAATGTCGGCAGCAATAGCAAGCAGTTCGTCTTCATCTTCTGATTCTTCTGGAAGGATAATTTTGTGCTTCCCCTTTCCTTGTGCATGAGTCCCTTTCTTTTTCCTTAAGGTCGATATTTCCCGAGATATTCTTTGTAAATTATCCTTTGTCATAGCGTACTCAGGTCTATCGGACTGAGTTTCTTCGTCTATTTGTTCTCCTCCTTTCTCTTGGTGTTGAGTCAGGACAATAATGCTCTGTTCTGTCGGTATGATGGCTTATTGTGTAGTCGGTACATTTTCAATCTGAAGGAGGTTTTGCTCCCTTTTCGGGATTTCTTCAAAAGTGAAGGTAGTAATATGAAGGTGAAATTCATAGTCTTCTTCCTTCTCTTGGTTGGTCAATGGTTCGACAATGGGTTGATTAATCTCTTTTGTAGCCTCCGGTGTTGTTATTTTGGTTTTGGTATGCCTGGATAGCTCTATGAAAATCTCCTCGATTGTTGGATAATAGTTAAGTGGCTTTGCTTTTGATGTGGACCCTTGTGCATGCCATACTGTAGTGTGGTCGAGTTCCAACTGGATATGTGCTGTAGGGGGGAAATATCTTCGGATGTTTTGAGGCACCCTACATCTAGCTGTTTGGATTTTCAAATTTTGAAACCAGTTTTCTAAGAACACTTTTCCTTCCTCTAGCTCTTGTGGAGTTCCACCCATTGAAAATGAATTGAAATGCCACATATGAAACCTGGTCGGTTCTAGGAATTGTGGATGCCCGATTGAACATAGGTGGTACATAGCTATCCATATTAATAGTGATGGAAATATAATTATTGCACTTGTTTCCTGGAACTTTTCGCACATAGAATTGAGCATATCGGCCACGTATTGATCCTAGCAGTAAACTTTCCCTGAGTCTATTATACTGTCAACAACTTCCACCATGTCGAGTTTCAAATCACATCCTCGTCTTGTGACAGTCAGGCCTATGGATACGATTTTGGCCACCATTTTGGGTGTAGTGTATTTAATTTGTCCGACAATTAACCCTTTGGATTTTTTCCCTGTCGGCGTTCCTGTTAGTCTTTCGACCAAGCCTTCTTTGATACCTACAGGAACAGGGTCACCTTTGATAGAAAGCCTAGTAATTTTGTAGATAGTTTCAGCTGATATTTCCATTGATTTGTTGAAGTAAAACTTTCCATTGTGGTATCGGTTGATGATGAACTTGACAATATTTTATTTTGTCCCTCCAAAACTCTCCATGAGGGGTGCATTCATATAGTTCATGATAGTGCTATGGTTTATTTTTCTCCCCTCCTCTGACATTTTTTACTTACCCCCGTAAGCCCATTCTTTTATTTCTGCCCAGTGTCGCACCCATGAAACTTCCTACACTTTTGTGTTTTTAATATTTTCTAACCATTTCACTAATGGACTTACGGAGGATTCCAATTCTTTTGCTTTAGTTGTCACGACTCTGGTTTTTTTTGGGGCCGTCTTGTCGGTTTCTAGTTCATCATTCTTCATAGTTAATTTGCTATCAGAAGTCCGGTAACTCTATTGCTTTAGATCTTGGTAAAGTGGTATGAAATATTTGCTCGACATAGTATTTATAGGTGGAGCAGATGGCGATCTTATTGATGGAGCTATTAATGGCAAATTTGATGGTAAAGGACGCTATATTGCATGCTCTTTTAATGCGTCCTGGTTTTGACGCTCCTTCTGACCATAGTCATGATGGGTTGATTGGACCTTTTGATCCTCTTGTCGACGTTGATGGTAAGGTCCATATGCGATATGTCGATGGTGGAAATGTCGATTATTGTCAAATTGCATTCTACTACATCTTTCTATATTTCCTGTCATTTTGATATTTTGATTCTTTTTGTTAGTTTTAGGTTTCTATAGGTTTTGTTAACAGTTATGAAACCGTTTCTCTTTTTATTTTTATTTTATTTTATTTTAGGTTTTTCAGTTTTGATACTGCTTTGGTTGAGCACTGTTTACCAGTTTCCGAAATACTCTGCCTTATAATGTTCTCAGTCGGACTGATCTGTTGGCATTGATTTCTTCCACGATACAGGGTACCATCTACTCTATGCGCAGTTTCTTTGCTTTTCCCTTCACCCAACTATTATACAATAGTACAAGATTTCCAACTGACAAGTTCTTATTTTTAATGTTTCGGTCATGCCATGCTTTTTGTTGTTGTTTCTAGATTTCTTGATGTTGTATAGCCGTAAGTTGGTCTTCTTCTAGCTTAGCTAGTTGCATTAGTAGATCCCTTTTTGCTTCTTCGAAATTAATGTGTAATATGTCAGCTATTACCGATGTCTGTTGTCAGAAGTGTAGTGGGACGATTGCTTCTTGGCCATAGACTAGTCAAAATGGTGTTTGGTCAGTGGATCGTTTATATGTTATTCGATAAGCCCATAGATCAACAGGAATTTTTTCATCCCAGTCATCTTTATCAGTGTTACATATTTTTGTTAGCGCTCTTGTTAGGGTTTTATTAAATGCTTATATTGCTCCATTAGACTAAGGGTGATAAGTTGTACTTTGGCCGTGGTCGATCTTGAATTGTTCTGTCAGTGCTGCAATAGTTCTGTTAATAAAGTGTGACCCTTGGTCACTGATTATGGTCAATGGAAAACCAAATATAGTGATTATATTTTCATATATGAACTTGGAAGTCACTTCACTAGAGAAAGTGTCAACAAGTTCTGCCTCTGCCCATTTAGTAACATATTCCACTGATGTTATGATATAATGTGCGCCTGTCCTTCTTGCTGGACCCGGGAAGTGTCCAATGAAGTCGTTAGCCCAAATTTCAAATGTTAGACTTGGGTTTACCAAAGTTAAAGGCATATCATTACTAGGCAGAGGTCAACCTAAACATTGACAACGATCACATTTACTAACAAAATTTCCACAATCTTTGTGTAGTGTCGGCCACCATAGTCCTGGCTATTGGATCTTTTTGGCAGTCATGTCCGACTGAAAATGTCCTCCAGCTGGTCCATAGTGTGCTTCATGCATTATGTTTTCTCTTTCATGTTCTAGAACACACAGACAGAGTACTTCATCCAAGTCCATTTTATATAGGAATCCATTAATTAGAGTGTATGGTGCTGCCTTCATTGCTAGAATTAGTTTATTTTTAGTGCTGATACGTTCAGGTGCCTGACCATTCTCTAGAAATTGAACTATTTCTTCTAGTTTTGCTAGTATAGCTTCTATTCGAAATAGATGTGCGTCTGAAAGGTCATCTTCAACTCCTGTCAGTTCCTCTCCTATGTCGATTCTGGACAAGTGGTCGAATCCAACATTTAACTTCTCTAGTCAAACTACTACTTCGAACTCAAATTCTTGGAACAATAATAGCCAATGACATATTCTTCCATGATGTAATGGTTTGTTTACCAAGTATTTTAAATCTTGGTGATCTGTATAGAATATGAAAGGAATAGCCAGTAGGTAATGTCGATATTTATGCCATGCAAATACCATTCCTAATGCCTCTCTTTCTGTCATTGAATAGTTACGTTTTGCCTTATTTAGTTTTCAACTGTTATACACAATTGGGTAGTCCATCTTGTCATCTCCAGGTTGAGTTAGTATTGCACCTATTGCTATTCCTGATCCATCAATGTAGACATGAAATTTTACTGACCAGTTTAGGAATTTGAGAATGGGTGCTTTGACTAATTTTTTCTTCAATGTGTCGAAGGAAGCATCACATTCCTCACTCTAGTCATACTCTTGGTCTTCTTTCAATTGCTCTTCCAAAGGACAGGTCATATCTGAATAATGACGGATGAACTTTCTGTAATATCCTATGTGTCCTAATAGAACTTAGACTTGTTTTGGGTTCACCAAGGGTTTTAGGTCCAAAATTATTTTTACTTTTGCAAAGTCGACTTTGATGCCTTCTTTGCATATGATGTGTCCCAATAGGATTCCTATGGGAGTCAAAAAGATGCATTTCCTTATATTGAGAGATAATTGGATTTGTCAACATATTTCCAACATTAGTCTTAGCCACTTACAATGGTATTTCAACATGGAGTATATTGTCTAGTCGTCAAAGTATACAGCCATCGACTGGTATATGTATTCTTGGAATGATTTAGCTACTATCTTGGAGAATACAGTTGGTGCATTCTTTAATCCAAATGGCATAACATTGTACGCAAATTAACCGAATTCACAGACAAATTTCATCTTCTTTAGGTCTTCTTTTGCAATCAGAACTTGATTATACCCCAAGAATCCATCTGTAAATGAGTAACATTCATGTCCTGCAAACTCATTTAATATTTCATCTGCAAATGGTGTAGGAAATGGATCTCTTAAAGTGACTTTATTTAGCTCTCGGAAATCGACACAAATTCTCAGCTTTGTCGGATCATGCTTTTTCGGCTGGACGACCATAGGTTTTCCCATGACGACTGGTCGATTGGATATATGATCCCTCCTGCTAACATGTTGTCGATCTCCTTTTTCACTATTTATTTGTATTAGTGAGCTCATTTGTACGACCTTTTCTTAATCGTTCTTGTATATAGTTTTATGTCTATTTTCATCTCACCCATCTCTTATACTAACCCTTTTAGGTCTTTATAGTCTCGGGCAATGACATCCTGGAATTAATTTAATAGATTAACTATTTTGGTTGTTTGCTCATCATTCCAGTAGTCACCTATTCATGCCATTTTTGGTCGATCATCGTTCGAGATATTGACTTCTTTGGTCTTAAATTTCACGTCCATCCATTATGGCACCTTTCTTTCATTTATTTGTCGAATTCTCCCCTTAAATTGAGAAAATGATGCAAGAAAATATGCCTCTATTATTTTGTCAGAATTGTCCTTGTCGGTCGACTCGACTTTGAATATTGTTTTAACTGGTTTTACCATTTCTGGATGATCAGTTTTCCACTGAAATATTTTTCCATGTGTGTGCTCATTCTCCAGTCTAAGTCTTATTGACTATGGTATTTTATTCAATCAAATGTTATTACAAGATGCTTTCAGTCGGTTATGGTTTTGTGTCGAAGTGTGTTGAACAGTCGGTTGTATAAAGTTTTTATTTGTTTAGTTGCTTCAACTAATTTTTCATCTTCCGGTACGAATCTGAAGTCTTTAATGAAATTTTCGTTAAGTCCTGCCATATGAATGTTTCTCCTTGAGATTCTTCCATTTTATACCATTTGTTTGGTAAATCGTCAAGTGTAGATAGAAATAAGTGTGGCCATGTTCATTCGTCTTTGTACCCAAGTCGTCTCCATTCCCTTTCGCATATATTTTGTGATTTTTGGAGTTTTGTCCTTGCGTGAATACTGGTATTTGTGCCTATTTAGTTAACTTCTTGTCACCGAATGTCTCGACGAAGTATGTCTAATTTGTTTTCCATGTCTGTATCCTCTACTAGTGGGTATCCCACCATCGAGTAGCTTGACTTGTAAAGGTTTCGACCAAGATTTGCAGTCAGCCATGCTCGCCTAAAGTTTTGGAGACTTGTTCGACATGGAGGATTGGTGATTCTCTTTCTTTGTACCAAAGAGTTTGTTTATTTTTTGTTCTAATCAGCTCTAGAGAAGAGTATTCCCTAACTTTCCTTTCAAATATTTTTGGAGTGATGGACACAGAGAAGAATTGTCGAGTTGATTTCTTTGATATGGCTTGGATAGTCTAGCATCCTTGTGCTTTAGTTTCATAATTTTCAATATTCCAATCGTATAGTTCTGCATCTGAATTATATCTGATTGAGTCTTGGTTACCCAAGTAAAGTTCACCATATATATTTGGCTCAATATAGTCTTTGTTATTTTGAACTTTATGTAGTTGTCAAACATCGACTTCTTCATCTATTGATTCGATCCAAGGCTCTCCTTGAGAGGGATGGATAGGTACAACTTTTTTTCCATTTCCTTTGAGTTTTATCCACTCTTTGTCTAACAAGATTGATGATTTCATCGTCCTACCCCATGGTCGGCCTACCAAGGATGGGAAGGAACTGGATCCTTCCTTAGGGTCGATGATTTTGAAGTCAACTTTTTTTGAAATGTCTTTTATCGTTATATCGAAATTTCTCCAAACTCCAATGGGTTCGATCAGTCCTTGATCTGCCAATTTTAATTATATGCCTGATTTGTTTAGTCGAGGTATGCCTAGTTATTCTCATGTATCCCTTGTCATGATGTTTACTTGGGATCCAAAGTCTATCACAACTTGTCAAACGTGATATCCCTCGATTTCTAGGTCGATAAGTGGGTCAACACCACTCTTATTTTTCTGATTAAGGTTGCATCTATTTTTAGTGTTTTTTTCCATGCTATGCTTGTTCTTAATATTATATAACAGATCAATGAATTGTGCTACAGATTTGTCATTATGTAATAAGTTAAGTAATTCTTGTGATATATCTTGTCGACTATGATCGATTTCTTCTTGTCGGCCGAATTCTTGGAACATGTTTGATGCATTGTTGTACAATTGTTTTTATTTTATAGGTGTTGGGCCCACTATATGCCAGTTAATTAAAACTTAACATGCAAAGTGCTAAACATAAATTATCAACCCAAGGAAGTCTTTTATTTCAAATCTATCATACAAGATCTATGCAAGCACAATTTCTACCTGACACTGTTATCTATTGGTATGCAATCGAAACTGTTTGTAAACTAGGTCACAACTTCTTGAAAAAATCAAACCTAAAACATATTCATAAATCAAAACTGTAAGTCTAATCACACTTCAACAAAATCAATTCTTATTAAACAAGATCTAATTGCATACATCTAAAATAAGTGCTATGTTGTCCAATGATCTATCAAATGAATTAATAGGAAAACAACTATGATAAATCTAATGAAAGCATGAACTAAATAATAAAAACAACTATGATTAATCTAATGAATGAAAGCATGAATTAACAAATAAACAAATCTACAAAATAAAACACCTAAAATCAACACTACCAGCATCTGTTCAGGGAAGAGGGCCCTTCCTCCACTGAGCAAAGCTGGATCTCCATAATGAAAGTCTACAACTCCATAATTAAGAAACTGTCAGCATGTATTATCATAATGAATGACTACAATAGATCTGGATCAAATCCTACATCATAACATTTTTTTATCTGCTCCCCTCTCAATGAGATTGATTACATATTTATACATCAAATTATCTCATGGAAATGAGGAACTGAACCCCCAACTTGTGATCTGTAACAACTGAAACATAGCCGTAACTGCTAACAACTTTGGAACCGGCTGCAACAGTAAATATGGAAAATACCCTCTCGAAGAACCACCTGTATATCGCAAAAAGTGGCTTTGTTTGGCAATTTCCTAGAGAGATAGGTAAATGAGGCTGTTACACACAAAACCCATTTCTTGGATTTTCGAGATTGTTTTCCATCTGACAGCAAATCGAGACGCGAATCAAGGTCTTATTATCTGGTGTGCATTTTCGATTAAGGCTATAACAGCTAGCTATGAACGTCCTGTACATGAAAAATCACTCCACAAACCATCATTAGTAAAATTATGCATAATAGTCTTCAATTCATCAAAGATAAAAGAAAATAATCATTATTAACCACTTAAAACATCAATAAAAATAGTATGTTGTTTTACGCACAGTTACAAGAAATGGATGGAAAATGGAATAATAAATTGGCAATAATGGGAAGAAAATGGATGAAATATATGTCAATAAGTGATGGAAAAATTGACAATTCCAGGGCCCAACATCTCCCCCAAACTAAACTTGTCGCATGTCCTCATGCAACCCAATACCTGTGTAGCATCCAACTAGAAGAACTCATTCACTTGTTCCTTCATTTTACCATTCGCACAGTTGCAGCCAGAAGAAATGGAGAGTTTAACAGAAATTGGCAGAGTCACAGCTTATTTTTTAACGGAGAATTTGGCGAAGGTTTTAGCGAAGATTTTGGCGGAGTCATAGCCCAAATAGCACTAAATTTAGCAGCGAATTTGGTGGAGTCACAGCCCAAAGATCACTAAATTTAGCAGCGAATTTGGTGGAGTCACAGCCCAAAGATCACTAAATTTAGTGAAGATTTTGGCGGAGTCATAGCCCACAGAGCGCTAAATTTAGCAAAAAATTTGGCGGAGTCGCGGCTGGCTAAAACAGGAAAATAAGCAAAATTTTTACGATGTTGCAGTTGCATGGAACGAAAAAAATGAAAGATTTTACAGAGTTGCAGTTGCACGGAACGAGAAAAATGAAAGGTTTTACGAAGTTGCAATTGCACGAAACGGGAAAAATGAAAGGTTTTACGGAGTTGCAGCTACATGGAATGGGAAAAGGGCAATATTTTACGGTGTTGCAGCCTTTTGAACAGAAAAATTTCGAAGTCATTTTCTCCTAAACAACAAATTGGGTTTGGATGAAATTTTTCAAGTAGGTTTATACTAGTCCAATGCACCTACACACCAAAAATCAAAGATACCCACATCACGGATTTTGATAAAAATGTAAATTGGATGTAAATTATTATGGTCATTTTATTGAAAACCATACATTGGATTTGGATGAAACTTACCAGGCTTGTTCATATTGGTATTATGCACTTCCTGTCCAAAAATCATGAGAATCCATCTTATAAATTGCAAGATATGCTCATTTCAATTTCGGCACTTTTGTAGATGAACATAGATCAAAATGTGTTGCAGCTAAACTTCCTGAACCAATATTTCACAAAATAAAATTGGGTTGGGCTGAAATTTTGCAACCAAGTAATTACCATTCTAATGCATCTCCACAGCAAAACTTAGAAAAACCCACATCACGGATTTCGAGAAAAATGTAAATTGGCTGTAGGTGGTGATGGTCATTTTCTTGAAAACCGTGCACTAGATTGAGCTGAAACTTTCCATGTTTGTTCTTCCTACCATGATGCTTCTTCTCTCAAAATTTCATGAAAAACCAGCTCACGGTTTGCAAGATATCCTTAAATAAATTTCTGCACTTTTGCAAGCTATGAATGAGTTAAAATTAGTATGCACAAAGAATGTCAAAAACCACTCCCCCAAAATGAATATGTCGCATGTCCTCATGCAAAAGAATAGTTGTCATCTTAGTTGTAAATAGCCATCTCCCTCAAACTAAGGATACATCATGTACTCATGCTTATTAAAACCAACTTCAACCCAAGTGTGTAATCAATTCTTCATATTGCCTCTTTGTGATTTTGAAAGAAAATCACTTATTATTGTTACCAATGATGTCCAACAATTCGCACACCAACTGAATCCTCAAAATGATTAGCATGAAATGATATATGAATATATGTAAAAGGGATGAAGAGAAACTGAATGCAACATTAAAATTATCAAATTTCTTTTCAGAGCATGGGAAGAACAAATCACCTACCCTTGTTTCATACCCTGTTATATGGCAGCATGTGCTTGTTTCAGAACAAAAATTCCCAAATCATTAGAAAACTTCCTTTAGGATTGTAAATAGAGGCAACCGTGTTTTATTGACCATCAAATCCATGCCAATGCTACAGGACTATTCGTTGAATAAGATGCCAATCATTCTTTTGCACATTCCACAACAATCAAACTCATTTCAGAAATTATGTTAATCTTGACAAATGACCAATGCTGGGAGTAATCATTACCTTCATGCTGCTAAGATAAACTTCACATCATACCTTGAAAAGGATGCTACAGGATTTCCATTATGCATGTAACATGCTCATGATGGCTAAAACCAATGTATGCATTAGTGGATGGTAAAGATGAGCCAAGGAACTCATATCTTTCTTTAATGGAAACATATTCATAAAATAGAAATGATGGTTGTTTCTTGAAATGGTTGAAATGACAACAAAAATAAAGATCAAAGATACCCAAAATCGTGTTCTCAAATTGCCATTATCATGTTGTTCAAAACATTATTGATATGGCATTCCATATTCATTCAAATGTTACTACAAGGCCTGGATACAAAGGTTGATTGTGTTTTTTTTATTTGTGGAAGCACGTAACCATGATGTTTCACACAAGATGGCCATGAATCAAAAGGCTGGAAAAGATATTTTAATAGCCCATTGTATGCAACCTATTTTTCATCAACTGTGAGTGTGCCAACCCATTGAATGCATTTACCATATGTATAAGATGGTGGAAAATCCATATACCATATAAAATGTGGCTCTCAATAATTTTGACTGATGAAGATGTGAACCATCATGTGCACCACTGAACAAAGCAAACAAATCAAATAAATCATGCCTTTGTTTTCCATCGTGCTTGTGTGATAGCATACTCTTGAGAAGGAATGGCTTCTACATCAACTTTTTATGTTGTAGGTTCTTGTATCCAACCTATCCTTCTCTTTCAAGATGTGTATCAACTGCTTTATTTCTCCTCACTATTTTTATATGGCAACAGAGCACCACTTCTTACTACTGGTTCTTGTGTGGCAACAACAAGAATTCTTTTCTTAGTGTTGGTTCTTGTGTGGCAGCAGCCATGATTCTTTCTTACTGCTGGTTCTTGGGTGGCAACAACAAGACTTCCTATTGTTGGTTCTTGTGTGACAACAATAAGGTATCCTTTGATTATTTTCATGCTTAGATAGTTGGGTTGGTGAGATGTTAGGTAGGACTTTGAAGTGGATGTGCATGAATTAGAATGGTGAAGTGTTGGAATTGAGTGGGAAAGGATGGGAATGGATGGACATAAAATGCTATATAAAAAATGGAAATGGCTAATGCTTAGTGGTTCTTCATGACATTTTCCTAAATATTTAATAAATAAAAAACTCATGCTCTTTTACCTCAAGTGTTACCTCCATGGAATCCTTGGTTGACATGAATGGACTGGTGTATGTTGGAGCTATGTAGGTCGATCTGATGTTGAGATAGATGTATATGAGAGCTGAAACTGAATGAGGCTGAATTTGATCCATGATGTTGTGCTGGTTGCATGTAAGACTGCTAACTGCTGGAAAAAAAATGAAAAGGAATGGCAACACTGCCGAAACAAATGATGCTACAAGTCATTGTTGAAACCATTATATCACATAATCTTCAACTGCTACAAACTAAGGTACAATTCTTACCATGCGAATGAATGTGTTGAAGTCGAGCATGGAAAGAAATCATTGGATTACCACCCATTAATGTATGTCATTAACCAATGTAAAATAACTCGCATTTGATGACAGTGAGCTCTAAAGTACCTTAGTGCATCTTGACAGGTACGAATGGATGTGCTAGAGTCGAGCCACCTGCAAGATTTGTCAATCAAGAGGCATTGATGAATCCCCATGATTAACAAAAAGGAAATCTACCATTGATTCATGTAGATACCAGGGCACTATAAAACTCTAATCTTGATCCCAAATGACGTGTCAGAATCGATGGGAAAAGACCATTGGAAGGTGGACCTTAATGAATTCCACATCATCCAATACGAATACAAAATAAATGATTGTGAATAATCATAGTGAAAAATAGAACCAACATGAAACTTAGAAGTCGAAAGTATATGTGAAGTCGTGATGTAGTAGTGATGGAAAATAAAACATTTATGGTGACTACATATGCAGTGGAAAATGAGACTTTGTCATGAATGTATTTTTAGGGTTTTGAAACGAGGAGGGTGAATGAATCTACCATAGTGCAATTGGCTTCTTGAGGGGTTTCTTTCGGCAACAATTGGTATGACAGGTGTCTAAAAAGAATTATTGGCATGTAGCAATGAGACTTGACTTCAGAAACATTGGAATCTGTGTGTTTTGCACATCAATCTCTCCATTTTTTATGTGCTCAATCCATTTTCAAATTGAAAAAAAGTCTTCAAGAGTCACTCGTGCATGTATTGACCTTTTTCTTCCAAGGACCTACAAAAACCTAGCACTTGCCTACAATAAAACATGAGATGATGGAAGAAGAGAGATGATTGGTCTCTCTTCACCCAACACTTATGAAAAAAAAACAACAAGCAATTACTTATAAAACAAATCCAAAGAAAAATGAACAAAGCAAAATCCATTTTATACCTGCGGGAGAGCAATGTCCATCTAGACTCACCAACGTCATTCTGATCATAGCTTCTCCGTTCCTTGTCCAATTTGAGTGATTCCAAATCCAAATGAAAGTAAATTCATAGGTATATTTCCACTAGAAACATGTTTTTAAATTCTATGTAATGATGTTCTAAATCACTCAGTAACAGCCTACATGACAAGGTGTTTTTTCAAATTCTGGACTAGACCAACAGTCACGGTTGTAGGATTAACTTTTTCATTTGATAACGAATTGATGTGATTCCAATTGGAGATGAAAGTAGATTCATGTAGGTATCTCAATTAGAAACAAATTTTGAATTCAATAATAATTGATGGGTCAAATAATCCAATGAACATTCTAGAAAACAGAGTTTTAGGAATGTTGATTTGTGATAGGAAGTCGGTATTTTGGTCATAAAATTTGCATACGATATCGAAATGGAGTGATTCAAATTGAATTGTAAACTAGATCCATAGGAAAATATACCATTGAAATATGTTTTCAATATATGTCCAATAAGCCATCCAAAAATTGACTGTCCAAACTCTATTCCTAAGTTGTCTGCTTGACACCCCGTTAGTATTTTGACCATAAATTTTTCGTTTGATGCCCAATCTCAAAAATTAGAATTGTTTTGGAAACTAGATTCAAATGGATACTTTTTATGTAAAAATGTTTTAAAAATAATTCCATTTGGTCTCCCAAAAAAAGGACCGTATCGACTGTGTTTCTGTAAAAATTTCAAGCCAAAATGTCACAAAAATCCAATAAATTAAATTTGGCCCCCAAAAAGTGACCGGAATAGGCATGAATGTTTTTAGTGATGTAAATTTAAATATAACACACACCCATATGAAAATTTCCAAGCACTGAGCACCTATATTGACTTACATAGTCTGTTGCAGCCGCAGCTGCAACTCTTAAAAAAATGACATAATGTTGAAATAAAGCATGTGTATTTTTATGGATGTGTTATATAGAATTGAAAACCAAATACATGCCATGATGTGCAACATAAACGTATCTCAAATTCATAAATTCTCACCTGTAGTACAGTCACAGCTAGGTGTTGCAGCTCACTGTCACGGCTAGGTGTTGCAGCTCACTATCATAGCTAACAGTCACAGTTGGGTGTTGCCGCTAACAAATTCATGCCAAAGTTCAAGCTTGAAGGGTTCCATAATCATTGGCTCATTTTCCTGTGGATCCTTCATTTAGCTTCCCTAATTACTGTAATTTTGTTTACTATTGCTTTGGAATTGTTGACTATTTGAACAAAATGCTTAAATAATTTTTGTCATCAATTTTCCAATTTCAATTTGTCTCTATTTGTTACAAATAAAAAAATATCATGAAAACAAAATTACAGTAATTAGGGAAGGTGAATGAAGGATCCACGGGAAAATGACCCAATGATTATGGAACCCTTCAAGACTGAACTTTGGCATGAATTTGTTAGCTGCAACACCCAGTTGTGACTGTCAGCTATGACAGTGACCTACAACACCCAGTTGTGACAGTGAACTGCAACACCAACTATGATAGTGAGCTATAACACCCAGTCGTGACAGTGAGCTGCAACACCCAGCTATGACAGTGAGCTGCAACACCCAGCTGTGACTATACCGCAGGTGAGAATTTATGAGTTTGACAGATTGAAACCAAGCTTCAATATAATATTTTTTCCCTTGATTTATCATGGATGTGACACTGTGAAGCTCCTTAGTAAACTGATCTTCCTCAATGGATAAGAGATTTGGAGCTAATGATGTAAAGGATGCTTCAATTTTTGGTTCTAATGTCCATTCTTCATCAAATATTATGTGTGTCTTATTGATCTTATCTACTTGCTTATAAGGACTACAAGAAACTCCATCTACAAATCTTGGATTTAAAACATGTTCAAGCCTCATATGGATTTGTTGCAATAAAGCACAGTCATTTTGCAGTGATGTAGGTGAGGTAGAACAAGAGGGAAATGTAGGAACATTTTGTAGTTCAGCACTGTAAGCATACTGTATTGCTTTGTTATGGTTAGGGTGGAGGGTGGATTGGACAGAAAATTGTGTTGGATACCAAGGAGTTTGATGAGAAAATAGACGTGGCTGATGTAGAGGATTGATTTGAGAGGTTGATATTGAAGGTTGTGTTGCAGAATGAGGGAGAGTGGCCACGTGATCATAAGATAGGCCATTCCAACCTTGTGGATAAGGTAGGTAAGAGTTAAATTGAGGTTGCAATAGCTGCCATGGTGGAAGAGTATTCAATGATTGAGTATGAGAGTAAGGAAATGGAGGGATAGAATTTTGAACCATACATGTAGGCCACGGTTTCCATGACTATTGCAATGAGTTAGCTGCAACTCCCAGATCTCTTTGATATGTTTCTTTCATCCTTGGTAAGGAGGGACAATGATCTATGGAATGATTCAAGTCACACATGCCAAAAATTGTGGGACTATCACTACTACAAAATGAGGAATTAGCTACTAGGTGACTAAAAATTCTAGTCACCACAGGTTTTTCAACTGATTTACTACTAAATATGAGCAATTTTGATTGACCCAACTATAAATGACTAATTTAGTCACCGGTTAACAAATATGACTAGATAATAAGTTACAGAGTTAAAAATGACTAACATAAATGACTAATTTAGTCACGACATAAAAAATGACTAGCTAGAAGAATATGAATTAGTCATTTATGTTAGTCATTTTTAATTGTGTCATGGAAAATTGCAAATTTGATAACAAAGTGTAAATTTTGTAAACTCTAACACCTTCTATTAGTAATATTGGTGCCATGCACCTTGATCTTCAGAGATCCACCAAACCAATTGCAAGAATTTTCTCTTGACCATCTTTATCCTTGCCGCATCATTGAAGTAAACTCGGCTAAGCGCGTTCCAAAGGAAAATTAGGTTCCTACGTCAATTATGAATTAGGTACTAGAACTAGTATCATATCGATACCTAGCTAGAAGAACCATAGCCGAGGACTGGCCATTCACATGCGCCACATCCATGTAGACTTACCAAATGCATCCAATGCATAGAAAAAAAACACATCCACTTTGGATCTATGGGCTGAAGGTATCGTTCGACCCCTGCTCCCCTGTTTTTGCACTCAATACCCTATTTTTGTAGGCAATAGGCAATTTTAGGATCTCGCAGTGACCACTTGGAGTGCTTTAAAGGTATGGTTCTTGCCGCTCCGATCATGTTCATCACTCTAATCAATAACCGGTTGTTATGGATTTTTACAGGTCTTAATGCTGCTGGAGTTACTGCTTCCACTTTACATTCTCAATTATCACCATCTCTAGCCTATGCGCTCATAACCATATATTGCATTTTGAGCTTTCAGCTTGGGAAAAGCATGAGCACCCTCCCGTAATGCCACTATTTGCAAAGGTCAATGGTTTTTGCACATCAACATTCCTCACACGCTCCAAGGGAAAATAAAGCAGACATTAATAGAAGAAGTGATTAAACTTTACAAGGAGGTTTACTTGTTGCAGATGTCATTGTAGAGCAGGGGTCGAACGATACCTTCAGCCGACAGATCTGAAGTTGACGTGTTTTTTGGGCCATGCATTGGATGCATTTGGTAAGTCTACGTGGAGGAGGCACATTCAAATGGTCGGTTCTCGAGGGAATGTAGGGCTCTCATCTGTGGCTATCACCGATCGTCGTCCCGAAGAGTATTGATCAGATTTTGGTACCGGTCAGAGTCGATGATTTGGTCGAGAAGTGGTGACTATGACCGACTTCCGGGCCAAATCCTCGACTCCGTAGACTACTCCATTTATAAAACTAAACAACTTATACGATAATTATTAAAAAAATATAATATATAACCAATTAACATAATTTATATAATAAAATAATAAAAATAAAACAAAAATATATATAACAAAAACAAAAAAAATCTATATAATTTATATAATAAAACAATAAAAATAAAACAAAAAAAATCTAGATAATTTATATAATCAAATAATAAAAATAAAACAAAAAAATATATAACAAAAACAAAAAAAATCTATTCTGCAAATAGAGCTGTCCACCCAACTCTCGACCCAACAAATCTCCACCCACCTCTGTTACGGCATAATGGCAGATTTTCCTGAACCCCGTGGATATTTCATCCTCTAATTCCATTAATGACTATTCAACCAACTCGTTGGCACTAAATAGCCTGTCCAAATAGACTGTTGGTGCCAAACATTTTGGGTTGGATGGAGGCTAGGAGGGTTTGGTGGGTTATGAGGGCGAGTACTGTGAATTGGGTGGCATTTTTGGTCATTTATGAGGCCACATGCGATACCGTTGAGGAGATTCATACGGATATTTACCACGGTTGGGGGTTTACAATTTTGGTATTACCATCCCTGCCAAGATAAAAACAACACTGGAGAGAACCTAGAGGCTCGTGAAGAGACAGGCCATGAATTCTGTAGTTGTAGAGTCAACATCACCTTCTTCCCTTACAAAATCCCTGGTAAGTTTCTTGGTTCAGTGTGAATTTATAAATTTTCCCTAAAAGTTTCTTGGTTTAGTGTGAATTGATAAATTTTTCCTAAAGCATATGTAGCTAGGTTAAAATTGTTGATAAATTTCTTTTTACTGTGAATTTTTATCATTTAGCCATGGCATTGACACTAACCCTTGGCATCGAGTCAACTCCCAACATCACCTCGTCTTGTGTGCTCTCTCGTCTATGCTGTAGGTTACTAGCTCGCGGGTCTCAAGCTGTGTCGACCCAATCGACCACCTGGAAATTGATCTGGACCTGGAATTGGAACCCACATATTTTCTTTATTAGCCACCCTCCTTCCTAATATTGCCAAAGGATAGAGTAGCATCTATGCTCAACCTCATGCTGGAAAGTCTGTGTATCTGCCCCATTGCAACGATCTTGCTCACTCACTCTGTATGACCCAGATTCATCTCTTTTTAGACATAAACATAAGAAATATATGCAAGGTTCCCGTTACATAATTAAAAGATAGATACTCTGCTCTGCTATCAGGCTTCAAATTTGAATCCTTCAGAGCCCTTCAAAGGACATTTTAAACATCATAGAAGGCCACAAGGAATTTTACCATGCAAAAGAAAATTAGTTTCATTTCCAGCACTTCAATAATGAAATTGAGTAGGCCTCGGTAAATTTGCAACAGAAGGGAAGCTACAAAATTTTCCTATCCAAGGATTTAGTGGACTATGGGAGAGTCGGGACTCAGAGTCTTCACAACTGCCCTTGAATAGTCGGAACATGGATGAGGATCTCAGTCCCAATCGACATGGACCACGGTGGGACACTAGGCTGCCTAGTTCCAATTTCAAGTCGGTGAGTTAGGATTGTGACTCACGATTCGATGTTCACTTTCAAAGCATTTAATGGCATTAGCATGCATGAATAATTCACCAACTTCATTAAATCCTGGTATGAGATGATGCCACCTACCAACTCGATTTTCCATCTGTCATCTTATTGTTCACCGAGTCACGTGATCTCACAACTTACAAGTCACTTGAGTATTTTAGTATATGATGTGAAATTAAATACTCATATGAGTCATATCTATGGATGGTTAATTGATTTGATAACCCTCCACTGTCAAGGCTCCGTAAGGAAAAATTAATGGTGTTGTTTTTTGGGTTGCAACTTACAAGTTGCAATTTACAATGCATTGAGCAATCTTTGCCATATTTGAACCTAACCTGGTCCAATGGGTATGTAAGTTTCTCTAGAACAAGGTTTCACCCAGTTCTTATAGACATTTATATTATGACCACCACAAGACTGGGATGATGGATATTTGGTAGTAGTCTAGTAGCACGCCGCCCTTTGTTTGTGCTCATGAATCATATCCTGTACTAGTTAGTCCAAGGTTCTAGGATTTATTCCAATTTCCATTCATTTACTGGGGTTAGAATCATTTGAATTAGCACTCCTAGTCTCCCAAGGTCCACCTAGGCCGCTTAGTCTACCTCTCTCATCGGAGGAAGGGGGTTAGGCAGTAGAGACAAAGGCAACTGAAATGGAGGTCCAGCCAGAGAGAATGGTTGTACAATATGCATATAGTCATCTCTAAAAGAAATGAAAGAATTTGTCATATAAATAACTAAATATTATAATTACTTAATTTGTCGGGATTCTTACACGGTAACTCTTGCGCTTGAGCTATTTATGAGGGTTCCCTATGTCTACAATGGCTACAATTTAGAGAGGTTCATTCCCATCATTATTGCACCAGTGGGTTTCTCCTGCAAATATCGCTATTATGTCTCCCCTCCTCACTCACCTCACCTTTGGACTTGAGTCCTCTTCTTCTTCTTCTTCATCCCGTGGGCTCTCTGATCTACGCCTTGAGCACCCTCATAACGAAGAATGATCTCTGAAAGTATCTGGAAATCTCGAGAAAAAAATAACCATTTTTCCCTCACCTGCACAGATATATCTATGTTATGTATGTAGAAGCAATTATAAAATGATTTTTTTTGTAATCATGTGAAATACACAAACATGCATTCACCTACCTCGGGCAAGGTAAACCAACTCAGGAGCACTAGAATATTGTGGAATTGAGATGGAGTTGCTTCCAAATGTCTTTCTGTAGAAGGAAACGGTTGCACACTCTAATTCCTCGTTGTCTTCTGTGGTGGGCCACTCGAAGGTTCCACCTTTTTCATAGGTAGGAGCAAGAGAAGCAAAGGTAAAATGTTGGGTAGGCTGGATTGAGCTTCCTCGAACTTAAAGTGATTGGTGAAGTCTGTGAAAAAAAACATTATTTTGGGTTTACGAGTATAGGACAGTCGGAGGTCGGGACTTAGACTCTCGACTCTTCAATTCTATGCTTCAGTGTCTCCCTAATTTCTATTTCCTCCAAAAGATTATGCAAAGCTAAGATGTTGACTTGGTTGTCATGAATTTACAGGTATGTATAGCATTTTACATTTGTGTAACATTTTATATGTGGATAAAAGTTAAATGTGTTTCTTGTTGGAGCTCCTTCTGGTTCTATAAATATAAGGGTTTAAAATTTCTCCATCCAAAATGTTGTTTGAAATTTGTAATGTATTATGCGATTGCGTTTCCGCGAGACTAAGTCTCGAATACTTAATACATGTAACCTTAAAAAACCCAGTATTTAAATGAAATCAGAATCAAAATAATGTATACTTTTCATAGTCTAGGACCACAACTTCGTTTGGGTGGAGGAGCAAGAAGAAAGAGCCTTGTATTTGAGTTCAAAATCTGTCAATGTTATTTATCTGCCGTGAATTTTAAACATTAGGTTGAAAGAAAGAACAATATTTAAATATAAGTGTTTGAATTGTTCCAATTTCCTTAATGAAATCCAATATTTGAAAGGATAAAATATTTAACAACTGACAATGTAAATGTTGTAGACTCCAACCCCTTCATTTTTTTGTCAGCCTTCTAATAATGGAAACAAGAAGTACAAATTCTCTACCAATATATCTAAGCAAGGGAATCCCTTGACGGACGTTGATGAATGAGGGACTGGGAGTGCAATGATCTAGCGAAGAACATGATTTCAACATCCTTGTTGTCGCAAACCTCCCAAATGTGTGTTTATGATTCATCTTCCTTGTTGACTTTGGTAGAAACTAAACCCAACTTGTAGTGATATTTGTTGGAGAATTTAAAGTTCTTCCTTATAGTGGACTAATAAATACTTAACATGTTTTATAGGGCTAATAAAATCGATATAGATTGGAGGGACTATCCATAATCTACCTAAAATTGGGGATTTGTTTAATCACTTTGAATTGGGGTAACTTGATATACATTGGAGGGACTATCCATAATCCACCTAGAATTGGGGCCTTTGTTTGATCACTTTGATTTGATCATGTGGGGAGGACATGATTCAATTCTAAAAATAAGTGTTGAATTTAGGGTTAATAAAAAAGTTTCTCTGTGAAAGCATTAGGTATTACATTCTGGGGTTTTTCTTTTAGGTAGGCCCAATCACACTTGACCAATAGAGCCACCATCAAGCTAAATCAATCCTCCATTCAAAGGTCCTTCCAAATTCCAATGCCTTATTTTATCAAACCGAGTATTTCACAGCCCGACAGAATTTCTCCTTATCTAAGTTCAATAAACTATATGCTCCAAGGGACCGGGAGAGTACATGGTTTACCTCAGTAATTCCATGTAAATGTTGAATCACTCGGAATTTCTTCTTATTATCATTTTTTTTCTATACACTGTTTTTAATAAATAATAAAATTTTGTTGTACAAATACAATTTCAAATGAAAAGAATGATTATTTTTACATGTCAACATTGAAGGGTTCAATTGAACAGGTCAATACCTAGGCTGGTGAACAAGAAATCTTTTAGATAAACATTTTTTCTCCTCGTAAACAATATTTTGAACTGTATAGTAGTAGTATTCTCCAAATGAACGTCGAAATTTACTTTTTCTTTTGAACACCCTTTTTATCCTTGATCAAAACTGTATTGAAAAAGAATAGTGAAAATATCCTTTCTCTGTTGATAGCTTGAGGTGCTTTGTAATTTATTTCAATTTCTTAAATTTTTCCGAACTATCGATCTGAGTACCCTAGTTTAGTATAAAATCCAATCTAAGTATACCCTTCAAAGTTAAATTGAACCCAACCCTTCAAATTTGATCCCTCTCTGCTATGAAACGAACCTCTGCACGGCTGTTGTTTGACAAAATGCCTGAAAAAAATCTGGTTACATGGAATGCAATGATTGCGGGTTATTCCCAAAAGGGACATGGAGAAGAAGCCATTACACTATTTCACCAAATGGAATTGTCAGGTTTGATACCCAGTGTAACTTCATGGAACTCAATGATCTCTGGGTATGCATAGAGAGGACTTGAGTATGAAGCTTTGGTTTTTTTGCGATAAATGCGAGCGACAGGGGAAAAACCCAACTTCGTAATGGTGTTGTATGTGCTTCCTGCATGTGCCAACATAGGCGCCCTGGAAAAGATTAAGGCAATCCATGGTTATATAATTAGGAGCGGATTTGAGTCATATGTTTCTGTGGGAAGTGCAGTTGTAGATATGTACTGTAAATGCGGGAGTGTCATGGATGCACATCAAATGTTTGACAAAATGTTAGAAAGAGATTTGGTTTCATGGAGTTCAATGATTGCAGGGTATGCAATGCATGTTCATGCTAAAGATTTCCTTAGACTCTTTAATAAAATTCAAGAGGCAGGTGCAAGGCCAGACTACATAAACTATAAATCTTAGACATTGAATTTTAAATGAATTTGGTTTTATAGGGTATGCACAGAGAGGACTTGAGTATGAAGCTTTGGTTTTTTTGCGAGAAATGCGAGCGATAGGGGAGAAAACCAACTTCGTAACGGTGTTGTCTGTGCTTCCTGCATGTGCCAACATAGGCGCCCTGGAAAAGATTAGGGCAACCCATGGTTATATAATTAGGAGCGGATTTGAGTCGCATGTTTCTGTGGGAAGTGCAGTTGTAGATATGTACTATAAATGCGAGAGTGTCATGGATGCACATAAAATGTTGGACAAAATGTCAGAAAGAGATGTGGTTTCATGGAGTTCAATGATTGCAGGGTATGCAATGCATGGTCATGCTGAATATGCCCTTAGACTCTTTAAGAAAATGCAAGAGGCAGGTGCAAGGCTGGACTACATAAACTAGAAATCTTAGACATTGAATTTTAAATGAATTTGGTTTTATAGGGTCTCCCCAATTTGGGTGCCGGAGCTAGTGTTGGCGCTGGTGCTGGTGCTGGTGCTAGTACTAGTGCTGGGGTTTGTGCTGGGGCTGGTGGTGGGGCTCTTGACTATCTACGGAACAATCCACAGGTATTGCATTATTTCCATTCCTTTATACACAAAGTTGTTCAGATGTTGGATTTGGGGAAATTTATGCATGTGAGTATGGGAGGCTTTTCTAAATAGTATTGCATTGCAACCCTATGATCAAATTCTCTTACATTGAACCATTGAAGATAAGTAACTATCTCTCTTTGAATATATGCATCATAGATAATAAAAAAATTCGACAATCATTTTTTTTGGCTTGCAAGGCTGAGTTTCTACATGACTGTGCCACCTGTGCAAAATTTCATTTGTTTCCATACAAAATCTAGAGTTTCTCAAGTGCAACCATTGTTGAAAAAATTGGCATTGGTCAAAACTCACCGAGAATCTGAAACATAACTTATCATGGATTACGCTTTCTAATTTAACTAATCAATAGCAGATTTTTACTCAAACCAAGAATGTGAAAATGCTCTTAAACATGAAGGTCTTATTTTGATTTGCACCACACCCTTTTACAAAGTGCTCCCTCCTATCACCCAAAATAACCATGTCTAACTTGGTTTTGTCTTCGACAAACTAGTCACTCTTGTTACTCATATGATTTGAAGCTCTAGAATTAAATAATCAATTTGTTGATTTATCTCCCACCTGTGATGCAACAAAACCATAGAACTCTTCTTATTCATTTTTTACAACATTGGCTTGCTTCTTTCCCAATTGCCCATGGTTGTGCTACTCATCCCACAACCCTTTTCTACAATCATTTTTAATATAACCAAATTTACCACAATAATAACACTTCACATTCTTTGCTGATTTATCTGAACCAGAATATTTGTCATTGCTGTTATTATTTCCTCGTTGCTCTGCTTCCCTTTGCCCTTAATATTGTTGCAAAGGCACTCTTGAATGCTCCATTGTTGCTTCTGAATTGTTTTTCAATTTTTTCCCATATGTCCTATAATAACTGACTACACGACTTCTCAAATATGATGACAGTTGACTCCAAAGTGGCATTTAGGGTTTCAACAAATTTCTAAATAGGAGCCATTTTCTTCAAAGTAATTCACAAGAAGAACTTTCTCAATTACTTCTCTTCCTATTGAACAGAATTGATCCCAAATGGATTTCAATTTAAGTAAGTGTTATGACATCGAATCAACCTCCTCCATCTACATCAAAAACAATAAAAGTTTGAGGTAAAAATACCTACCTTTATTCATGGCATCATGCATCTACATAACTTCAACCAAATCATGAAGGAATCCTCCACATCTTGCACTTGTGGGAAAATGCCATCTATCAGAGACAACTTTTCAGCATCAATGCTTCTCTATTCTTAGAATCTAATTCTTTCTTATTGATCTTCATCATTGCGATATTTATTTTCTTTGCTTGTACTAGAAGATGGCAATTATGTGATGCTTGTAGACATCGAAGTTGTGACCATTGAAAGTCTGACTGGAATCAAATAAAATGTTCGAATGACTCACCATTTCTTTAAACAGGAAAACAGAAAGTACTAATGAAAGACCTCCAAACACATATTCGTTGCCACAAAACACTATTGAATCAGTGTGGTATTATCAACCAAATACCTCCCTCTATCGTGTACCGAGGTCAATATGAGAGAGACTATAATATGATATATATATAGTGGAAGTATACCTTATAAATGAAAAGTGACTCTGAGTTTATTATATTATGTTTTTTGGTTTTTTATTTTTATTTTTATTGTTTTATATTTAGTTTCTGGAGTGGACATGTGCTACATCAGTATTATAGGTGTGACACATCTCACCCACTTGTGTTGTAAAAACCATTTTTCTGCACAATCAGCTTTAATTTTTGAATAATTTTGCTTGGAAAACATGGTACACAGATCAGCTTTAGGAAAATGGAAACCTAATTATTTACAAATCCATGGCTCAAAAAAGTTGGCAATTTATACCAAATTTTGTTATTTTCTTTTTGTTAATGGTTGTTCTTTGTGCAAATAGTTGTCAGTGCAAATAGTTTTATCTTCTGACAGATAAAGGGTATAGCTGGTCTGCTGTAAATTTATAGATAATAATACAAAATCTTGTGCTATAAAAAAAAATTGACTTCTTGCAAATCCAACCCTTAATTACACTTTAATCACCAAGGAGACACACAATTTTGACAGGACAAATATGAATGCCTTGGCATCCCAAGTAGTAGATAATAAGAACAGGGAACAAGATTCATTAATGCCTTTGGAGTTGTAGGAGTTACAGGATTACAGTAAACAATTTTCTTATAGATAATAATCATGTTTATCGAAGCTAGCATATGCAGGTATCATTGATATTAGACAGTATGGGTACTAAATAGAAGAAAATTTCCCGCCCTATGCCAGGAGCATATCGATTGGTAAGACGCTCCTATTATCTAAAGATGTTGTCCCCATCTGATATTCACCAGAGATCTCAGATGACTGGGTGATCTGCTCTTTTGTAGAATATAATATATATGCTATAAGAGACCAAATTTAGATCCACAAGAAACCCAACAATGTAATCTGTATATTTTGAAAACCCATACCTTCTAATGATTTGATCATAACAAAACCAATAACCCTTGAATTAGTACTATTCAGAGATGACAAAAATTAAAAAAATCATGACCATTGAGAAATGAGTAATCAAAGACTAGGTTTGACGTTTTTGTTGCGCCTTACTCCTATGTCTACCTGACTTGCTTCGATACAAAATTGAAACCAGTTGCTAACCCCCAAGACTAGCCCTACCATGTTATAGAATTTTAGCGCAGACAATAAACACTCTTACCTTGCTGTTGTCCTGCCTTGCAAAATAACTTAAGCATTCCATTTCTTTAAGATGAATTGACTCCAAATGAACGGATGTTAAATCTAATATTTTTGGGATCAAATTCTTCTCTTCAATTATCTGATTGAAGGAGCTCCTTTCCTGACATAAGTTACAGAGCTCTACAAGGGCTGCCTCTATCTCTTTGTCATCACCTCCTCTGGATGAGACCAATGTCTCTGCTGCATTTTCTAGTGCTGCGTGAGTCAAGCCTAGAGTACCCATGCCCTCCATGTATTGGATCTCCAAATTGTTTTTGGATTCCCGGCTAGCCTTGGTCCCTCTATTCGCACACTATAATTAACAATTAAGAATTAAAATTGAGCTCACAAATAATATCCATTTGAGTAACACTCAGATTTACTCAAATTTATGAAGGAAAATATGGTGTTAACACCATGTTTAAGGGACTTAACGGGTCATACATAGCTTTCACCAACATACCAGTGTTTCTTTACCCTTTGCAATGAATCTTGAGGTTTCTCCATGCAAAATTCTATCTTAACATCTCCATTTAAAGAAACAGTCTTAATGTTTATTTGATGAACTTTCCAACTGAACTGAGCTGCAATTAGTGACAACATTCTAATTGTGACTAGTTTGACCACGAATGCAAAAGTTGAATGGTAATCAATGTCTTCTATTTCCCATATATTTTGGTGGTCAGTTTTTCCTTGCATTTGTTGACCAATCCATTTTCCTTGAAATTCTTACTGTAAATCCTCTGTCATCCAATTGCTTTCATAAAAAAAAATTGGTTGTTACTTCCCTTTTAAATATAGGTAGGATCAACTTTAATTGCATCCAACCAAATTTGTCTTTGCTTGCTTCTTAAAAAAATAGGATCAAGTTCTTTGCCCTGGTATGTTTGGTGTTAAGAATATGACCTACTGGGATGTTTAGAGTTACTTTTTGTTTTTCTTGGGAATTTTCCTTCCATTTTCTCTGTTGTTTCTCCCTAGGGTTCTTTCTATCCTAGTTCTTTTGTATTCTACTAGATAGAATTTTGAGTTCCATGTACCTACTTTGTTCATTTGTGGACATTAAGATATTTTTTTCCCGTGCTTCTATTCCCTAACAGTGTTTGTGGCTGGATTGCATGGGGAACCATCCACCATCTAGTATAATGAGATAATAACATATTTTGTAAGATAAAACGTAGCCACATGCCAAAATTATATCTTCTCAGAAGAATAAAATTATTAATCTACATTCTCTAACATGTGTGTATCTAGTACTCTAAATAAAATTGCTATCCTTCTTATCTAGCTTCGAAGTATATAACTAGACCTCACTCATGGAGAGGAACCAGAGAAATGACCATACGAATCTAGCATCATTTAGATTTCCTTTAATGATGAACCAACTAGAATTTAACATCTTCTAAACATCAAGCAGACTGAGAGGGAGCTCTTAGATATTACAACTACCATACCCAGTAATCCAAGATGTTTCAGCCATTCTTAATTAATTTACATCCTCATATTCATGGGGAAATGGCTCAAAATTCCCTCTACCCTCAAGTTTTGACATGGTTTGCTCATCTTTTGCAACAACTTCAGCCTATAGAATGGCCTCTTCAGCATCTAGAAATTCATATTTAACACAACCAGTGACCTGGAAAATTGGACAAACATGAGATTTTATAGGTAGGGTCTCTAGGATCCTGTACCTATCTGTTTCTGGTATTACTATTGCTGTTATTTACTGTCCTTGGATGCTTCAACATTAACACGGGGACCTTTGGGAGTGTTAAGTTGAAAGAAATGAAAATTATGTTTTTACTTTATCTTGCATTGTCACAGTTGTACCTATGTGTTTCTGGTATTACTATTGTTGTTATTTACTGTCCTTGGATGCTTCAACATTAACACAGGGACCTTTGGGAGTGTTAAGTTGAAAGAAATGAAAATTATGTTTTTACATTATCTTGCATTGTCACAGCTGTACCTATTTGTTTCTGGTATTACTATTGCTGTTATTTACTGTCCTTGGATGCTTCAACATTAACACAGGGACCTTTGGGAGTGTTAAGTTGAACGAAATGAAAATTATGTTTTTACTTTATCTTGCATTGTCACAGCTGTACCTATGTGTTTCTGGTATTACTATTGTTGTCATTTACTGCCCTTGGATGCTTCAACATTAACACTCTTGGCCAAGATGTTGTCATTCTGTCAAACTTTGCAGCACAGGTATATTATACAGCATATTATACAGGAATCTCTGTACAGTAAAGCACACATAGCCGCAACAGCGGAAGGGTAGTGGCTTCTTCATCCGCAACGGTGGAAACCCACAACATAAGAATCAGCAACAATGGGCGAGTGGAGGAGAAACGACTAAACGACGGAAGGGTAGGGACTTTCTTCATTCGCAATGGTGGAAGGATAATGGCTTCTTCATCCACAATGGTGGAATCCCACAACACAAGGATCAGCGACAATGGGAAAACAAAACATCGGAATTCGGAGCGAAACGGGTTCCGCAACGTCGGAGGGAAAAGCGGAACATGAGCCACAACTCCGGAGCTTTTAAACATCGGAAGACAAACAGATTCCCTAGCTGCAACGGCGGAAGAATAAAAGGATACAGCCACGCAAAGCTTAATCGGAGATCAGAGGACTTTGACATCGGAAGGGAAAAGGCTTCACCAGCCGCAACGGCGGAAGAAAATAGGCTTCGAACATGCGACGAAAAGGTTAACACACATCGGTAGTCGGAGCTCTTTAAGCTTCGGACAAGTTTATGCTTTCGGCAGCTGCAACGGTAGAAGTGCAAAGGGCACGACCTTCCGCAACGGCGAGTGTTAAACGGTCGGAAGGAAAAGGCTTCCTGCAGCCGCAAGGGCGGAAGCCCACGACTGATGGAAATAACAAATGGGTCCGCAATGGGGGACGACCAAATCACTGATCGAAAGAGGAAGCAGTCTTCCTTCCACAACATCGGAAAAAGAAATGATAAAGAGCTCCGATGCGAAAAACCAAAGTCATCCGATGTGAAACAAACTGTAACGGAGAAAAGTATCGAAACCAAAACGAATGTTCATTCGCTGCTTCAGTGTAACCTTTGAAGAGGAATATGAAGGGCCTGATACAGTTGAGGATTCGAAGAGTATTCGAGCAGGCGGATTAACAGTTATGATGAACCTGAAATGTGCACTATTTAGTAACTACTGGTAATGATGGTTTCAAGAGTAAGGATGTGTACAGAGGGTTTTGAAGCTGAACCATTTCTGTAACGGTTTGAGGATGTTGAAGATGAACCATTTCTGTAATAAACAGAGAGAATGTGAATCGACTAAAAAATATATATACACATATTTTAGCAAGCAGACGATGAAGAAAGTGGTTCTGAAAGGTTAGTTCGAAGATAAGAGATTGAGCACATTGTAGAAAAGAATCGAAGAGCTGGATACGATGATGAATAGAGATTAACAGTTGCAGAGTATGAAGAGTTCAGATGAGAAAGAATACATGAATGATACAGTAACAGTCTCGGTGAGTTCTGCCTGTGCTTAGTCTTGATGATAAACAGAGAAAATGTACAGAGATAGAATTATAACATCTGCAATACTGTCTAATTCAGAATCATAATGTAAATGCTGATTTATAAAGCCTAGTCATAGATAGTGAGTGGTTGTAAGGGTTTGATTCATTCTATAACTCAAAGAGTTCTCTGGGGTGTTGTAGCATCCCTCTGGTTGTTGCCAGAAAATAGACACAAGTTGGTGCTTGTATAATTGGAAGTTGGAGCTTCCAGAGGTAGCAGCCTCATCTGGGTTGAAGCTCAGGCAAAATAAAAGAATGTAAAGAGGATTTGGAGCTTACCTTTCATTCTTAAGAAGATTTTTTTTTTTTGTTGTTTCCTCATGAAAAACATTGTGTCTTGTGCTCATTGATATGATTGAATGTTGACTGTTATTTAATTTGCTGCTATGGTTTAAACATATGCCCATAATAAATCTGAAACATCTTTTAAAAGGATGCACTTTGGTAAGTAACTGATTCAACCACCCCCTCTCAGTTACGTTAATCCGTCCAACAATTGGTATCAGAGCCAGGTTGCTTCAAATCAGTTTAACCACTGGAATCTAGATCCTATACAATGGACAAGAAATCAGAATTTACCAAACATGGACTGCCTCTTTTTGATGGGCATAATTATGCCTTTTGGAGTATAAGAATGAAATTGTTTCTACAGTCTCAAGGAGTTGATGTATGGCAAGCTTGTTTGAATACATATAATTCTCTTGCCACTATCCCAATAGATCCTGTAAGTAGAAGACTCTATGCAAGTAATTCAAAGGCTATGTATGGTATTCTAGGAGGCCTAGCAGCTTCAGAATTTGTTAAAGTAATGAACTGTTCCTCAGCAAAAGAAATTTGGGACAAATTGAAAACAGTCTATGAAGGGGATGATAAAGTTAAAAATGTCAAATTACAAACATATAGATATCAATTTGAAAGTTTGAAAATGGAAGAATCTGAAGATATAGCCATTTTTTTCCTTCGACTGAGATGAAGTTGCCAATACCATGAGAGGGCTAGGACAAAAGATTAAAGATGAAGATATTGTACAAAAGGTTCTTAGATCTCTTCCCGCTAGATTTAATCCTAAGGTTTCTGCATTAGAAGAAAGAGCAGATTTATATACCTTAGACATGGATACACTTAGTGGAATATTGACTGCATATGAAATGAGAATTTCTAGTGAGACGTCTTCCAGGAAAGAAGCAGCATTCAAAGCAGCAAAGAAGAAGAAGAAGAAGAATGAAGAAGAAGTGAACCATTCTGAAAAATCAGAAGAAGATGAAGAAGAAGCAAATTTTGTCAAGAGCCTAAGAAAGGGTACAGGTAGATACAAAGGTAAGCTTTCTTTGAAATGTTTTGGATGTGGTAGAATAGGCCACTTTGCTTCCAAATGTCCATATAGTAAGAACTCTGGCAATGAGGAAGAAAGCAATAAAAATCCAAAGCAATACAAAAATAAATACAAGCAGTCTTTCAATAGATGTACCTTCAAGAAGAAGAGTTTATTCACTAAATAAGAAAGTGATATTTCTGATTCCGATGAAAGTGATGATCAGTCTGATGAGAATCTCTTTATGGCTTTGGAAAATTAGAAAGACCAGTCTGAAGAGGAAGAAGACGGTGAGGTGGATTTGGAAGTAGAATTGGTAAGTGCTCTATGTGATTTAAGAAGAGAAAGAAAAGAATGTATACATCTTAAGAGAAATGTTAAAGAACTTGAGGATGAGTTGAAAAAATCAAATGATTCATTTGAAAGCACTGAAGCAATGATGAGTGAATTAAAACTAAAACTGGAAGAAGCTAGAATCACTGAAGAATATCTAAATAAATTAATTATTGAAAAGGATAAAGAGATTGAAAAACTGAAATTAGAAGTTGTCCTATTAAGGAAGAAGGTTCAGGAAAGTAACATGAATCACAGTTCATCTATTCTAGATCAGATAATAGAATGTCAGAGATCTGTAAATGATAAAACAAGACTTGGTTATAAGGCAGCAGTGACTAATGAGTGTTCTAGTTCAGATGTGAAAGCAACAGGTACAGAAAAGAAGAATGAGAAAGGGGCTGATAAGAAGTCAGTGGTTGAGAAACAGGAAGAAAAGTTAAGACCAAATGTTCAGAGAAGAACACCTGACAGGTATCAATACAAATTCAATGGCTATTGTTTTTTCTGTTACAATTATGGACACAAGGCTGCATTGTGTGATAAGTTTTCAAGAAATGGTTATGAGAAGCCCAGACATGGTTATGGAAAAAGGATAGATTTGACGAGTCAAAACAGAAACAGGTTTGATGTTCTGAATCATGAAACAGAATGCTATAAGTGTCAAAATTTTGGCCATATTTCAAGAAATTGTCCTACTAACTTTCAGAAAGTTAGTAAACCCATCTATACTCATCAACAAACTCAAATCTGGAAAAGGAAGACTGAAAATCTGAAGGATGAAAATTGTAACGTAGCACTGCAAGCTGAACATAAAATCAAATGGATAATAGACAATGGATGCTCCAAACATATGACAGGAAGTAAACATTTGTTTATCAAACTAGACAAAGGAAAAGAAGGATCTGTCACATTTGGAAATGATCAGACAGCTAGAATAATTGGAAGAGGGACTGTATGTTTAAACAATAAGAAAAACTTGGCTGAAAATGTTCTGTTGATAGAAGACATGGAACACAACCTGCTGAGTGTTAGTCAAACATGTGATAAGGGACGCTACATGATATTTGATTCAAATGGATGTCAAATCAGAGATTTGAAAATAGATAAACTAATAGGTACAGCCATAAGAAGTGCAAGCAATGTCTATATTCTAGATGAGAAAAAGAATGAATGTTGTCTTAGTAATGAGAATCAAAGCTGGTTGTGGCACAAGAGACTAGGTCACATCAATTTTGATAATCTGATTAATATGAGTAAGAATGAAGCTGTAAGAGATTTACCATCTTTAAAGAATCTCTCAGGTTCAGTGTGCAAGCAATGCCAGCATGGGAAACAAACAAGAGTTAGATTTAAAACAAAAGATTACTCCACAACTAAACCACTTGAGATAGTGCATACTGACATTTGTGGGCCCATGAGAACAAAAGGGATGAAAGGAGAAAAGTATTTCTTATTATCTGTAGATGATTACACTAGAATGACTTGGCTTTACTTATTGAAAAAGAAATCTGAAGCTTTTGACTGCTTTCAAACGTTTAAAGAATTTGTTGAAAATGAATGTGACAAGAAAATAAAATGCCCGAGATCTGATAATGGAGGAGAGTATGTGTCAAATGAATTTAACAAATTTTGTGATATGAACGGGATAAAGAGACACTTCTCTGTGACTGAAACACCCCAGCAGAATGGGGTAGTAGAAAGGAAAAATAGAACAGTAGTAGAGATGGCTAGAACCATGCTCCAAGAAGCAAAGTTGAGTAATGTGCTTTGGCCTCAAGATATTCACACAGCGGTTCACATACTGAATCGATGTTTGCTAAGAAATAACCAGTCTGTCATGCCATATCAAATGTGGAAAGGAAGACCAGCCAACGTTAAACATTTCTGGATTTTTGGCTGTAAGTGTTATATCAAACGAGTAGATCCACATTTGGGAAAATTAGACTCTAGAACCGATGATGGAGTATTAGTTGGCTACTCCTTCTCTAGAAAAGCATATAAATGTTATAATTTTAGACTAAGAAATATCGTTGAAGCAATAGATGTAACGTTTGATGAATCTGCATTCTTAAAATCAAAGACTAAGCAAAAGGAGTTTGAGACTCATGATATATTTGACAAGCACAGGCCAGATGATGAAGAGGATGAAATAGAAGAGGTTAAGGCTATTAACAGTGAAAAATCTACAAATGATGATGAACAATGCTTCAGTCCTTCAAAAAATACAATTTCAACAAAATCTCCAAGTAATCGAATACAGAAAAATCACCTTGAAGAATTGATTATTGGGGATATAAACTCAGGTGTCAAGACAAGAAGTAAAAGACATCAACCCATCCTTGAAAAGTAGGTATCACTTCTTTCTCTGACTGAACTGAAAAATGTGAATGAAGCTATCAAAGATGAACATCGGGTAAATGCTATGAAGGAAGAGCTTAGCCAAATCGAAAAGAATCATACCTGGGAACTAGTTCCTAGACCTGCAAACAAAAATGTAATAGGAGCCAAGTGGGTTTTCAGGAATAAACTGGATGATATAGGAAAAGTAACCAGAAATAAAGCAAGACTAGTTTGCAAAGTTTATGCATAGGTAGAAGGGATTGATTACAGTGAAACATTTGCCCCTGTTGCCAGAATGGAAGCAATAAGGTTGATTTTAGCATATGCCAGCTCCAAACAAATTAAAGTCTACCAAATGGACGTGAAGCCAGCTTTTCTGAATGGTAATCTGGAAGAGGAAGTCTACATGGAGCAACCAGAAGGATTTCATGTACAGGATGCATCATAGTTTGTTTAGAGATTGAGGAAAGCATTATATGGATTAAAGCAAGCACCTAGGGCATGGTACTCCAGACTAGATAACTACTTAATGCAGCAAGGATTCAAGAAAGGTCACATAGATAGTAACCTATACATTAAAGAAGAAAATAACAGCCTTATTATTATAGAAGTTTATGTTGATGACATAATTTTTGGGAGTGACGATGATAGACTAAGCACAAAGTTTTCTGAAAGCATGCAGCAGGAATTCGAAATGTCTATGCTAGGAGAAATGAAGTTCTTTCTTGGATTAAAAATAAATCAATGTGACAAAGGTATCTCTATCTCTCAGACTAAATACATTAATGAAATGTTACAGAAATTCAAAATGGAGGACTGTAAGCCAGTTGGTACACCTATGGTCACTGGATGTAAACTCAGTAAAGATGATGACTTTGGAGATGTAGACCAGACTATGTACAGATCTATGATTGGCAGTCTACTCTATGCTACAGCAACTAGACCAGACATTATGCATACTGTTTGTCAGGTTGGAATATTTCAGGCTTCACCTAAGAATGGTCACTTGTTTGCTGTGAAGAGGATTTTCAGATACTTAAAAGGAACAACAAATCATGGTTTATGGTATCCAAAAGATAACTCTCTGGACTTATATGCATTTACTGATGCTGACTGGGATGGATGTGTTGATGACAGGAAAAGTACCAGTGGTGTTGCCTTCTTTCTTGGAGGTTGTTTGGTAAGCTGGTCCAGTAAGAAACAATCATCTGTTTCATTATCTACAGATGAAGCAGAGTATATAGCAGCAGCAGGATGTTGCACCCAGATTCTATGGATGAAGCAGATGTTGAAGGATATGCACATACAGAATGATGATCCCATTCCCATTTTTTGTGATAATACAAGTGCAATAAGCATCTCAAAGAACCCAGTGATGCATTCAAAGACTAAACACATACCCATCAAATATCATTTTCTAAGAGAGCAGGTGCTGTCCAAAGTTATTAAGCTTGAATATGTTGGAACAAAAGACCAGATTGCTGATATTTTCACTAAGACATTGCCCAAATCTCAGTTTGAAATGCTTCGAGCTCAGCTGGGGGTTTGTCCACTATGAATATATTCTCATTCACATTACAGGCTACCAAGCTCTTTATGGCTCTGATTTCTTGTTGGCATATGGTTACAGCTTCTGCTTTCTTGTTTTCTGGACACATTCTGTATAGATTGAAACAGTGATAGGGGGGAGTCATGATCACAGGGGGAGCCGTATTTCTAGTCTTTGCCATGGATGTCAAAAGGGGGAGAAAGTTTTCAAAGTTTGCCATCATGTCAAAGGGGTAGTTTGTTGGCCAAGATATTGTCATTCTGTCAAACTTTGCAGCACAGGTATATTATACAGCATATTATACAGGAATCTTTGTACAGTAAAGCACACACAGGCGCAACGGTGGAAGGGTAGTGGCTTCTTCATCTGCAACAGCGGAAGCCCACAACACAAGAATCGGTGACAATGGGAGAGCGGAGGAGAAACGACTAAATGACGGAAGGATAGGGACTTTATTCATTCGCAATGGCAGAAGGATAATGGCTTCTTCATCTGCAATGGCGGAAGCCCACAACACAAGTATCAGCGACAATGGGAAAAAAAAACATCGGAATTCGGAGCGAAACGGGTTCCGCAACATCGAAGCGAAAAGTGGAACAAGATCCACAATGCCAGAGCTTTTAAACATCGGAAGACAAACAGATTTCCTAGCCGCAACGGTGGAAGAAGAAAAGGATACAGCCACGCAAAGCTTAATCGGAGATCGGAGGACTTTGACATCGGAAGGGAAAAGGCTTCCCTAGCCGCAACGGTGGAAGAAAATAGGCTTTGGACATGCAACGGAAAGGTTAACACACATCGACAGTCGGAGCTCTTTAAGCTTCGGACAAGTTTATGCTTTCGGCAGCCGCAACAGTGGAAGTGCAAAGGGCACGACCTTCCGCAATGGCGAGTGTTAAATGGTCGGAAGGAAAAGGCTTCCCGCAGCCGCAAGGGTGGAAGCCCACGACTAATGGAAATAACAAATGGGTCTGCAACGGCGGACGACCAAATCACTGATCGGAAGAGGAAGCAGTCTTCCTTCCGCAACGGTGGAAAAAGAAATGATAAAGAGCTCCGATGCGAAAAACCAAAAGTCATCCGATGTGAAACGAACTGTAACGGAGAAAAGTATCGAAACCAAAACGAATGTTCATTCGCTACTTCAGTGTAACCTTTGAAGAGGAATATGAAGGGCTCGATACAGTTGAGGATTCGAAGAGTATTCAAGCAGGCAGATTAACAGTTATGATGAACCTGAAATGCGAACTGTTTAGTAACTGCTGGTAATGATGATTTGAAGAGTAAGGATATGTACAGAGGGTTTTGAAGCTGAACCATTTCTGTAACGGTTTGAGGATGCTGAAGCTGAACCGTTTCTATAATAAACAGAGAGAATGTGAATCGACTGAAAAATATATATATACATATTATAGCAAGCAGACGATGAAGAAAGTGGTTCTGAAAGGTAAGTTCGAAGATAAGAGATTGAGCACATTGCAGAAAAGAATCGAAGAGCTGGATACAATGATGAATAGAGATTAACAGTTGCAGAGTATGAAGAGTTCAGATGAGAAAGAATACATGAATGATACAGTAACAGTCTCGGTGAGTTCTGCCTGTGCTTAGTCTTGATGATAAAAAGAGAAAATGTACAGAGATAGAATTATAACATCTGCAATACTGTCTAATTCAGAATCATAATGTAAATGCTGATTTATAAAGCCTAGTCATAGACAGTGAGGGGTTGTAAGGGTTTGATTCATTCTATAACTAAAAGAGTTCTCTGGGGTGTTGTAGCATCCCTCTGGTTGTTTCCAGAAAATAGACACAAGTTGGTGCTTGTATAATTGGAAGTTGGAGCTTCCAGAGGTAGCAGCCTCATCTGGGTTGAAGCTCAGGCAAAATAAAAGAATGTAAAGAGGAGTTGGAGCTTACCTTTCATTCTTAAGAAGAAATTTTTTTGTTGTTGTTGTTTCCTCATGAAAAACATTGTGTCTTATGCTCGTTGATATGATTGAATATTAACTGTTATTTAATTTGCTACTATGGTTTAAACATATGCCCATAATAAATCTGAAACATCTTTTAAAAGGATGCACTTTGGTAAGTAACTGATTCACCCCCCCCTCTCAGTTACGTTAATCCATCCAACAAACACAGGGACCTTTGGGAGTGTTAAGTTGAAAGAAATGAAAATTATGTTTTTACTTTATCTTGCATTGTCACAGCTGTACCTATGTGTTTCTGGTATTACTATTGCTATTATTTACTATCCTTGGATGCTTCAACATTAACACAGGGACCTTTGGGATTTTTAAGTTGAAAGAAATGAAAATTATGCTATATATGTTACCACGTTCTTTTCTCCTTTATGTATGCTAGTTTAACTTGTTCGTTAATTTATTACTACTGCTGTTATTGATTGTCCTTGGATGCTTCAACTTTAACACAGGGACCTTTGGGAGTGTTAAGTTGAAAGAAATGAAAATTATGCTATATATGTTACCACGTTCTTTTCTCCTTTATGTATGCTAGTTTAACTTGTTCGTTAATTTATTACTACTGCTGTTATTGATTGTCCTTGGATGCTTCAACTTTAACACAGGGACCTTTGGGAGTGTCAAGTTGAAAGAAATGAAAATTATGTTATATATGTTACCACGTTGTTTTTTCCTTTACGTATGGTATTTTAAATTGTTCGTTAATTTATTACTACTGCTGTTATTGATTGTCCTTGGATGCTTCAACTTTAACACAGGGACCTATGGGAGTGTTAAGTTGAAAGAAAGGACCTTCCTTATACGATGATGATAAAACTTAGAATTATTGTACAGAACACATATGGACTATACCTTGAGAGAGAAGATAAAAGATTTACCCTTCGTCTTGTGGGTAAAATGGTTGTTTCCCCATCTTGATTGTACAAATCGGTCTTGTGGGTATTGTGTGTGGATCTTGTGGGTCTTTTCTATCAAGCAGGATTTCTTATCCCTTGGCTTTAGGCATGTCTACAGGGAGCACAATATGAGTGCAGACTGCTTATCCAAGGAAGCACTTGATATGAAGGCTGGTCTTCTCTCCTTCTCAGAACTCTGGGAAGGAGAAATTATTGAGGAAGGCTTGATATAGCTCTTTTAAGAGTTTTTTTCAGTATTTGTGGCATACTCATGTTTTTCCCTTTTCGAGTATGGGGTGTGTTTGTTCCACCCAAGAGGCCTCCTGTATAAGCTATCTGGGCTCATTCTGTTCTCCCTATGGTGATGCTTTTTCTGTCTTTCTTTGAGTTTTGAGTTTTGTGGGTGGAGAGTTTTTGGGTCGAGAGTTGGGTTGACAACTACTGCAAATGCAAATAGATTTTTTTGTTTTTTTATATATATTTTTGAGGTTGACAGTATTGATTCGTGACCTTATGGACAGTATTTGTCTCACTCTGCCCTAAATGGGTCATAGCATCAATTGAATGGGTATTTAGTTTTGACATTTAGGAATCATGCACATTGTTTCCCGTAAGGTGTTCACTTAATTTTTCATGAGGGTTTATGGGTTGGTTTCTAAGTTTTCTGGGCAAGACAACTTATTAAATCTCTCTCAACGGTTTCATCTAGTGACAAATCCAAAACTATTCATTTTTCCACTGACATCGCATTTTTCACAATGCTTTTACAGGGTGAGAAATCCAAAACTCCTTGCTTTTCCACCAAAGCAGCGATTTCCTATAATGCCTCTGTGCTATGCTTCCCCACATTATCCATGTCAGTCCCACCAAGTAATGACTTTAATGTCCCCTAAATTTCTGAACATCCAAAAACAACATCATTTTCTTGAGAGGATCTACCCATATTACAAATTCGTGCTTCCACATTCAGAAAATCCCCAGTTATTAGATACTTAGTAATCTTCTCCTTCTCTTCATCCCCTGCCTCACACAAATCATGATTGCCTTTCACTTCTTTTTTCTCATCCAACATAAAATCCGACACTAAACAAACTACCTCAGTTACTGGATTCTTGCAGTCCACCTGTGTCACATGCATCTCTACATCATTTACATCAATCACCAACTCCAACATCCTATGAATATTTACAAATGCAATATCTTCATGTGCAGTTACTCCAGCATACTCACTTCTTTCATCTAGTACGATAACACTCTCAAGGGACTCCTCTTTGACATGCTTCACAGCAGAACCTGACACCCAATGGCTTTCTGTATGTCCCAAAACATCTATCACTTCATGAGAAGATCCATTCATAGTGTTATTCTCTCTTGTCCCCTCAACTAACCTATCCTTGTTTCTTGAAAACTCACACATTTTATCTTCTGTGTTATAACTTGCATCCAGATTATTAAGGAAGCCTACAAAGGTGAACTGTTTCTCCCCATCTACTAATTGGTCTAGCACTCCTTGCATTTTGGCTGCTAAATGATCCTGCTGAGAAGGCACTTTGGCATGCATTGTTTTCTGATATTCCTTGCTTACATCAAATATCAAATCTGGCATTTCCTTGATGTCTGCTAGAACGGTATGCTTAGGTGAAACAATTGAATGTGTTTGATTACTCTCATCTAACAAAGATTCTGGGGTTCCTCTCATTTCCGCTCCTACAATAGCCTCCTGGGCACCTTTTCCTAAGACTCCAATTAATTACTCCACAACAACACAATCCTCCAATGAATTGTTCCTCCACATTTTCTTTCTTATTTTCATGTAATAAAAAATATGGCATCCCTTGAATCTGAGTGTGTTTAAAATATTTTCTCTCTTGATGAGAAGATACATCCAAGGTGGCATTGTCCCACCTCTTTTCAATCCTCGTGAATGGACACAATTCTCCTCCTCGTTTATTCCCTGCCTCCATCCAGTTCTTGCTGCTAATAGACATTTTTTCTTCCTTCTCATTTGATGTACAATCTTCTGTTATTTTTATATTCAACGTCATAAAACCATAATGGCAAGCCTCTTGCACATTGTTCTCATCTCTTTTAAACGAGCATAACTCTGAAAGTCCTTGCATTTCTGGAGAAAGAATATCTTCCTGTGAAACCCTCTCCAGCTGCTTCTCCTGGCTACCACCATCACCTTCATCCCATACAGAATCTAACATTTGAGTGTCTACTTGACCAAAAGCAATGCTTGCTTCATGCTAAGGTTGAACAAAAGGATCAAAATCTCTCCTTTCAGGGGGCATTATCACCGTGCTTTGATGCTTGCCTCTTTTCCCTTCTCTTCTATATTGGGACTCCAAAAAGTTGCCAGTGCTCATCCTTTCTGTCTCCTCTGCCCACAAAGAGTTCAACAACATTTCATCCTCAGACTTTTCTACTCCTCTAGTTTGAAAACCCAAACCTTTAGTTTTTCTATTCTTGTTTCCAGCGTTTACTTCTGGTATTGAATCTTTATTTGGTGCTAGATTATAAGGATAGGAATAGGCCCCAATCATGGGAACATACTCAACATACTTGTTCTCTGCAGGCCTACAATCCACGACTGAGGAGGAATTTACCGTAAACAATGAACCATGTTGCTCAGAGAAATTTGACGAAATTGGAAGCTCTTTAGTGTTTTCTCTCAAATCCATCACTGATTGTTCAGAAACTTGTTGATTCTTCTTGCATGTATTCTCAAACTCAGGTTTGTTCTCACTTGTATTCTCAAACTCATCTCCCAAAATGTCTAACAATTTTGAATGTAAAGACTCTCTCTTGGAGCCCTTTGATACACTCCACATATTAACCTCTGTTCGATCATCTAAGCTGCTTGTCAACTCACCAATGTCTGGTCCAAACAAGTTTCCTTCAGTGGTCAGATTCTAGGCTGAAACCATGTGGGGGTAAAATCTTGATAACCGACATTCTAGGACTAGTAATTGTCCAAAAATAGGGTACAGACTAGAGTGTAATGTGTAGTCATGTTCATCTCTATGAGGTAGATCACTTTAGACTAGAGTGTAATGTGTAGTCAGTTAGGTGCAGTTGTTTGTGGCCAGAAAGGCCTAAAACATTAAGTGAATCTAGTTTGAATCTCATCAAGCTAGGTGTAGAACCTCAATTAGGGATTTTGATTTTTGTGGGTGGAGAGTTGTTGGGTTGATAGCTGCTGCAAATGAAAATAGATTTTTTTTGTTTTTTATATATGTTTTGAGGTTGACAGTATTGATCCATGAGCTTGTGGTCGGTATTTGTCTCACTCTGTCCTACAACTACCTATCTCTCTCTCTCTCAGGTATGTCCATTGTTTTGTTAGTGACTTGTCTCCTAAGAGACAAAGTGTGATCTTATTATAAATCTGAGTATAGAAATTAAGGAAGGTCTAAACTACATTGTTTTCTTCTATTTGTCCATTTATAATATTTTTGCATGTGCTTGACTAATTCTGTTCATACATATCCTAGGTAACTATAATTGATGGATGTACATAGTGCTGATATGGAGTAATCCTGGCTTGGTTTGAAGCAAAAAGGGTCATAGCATCAACTGAATGGATATTTAATTTTGACATTGAGGAATCATGCAAAAAAGAGTAAGCAGAGCTTTGTAATTGAATCCTCCTTAGATTCCTCCTTGGCCCTTATTCTTAGATTCCTCCTTGGCCCTTATTTTGGCCTCCTCTATAGCTTGCATTTGTTGTTTCTTCAACTAATCTTTGGCTTCAAAAACATTTTTCTCTAAATCTTCTCTTCTGGTGGCATCAACCTTTGTTTTTGCCTTTATTTTCTCCATGTCATTGCCAAATGATACTTGTCTGACTTCCACTATTATTTTCATGTTAGCTTCTTAAATTGTATGCAACATTCTTCTTTGATTGTCATTTTCCATATTACTCAATACTTCATTTTATGTGAAAGATCCTTGGAAAATTTCATCATGAGGATTGGGCTCATGTCTATACATTATAGCCAAACTGGTTGATTTGAAATGTTCTTCAATAAATTTTATGTGATCGTGTCTGCTTAGGGTCTCTACACTAATCAACAGATTGATCACTTTCTATTTTTAGATTCTGAGGATATATTTCTTGTTTTTAACTTCACAGGTTGGGTTCTGAATTGAACACCCACAAGAAGAAGCATATTTAATTTTCTGAAGAATTTCAAGGCAGGGTCTCAATTAATATCTATTTTTAATTTCTTTTTTTCATTAAGAGGGCATGCATGTGTTCTAGGGAATGACAAATAAAGCTCAGTTAGATATTATCTATATGAATTAGTCATCTAATAACAATGAGAATGCACCCAGGATCCTTTGAAAATAATGTTTGTGGTTGTGGTTGTTTATAAAATAGCTATTCATATTATATTTCTGCCCTATTAGCACTGATGATGAGGATATCATCCAATTTTGTACTTGTTTCTTTTAAAACCCTCACCTATGGCGTTATAGTCCAAACTCACAAGGTGAAGATCTAAGAAAAACTCAAAGAGGTTACCCACTATCACCTCAATAACTATCTCCCACTTTTTAAATTGGTTCTGTTTCCAACTTTTTACCTCCTACATTCTCACTCAATGTGAAAGTCCCAAGCATACATGTGAGAACTCATGGGTGACTAAGAAAAACTACCCACTGTCACCTTGATAGTATCATCTCTCAGTTTAGGTCAGCGCTCCTATCTAGCTCAAAGGGGGTAATCATGACAACAATCTAAGTCCAAGGTGTATTCAAGGAGAGAAAGGGGTAAATGGACTTAGGGTAAATCTGGTTCTAATTTGAATTGTAGCAAGTAGATTCCAGATTTACACAACTTTTAAACAATGATTAAACAGAGATATTCTTAGGCTAAAACAAATCTGAAATTTCAATTTATATTCTGAAAATTACAGATCTGTTATACAGAAAATTAGATAAAATAAATAATTGAAAATGAGGTTTTAAGGATCTAAAAATCAATCTGAAATTAATATTTCTTTGTTGGAAATTTACAGATTGTTGGAGCAAAAAATAAAGGGATTTTTTATTGTTCTCATCTCTTTTAAACGAGCATAACTCTGACAGTCCTTGCATTTATAGAGAAAGAATATCTTCCTATGAAACCCTATCCAGTTGCTTCTCCTGGCTACCACCATCACCTTCGTCCCATACAGAATCTGACATTTGAGTGTCTACTTGACCAAAAGCAATGCTTGCTTCATGCTGAGATTGAACAAAAGGATCAAAATCTCTCCTTTCAGGGGGCATTATCACCGTGCTTTGATGCTTGCCTCTTTTCCCTTCTCTTCTATCCCAAGACTCCCAAAAGTTGCCAGTGCTCATCCTTTCTGTCTCCTTAGCCCACGGAGAGTTCAATAGCATTTCATCCTCATACTTTTCTGCTCCTTCAGTTTGAAAACCCAAACCTTCATTTCCGCTATTATTGTTTCCAACATTTACTTATGGTATTGAATCTTTATTTGGTGCTAGGTTATAAGGATAGGAACAGGCCCCAATCATGGGAACATACTCAACATACTTGTTTTTTGCAGGCCTGCAATCCATGACTGAGGAGGAATTGACCGCAAACAATGAACCATGTTGCTCAAAGAAATTTGACAAAATTGGCATCTCTTTAATGTTTTCTCTCAAATCCGTCACTGACTGTTCAGAAACTTGCTGATTCTTCTTGCCTGTATTCTCAAACTGATTCTTCTTGCCTGTATTCTGAAATTTTCTTAATAATGAAACGTCTAACATTTCTTTCGTTGCAGGGCCAAATTCCTCTCTTTCTCCTCATTTTTGGACATGAAGCAGCTGAGTATACACTTTGTTCTTGCCATGAAGTTTGTATTAATTTTTTTTTTGAGAAAATCTGATTAGTCATAGTAGCAGAGATGTAGAATTTCAAGAGGGAAAAATTATATGAATTTTCTGGTGATTTGTTGCTTACTAATTATAATTATAATTATAACATGGTTGACACAGAATTGTTGAGAGTGTTGGAGAAGGGGTGACTGAACTCAAGGAGGGTGACAGTGTGCTTCCTGTATTTACTTGAGAATGTGGAGAATGCAGACACTGCAAGTTAGAGGAGAGCAACATGTGTGATCTACTAAGGATTAATACTGAAAGAGGGGTTATGATCAATGATGGAAAGTCAAGGTTTTCAATCAATGGAAAACCGATTCACCATTTCCTTGGTACATAGACTTTCAGCGAGTACACTGTTGTGCATGTCGGTTGTGTTTCCAAAATTAATCCAGAGGCTCCTCTTAACAAAGTCTGTATTCTGAGTTGTGGTGTCTCAATAGGTAAATCACTTCCTCGACTTTTTGATACTGATTTAAACTATATAATGTTTTACAAAGTGGGTAATTCAATTCTTAAAGTGTGGTTTGCTGGATTGTTAATAAAACCATCCATGATCATTTTCTTGATTGGATTTCTTATTCAAAATTAATTTTGTTGTGGAATTAGCGATGGGTGCAACTTTGAACGTATCCAAACCCAAGAAGGGTTCAACAGTAGCAAGATTTGGCTTTGGGGGTGTTGGGCTTGCTGTAAGTTCTAAAAACAAGTGTTCTCTCCCATTTTGTTCATGTGTATACACTGAAGTTCAAAAACTGCAATTTTGTTGAGGATAATTATGATTAGTTTATAGTTCAGCTCCCATGTCTGCAATCTTTTGGGATCATTATGACCATCCTAGATCCAAATCTAGGCTCTATCAAGTGTCTGGAGGGATCAATTTAATTTTAATTTTGGGTAGATCAACATGTTGGGTATAAAATTTATTACTATTTTATTACAGCGTCACCTACAAACGTGACAACATCTCCCCATACTCCCCCATACTGTGCTCGAGAACGCTTCTGGACACAACTAGTTTACTCTTTAATAATATTTTATTAGAGCTGTACAAACGTGACAACATCTCCCCTGTGCTCGAGAACGCCTCTGGGAACAACTATTTTACTCTTTAATTATCTGTTAGACTTCTGATTTGGCCTTTAACTACGCAGGCTACTGAAGGGGCAAGAATTGTAGGAGCTTCTCGAATAATTGGAATCGATTTAAACAGTGATAGATTTGAAAATGGTTGTAGATTTCCCATTTCATGTTTGTACATCAATTGCATGCATACAGTAGTGTCTTGTATTTTTTTTTTGCAATGATTTATGGAGTTTGAGGATACGCCCTTATCTGAAATCCCTATGGCATGCTTAGGTGGCAAGCTGGGGTGCATAACTTTTGAAGAGAAATGTTTTGACCATGTCATTTGCACCAAGGGATTCACATGAAGCCCAAGTGAAATTTGCTTTGGAGCGAGGTGTGCCTGCTGTGATTAGTGTAATGGGGACACAGCAGCTTCCTTACCCTTCCAGGGATTTTGACATGTCTCAATGTTCACGGTGTTTGATACCTTGGACTGCAAATGGTACTGGGGACTTTTACTGGATTAATGCCTTTGTTAAAGTTAAAATTATGAGCTATATAAGAGCCTTGAATTTACTGATTCGATTCTCAAATTGATTTGTGTAGCTTCATTTGTTTGCAGATGATATGTATTTGATAGAAGTGGATAGAGTCCTGAGACCAGGTGGATATTGGATTCTCTCTAGTCCTCCCATCAATTGGAAGCAATATTACCAATCTTGGCAGAGATCAAAGGAGGAGCTCCAACAGGAACAAGAGGAAATTGAAGAAATAACAGAAATTTTGTGCTGGGAAAAGAAGAATGAAAAAGGTGATCTTGCCATTTGGCAAAAGAGAATTAATACTCGTTCTTGTCCTAGAAGCCTGAATACTATTAACCCACCTCCTACCTGTGAATCAGGAAATCCAGATTATTATTGGTAAGTTCTTGAACTTCATAGCTCAAAGTTGAAGATAATTTATGTAGCGTAATTTTATAACAAAACATAATCAGATCGATAGTGTGCTAAAATCTATTTTCAAAAATTCATTGCTGGTGAACAAAGTGATTATATTTATGAGCAATGTTTGTAACCCAAACATTTTTTGTGCTTAAGCAGGACCATAAGCTCAGTGTTGTAGGTATTCTTAGGTTTAAATCTAGGCTCCAATACATTCCTGGGGTTTGACAATTAAAACCTATTTTTGTCCTTCCTAGATTGTGCTTTTAGATTCCAAGTATTGGCTACATTTGTTATTCTATTAAATGAGCATTTAACACTTGTCCTTGTAAGTATTCTTCTATTGGCTTTTTTTTCCTTTAGAAGACTAATATCATTCCAAATTCTAAATTGGATATCAATCTTGCAATGGATATGTTACAAAGTGCATTGTGGTTGTAGGATTCCTTTGAACTAAAATGTCAGTGTGGCTGACTATGAAAAATTTAAACTTGCACTGCTATTAAGCTGAAGTACATGGTCTGTTTGTTTGTCATAATTTTCTGACATGTAGAAATATGGAGAACTGCTTTGTAACAATTGATAGAATGGCCATTGACCTATTATAATTTGTGATTTTAATTGTGAATGCTACAAGATTCAAGGGATTATCAACTTTATATCTTGAATACAAGTCAGAGATACATTTTGATTTCATCATTTTTATGTGAGTTTTGAATTTTCCTATCCGCTTTTACATTTTAATGGCCATGCATGAATTGATCTTGTGCTGCAGATAGGTTTAAGTTTAACTGTCTAAATCTTAAAAAATTTCAAGCATGTTTGCATAATTGGCTTCATATTTCATTACAGTATAAGAAGAATTTGTTTTTCTCCCGATCTGCTTTGACAGTGCCCTAGTTTTACTCAGATGATTGAAATTTTATGCTTATTTGATAATGTCTATAAAATCTGCTGATCCCCTAGGCATAAGAGAATGCAAAGATGCACTATGAAAATTCCCAAAGTAAATGATGCTAATGATGTGTCTGGAGGGATTTTGGGGAAGTTCCCAAAGCGCCTGAATGTTGTTCCTCCTAGAGTTCTCAGTGGTTCATTATCAGGTGTTACTGCTAAGACATATAATGTTGATACATAGTTGTGGAGAAAGCACGTGAAAGAATACAAAAGAATGATCAAATATATTAGGGAGAGTAGATATCGCAATGTTATGGAAATGAATGCATGTCTTGGTGGCTTTGTAGCAGCACTTACATCCGACAAAGCTTGGGTTATGAATGTTGTCCCAACCATTGCAAAAAAGAATACACTTGGTGTGATATATGAAAGAGGCCTTATTGGAATTTATCATGACTGCTATGGTTACCCTTCATTTCTCTTTTAATTTTTTCAAGGCTTTAATTTCTGTTATAGAAATTTAACCTATAGTTGGAGGACCACAATTCACAACAATATACATGCATAGGTAGAAGACTAGGTTTCCACTCTCATCCCATTTTGGGAAAAGGATTATAGGAACAAACTGCATCCAATATGTAATATAACATGTAAAAACTCTAGTTTTTGTATGCTTATACCTTTTTAATGGCCCTAGTGAAGCACAGTAGATTGACAGACAAGATGCTCACCCAATTGAATTCATGCCATGTGTCTACTACACGATGCACTAATAGATTACATTCTATTTTAAAATGAGAGGATCCCTCCTCGCCATATAACATAAAAATCATGGTTTTCATAAACCAATATGGGTATCTCAAGTATTGTGTAGAATACATCCAATTATTCTATTCTAAGAAGGCCTTATATTCAATCCACCAATCTTTCAATTTTTTTACTAGATTGAATTCCTTGGATCTGTACTCATCCAGGAATGTTTTGTTCAATAGCACTTGAATTTTCTTCAGCTTGAACATTATTTTGAATGAATAGGGTTGTAAAAAAGATATGGAAACCCTACCTTCACTTATGACTAATCTCATTCCAAGATTAATGTGTCTGAATATCGATTTGACAACATCGTTATATGGTAATATTATTGGTTTGGCGGCAATCAAGTAAAGGATGTGCTTTCTGATATTTCAAAAAACCTTTAAGTCATCATGGTCCTTATGGAAGTCTTCATTGACGAACATTCTATACATGTATTTGGGCACTCAAGGTCATCTTGGAATCCAATTAAATGATTTGTATCCGTGAGCAACATTGGATCTGCATCTTTCCAAGGGTTGGGACTTTCTTCAACTTCCCATTTTAAGGTAGCTTCCCTATTCCTTGTGCTTTTGACATTTTAAATAATAAATATCCTACAATAAAAAATGAAAATACAAATATTAAATCTTGTAGACATAATTATGTCAATAGGTGAGTTATGAACATAAATCAAGAATACCTCAAGTTTTGAGCTAAAATGAATGGACTTTGAGCAATAAGATAGCAGGTGAACAAACTTGGCTTCTCTAGCAAGTTTACAAAGGATAATGGTGAATATTAACTATGAAATACCTCCCTAAGCTGGTTAAGATTATTAATGACAACTATATATATGCATGGGTGGCAAAGTTTGGTGATAAGCCTTGTATTTTGTTTTTGCAATGATTTATGGAGTTTGAGGATATGCCCTTATCTGAAATCCTTATGGCATGCTTAGGTGGCAAGCTGGGTGCGTAACTTTTGAAGAGAAATGTTTTGACCATGTCATTTGCACCAAGGGATTCACATGAAGCCCAAGTGTAGTTTTCTTTGGAGCGAGGCGTGCCTGCTGTGATTGGTGTAATGGGGACACAGCAGCTTCCTAACCCTTCTAGGGCTTTTGACATGTCTCAATGTTCACGGTGTTTGGTACCTTGGACTGCAAATGGTACTGGGGACTTTTACAGGATTAATTCTTTTGTTAAAGTTAAAATTCTGAGCTATAGAAGAGCCTTGAATTTACTGATTTGATTCTCAAATTGATTTGTGTAGCTTCACTTGTTTGCAGATGGTATGTATTTGATAGAAGTGGATAGATTCTTGAGACCAGGTGGATATTGGATTCTCTCTGGTCCACCCATCAATTGGAAGCAATATTACCAATCTTGGTAGAGATCAAAAGAGGAGCTCTAGCAGGAACAAGAGAAAATTGAAGAAATAGCAGAACTTTTGTGCTAGGAAAAGAAGTATGAAAAAGGTGATCTTTCCATTTGGCAAAAGAGAATTAATACTTGTTCTTGTCCTAGAATCCTGCATACTATTGACCCACCTCCTACCTATGAATTAGGAAATCCAAATTATTCTTGGTAAGTCCTTGAACTTCATAGCTCAAAGTTGAAGACAGTTTATGTAGCCTAATTTTATAACAAAACATAATCAGATCGATAGTGTGCTAAAATCTATTTTCAAAAATTCATCGCTGGTGAACAAAGTGATTATATTTATGAGCAATGTTTGTAACCCAGACATTTTTTGTGCTTAAGAAGGACCATAAGCTCAGTGTTGTAGGTATTCTTAGTTTTAAATCTAGGCTCCAATACATTCCTGGGGTTTGATAGTTAAAACCTATTTTTGTCCTTCCTAGAATGCACTTTTAGATTCCAGGTATTGGCCACATTTGTTATTCTATTAAACGAGCATTTAACACCTGTCCTTGTAAGTATTCTTCTATTGTCTTTTTTTCCTTTAGAAGAGAAATATCATGCCAAATTCTAAATTGGATATCAATCTTGCAATGGATATGTTACAAAGTGCGTTGTGGTTGTAGGATTCCTTTGAACTAAAATGTCAGTGTGGCTGACTATGAAAAATTTAAACTTGCACTGCTATTAAGCTGAAGTACATGGTCTGTTTGTTTGTCATAATTTTCTGACATGTAGAAATCTGGAGAACTGCTTTGTAACAATTGATAGAATGGCCGTTGACCTATTATAATTTGTGATTTTAATTGTAAATTCTACAAGATTCAAGGGATTAGCAACTTTATATCTTAAATCAACTTTATATCCTGAATACAAGTCAGAGATACATTTTGAATTCATCATTTTTATGTGAGTTTTGAATTTTTCCTATCTGCTTTTACATTTTAATGGCCATGCATGAATTGATCTTGTGCTGGAGACAGGTTTAAGTTTAACTGTGTAAATCTTAAAAAATTTCAAGCATGTTTGCATAATTGGCTTCATATTTCATTACAGTACAAGAAGAGTATGTTTTTCTCTCGATCTACTTTCACAGTGGCCTAGTTTTACTCAGATGGCCTAGTTTTACTTAGATGATTGAAATTTTATGCTTACTTGATAATGTCTATAAAATCTACTGACCCCCCAAGCATAAGAGAATGCAAAGATGCACTACGCAAATGCCTAAAGTCAATGATGCTAATGATGTGTCTGGAGGGATTTTGGAGAAGTTCCCAAAGTGCCTGAATTTAGATATTTAAACCTTATTATAATATTTTCATAATAATTATTTCTAAAAATTAAGAATAAAATAATTAAAAAATTTTAAAACTTAAAATTGACTTAAAAACCTAGAACCTATTATGCTTCACACTAACTATAAATACTGACGGGCTTCTTGGTCTTTTACCTCATGCTTCAGTTGTCTCCTAATGATGATCCCATAGTAGGGATCGAAACGTCGAGATTTGCGAAATCATCCAACACAGCTCCTTATTTACAATTCTCCACTGCGTAAATGACTACTTTCATAAATACTAGTTACTGGTAAGTTGTAATAGTAATAATTATGTAGTTTGTAGATTGATATCTATCATAAATTTTTTTGAATATCATCCTTGTCAAGCAATAACAACTTCTTAAAAGGTTCTAGCTCAATGGTAGTGCGCCTGCCTAATTATAGGCAGAAGGTTGGTGGTTCGATTCCTCCACGCCCTATCATAAATTTGTGACTACAAAAACAACTAAATTCACATATATACGACTATTAGTAGCTAATTTCTCGTATCTTAGTCGTATTTAGCTTAGTCATTAATATGTTAACATCTAGTAGTTTATTTAGTCATATATTTGGTCATTAATGGTTGTAATTAGTGACTAAATCAGCGACTAAATCAATGACTAACTCAGTGACTAAATCAATGACTAAATCTGTGACTTAATCAATGACTAAACCATTAACTATCAATGACTAAAACAATGACTAAATCATTGACTATCAATGACTAAAACATTGTCTATCAATGACTAAATCATTGTCTGTCAATGACCAAATCAATGACTAAATCAATTACTACTAAGTCAAGCTATTAATGACTAGTGAAATACGACTAGCTATAAGATAGTGGTAAATTGCTACTATTAGTCACCGACTCAAAAATAGTCGTTTATAGCCTGATTTTAGTCATATTTTTAGTCATTAATTTTTCATTTTCTACTAGTGTTGTAACCCGGTGTTTATTCTGGGATGTACTTGTGTCATGTCATGCCTCGATGATCCTATCGGGAGGATCTATATTGTAAACAAGTCATGTCAAGTCATTGTGGGTAACACTCCTATTGTCTAAGGGTTAAAGTCCCTGTAGTTCTGGGGCACTAGGGTTATTAGACTCTCCTAGAGAGGTCGGCCCTAGTAGGGTTTTAGTCATGTCGGGATTAGTATAAATAGAGAGTTGGACTCTCTAGTTAGGACACATCTCACACACACTCAAGTGTAGCGCATAATTGAGGAAGTAGAAGACATTGGGGCTAGATAGAAAGAAGGTTACTGCTGTCGAGAGATCACTTACTGTTTTGTGTTTTACTTTGGTGCTGATTCTATCTTTGAGGAAGTTGCGGGGTTTTCTCCATTTATGTTTTCCATGAGGAAAAACACTGTGTTCATTGTCTCTTGTGTTTGACTATTGTGCTTGTTGTTCTCTCAGTTAAAGATCCTAATGTTATGCTAGCTTAATGTTAAAAATCTAACATGGTATCAGAGCTAACCTGAGAAGAAGACACTGTGCAGCTCCGGGAACTAGGGCTTCCTACTTTGTGGATCTCTCTCCACAGATTTTCAGCAAAAGAAGGTTGTAATAACTCTCCTCCCTAGGGCGCATCTTTCTGTCGAAGCAGAATCCAATTCTAAGGTTTTTCAGTTTTGGACCCGACACTACTACCGAAAATTAGGGCTTTTCACAGAAGAGGAATTTTTCAGTGAGCCTGGGCCTGGATTGATATCCTCCCTAAAATCAAATTTAGGGATAAAATTCAAAGCAATTGGTTGGACAAAACTCCGGAAAAGCAAAACCTTAATTTTGTCCTGAACCAGCTCTGTAGGATTTCAGCTCCAAATCCAGATCCAACATATTAACCTAGTAAGATATAAATATTTTGTATTTCCATTTGAGGTTCTTAGTTAAGATGTCTCAAATTACCAAGCTTGATGAAAATCTTGAGGGAGTTGATAACTTTTGAGCTTGGAAGTATAGGATCTCCCTAGTCCTGGAAGAAAATGAGTTGGACTCCTATATCAGTGAGGAGGTTCTAGTTCTAGAGGGAGATGAGGCAAAGGCCTTACATAAGAAGAAGTTGGTTATGTCAAAGAGAATCATTATTGATTCTATCAAGGATCACCTCATCCCATAGGTGTCCTCTCTCAAGACACCTAAATCTATGTTTGATGCCCTAACCAAACTGTTTGAAGGGAAGAACATCAATCGGAAGATGACTCTAAGGAATCAGTTGAAGAATGTAAAGATCTAGAATGCTGAGACCATCCAGTCTTACTTCACAACGATCTCTGAGATCAAAGAACAACTAGAAGCTATAGATGAAGAAGTGGAGGATGTAGAAATTGTAATGACAAGACTGAATGGCCTCCCTAGGTCATGGGATTCATTCATCCAAGGAATCTATGCCAGAAAGAAGTTAGTCGAGTTCAGCAGACTATGGGAAGAATTCTCTCAAGACGAAGCTAGGATGGCAGCTTGAGAAGAGAAGATGGGAAGTGAAGATCAAGCCCTCACAGTTCACTCCAAGAAAGGCAGAAGAAACTCTCATCACTCCAAAGGTAAGAACTTTCACCATAAAGATAAAATTAGAAAGGACCTATCTATATTGAGATGTTATACATGTGATGAAAGAGGACACTTTGCAAAAGACTGTCCTAGAAATAAGATTAACTCTCATAAGAAGAAGGGAAACAAGAGAAGACATCATGCCCATGCTGCAGAGGATGATGAACCTTCCAAGAAGAAAACCAAATATGAAAGTGAAGATTCTTCCAGTGAAGATGGATATGTTTTGATTTCCGCTCTTATGGGAAACATTACTCATGGAAGCACTGATTGGCTTATAGACAGTGGGGCTTCCAAGCATATGAAAAGATTTAAGGAATCCTTTGTGAAACTATCAAAACATGAATCACCTCACAAGGTGAAGCTAGGAGATGACTACCAATATCCAATAAAAGGTAGTGGGGAATCCTCCTATAAACTAGACTCTGGAAATTCTATGACAATGAAGGAAGTATTGTTTGTGCCAGGACTCAAGAAGAACCTTCTCTCCACATATACATTAGATGCAAAAGGAATGAGGGTTGCATTCATAGATGGTCAAGTCATCATGTGGCCAAAAGGAAAGATCATTGATGATGTAGTAGTGATTGGAGAACAAGAAGGAGGTTTGTAAAAATTAAAGGGCCATCCAGAACAAGCATTGGTCCATGACACAGTAGAGCCAAATGAACTTTGGCATAGAAGACTTGCACATGTGCATTACAAAGCACTACCTATTGTAAACAAAGCTATTGAAGGTCTTCCATAAATCCAAGCAAAACATGATGGGGTCTGCAAAGGATGTGTGAAAGGAAAGAATACAAAGAAGACATTTCCAAGCAGCGAAAGAAAAGCAAAAGGAATCTTGGAAATCATCAACTCCGATGTATGGAGTCCTATGTCATGAAGCTCGCTAAGCGGGTATGCATATTATGTTTATTTTATTGATGACTTTTCTAGGAAGACATGGGTTTACTTCATGAAGAATAAAGACAAAGTATTCAGCAAGTTCAAGGTATTCAAAGCCTTGATCAAGAATCACACTGAAAAGAAGATCAATACCTTTCGATCAGACAATGGCGGAGAATTCACTTCAAATGAATTCAAAGATCTATGCAAAGACTCAGGGATTAAGAGGGAGTTGTCCACTCCTTACAATCCACAACAAAATGGGGTTGCAGAAAGGAAGAATAGAACTATCATGGAAGCTGCAAGAGCAATGCTTCATGATCAAGATCTTCCTATGCATCTCTGGGCGGAAACTGCCAGAACAACCGTGTATGTACAGAACCATACTCCACATAGAGTACTCGAGAACAAGACTCTTGAAGAAGTCTTCTCCGGCAAGAGACTAGAAGTCAGCCATCTCAGAATATTTGGTTGTACTGTGTATATACACATTCCAAGAGAGAAGAGAACAAAATTAGATCCTTCAGGTAAGAAGTGTATATTTGTGGGATATTCTAAAAACTCAAAGGCTTACAGAATATACTTCCCAGGATTCGAGAAGATTGATATCAGTAGGGATGGGACATTTGATGAGGACACAACTTACAACAAATCCAGAAAGAAACCTCCTAAAGAATCTGAAGAAGCAGAAGCACCCAAGATTCATGATACAACCATGAATGAAGAAGCTCAAGAAGAAGATCGAGAATTTGAAGGACCAGAAAGACCTGTAGATCCACCTTAGGAAAAGAACCCTCACAAGAGGAAACCTACTTGGGTACAAGAAGTTATCCAATGTGTGGAAAGATATGGGGCTCCAGAAGAGAATCACAGAGAAAGAAAGAGGACCAGATCCTGCTCCGGGTATGTAGCATTACTATGTGATTTCATTAATAAAGAACCTTCCAATTATGAAGAAGCGACAGAATGAAAAGAATGGAAGGATGCTATGATCGAAGAGTATCAGTCGATCATGAAGAATGATGTTTGGGATGTTGTCCCAAGACCATAAGGGAAGTCAGTTGTAACTTCCAAATGGATCTACAAGATCAAGCATGCTGCAGATGGTAGCATAGAGAAATATAAGGCAAGATTTGTTGCTCGTGGTTTCTCCTGGAAAGAAGGAATAGAATATGAAGAAACCTTTGCACTTGTAGCCAGATACACTTCCATTAGATCGATACTTGCTCTGGTTGTAGTGATGAAATGGAAGATACACCAAATGGATGTCAAGACTGCTTTCTTGAATGGTGTAGTGGAAGGGGAAGTGTATGTGGAGCAACCACTTAGTTTTGAGACACATGACAAAGAGTCTCATGTATGTAGATTGAAGAAATCCCTGTATGGTTTGAAACAGGAACCCAAGACTTGGTACGGCAGAATTGATAGCTTTCTTTCCAATTTAGTCTTTACTAAGAGTAAACCAGATTCCAACCTTTACTACAAGGTTGAAGATGGCAACCTAGCGATGATCCTACTATATGTAGATGATCTATTTGTAATAGGTATGGATGGGTTGATTGCTGATACGAAGAGGAAGCTTGCTGCCGAGTTCGAAATGAAGGACTTGGGTATGATGCATTATTTTCTAGGCATGGAGGTGTGGTAGAATGCAGATGGGATTTCCCTGGGACAAGGGAAATATATAGTAGAGATCCTGAAGAGGTTTGGGATGATGGACTGCAAGGCTATGGCCACACCTATGGCATCGAACCTAAAGTTATTGACTGATGCTTCATCAGAGATGGTTGAAGCTATGATGTATCATCATATGATTGGATCCTTGATGTACTTGATGAACACGAGACCAGATATTTGCTTTGCTGTGAACACCTTGAGCTAGTTCCTGACAGATCCGAGACATGTTCACTTGATTGCTGCAAAGCATATTCTGAGGTACCTGAGGGGTACAATTTATTATGGGCTCAAGTATGAGTCAAATCAGAAGATTAACCTGGAGAGTTATGTCGATTCAGATTGGGCAGGTACTGCCATTGATAGGAAGAGCACTTCAGGGTGTTTCTTCAGTATGGGATACAGTGTGATCTCTTGGTTTAGCAAGAAGCAATCCTGTGTGGCACTTAGTACAGCTGAAGTAGAGTCTGTCACAACTTATTTAGCTAGTTGTGAGGTAGTATGGCTACGAAAGCTACTATTTGATTTATTTTATCTCCAGTTGGATGCTACTTGTATACATTGTGACAACCAGATTTGCGTGAAGTTGTCAGAGAATCCAGTGTTCCATGACAAGTTGAAGCATATCAAGATCAAGTATCACTATATCAGGGATATGGTGTAGAGGGGAGAAGTAAAGCTCCAGTATGTTACAATGGAGGAACAAATAGCTGATGTGTTGACAAAGCCATTGGCTAGGGTGAAGTTTGAGTACTTCAAGGAGAAGCTTGGCGTTCTCCAGATTGAGGTTTCCTTCCAGGGAAAATGATGAGACCCATAGCCATTCTGACATGGTGAGAGGATTGGTTCCTTCCATGGTCAGATGTAAGGGCTGAGCCATTCTATCATGGTGAGAGGATTGGTTCCTTCCATGGTCAGATGTAAGGGCTGAGCCATTCTATCATGGTGAGAGGATTGGTTCCTTCCATGTCAGATATGAGTGCTGAATCCGTAAGCCATTCTGATGAGTAGGTCAGATGTAAGGGCTGAGCCATTTTATCATGGTGAGAGGATTGGTTCCTTCCATGTCAGATATGAGTGCTGAATCCGTAAGCCATTCTGATGAGTAGGTCAGATGTAAGGGCTGAGCCATTCTATCATGGTGAGAGGATTGGTTCCTTCCATGTCAGATATGAGTGCTAAGCCATTCTGATATGACTATAGGATTAGTTCCTACATGATCATATATAAGGGCTATTTCCATTCTTGGAATGGAGCTACCTGGTGAGGTACTAGGAATACTTGGTCTAGGACTGAGGGCCATTCTGATATGACTGTAAGATGTGTTCCTACATGATCAAATGTGAGTGCATGGCCATTCTGATGTGATTGAGGGATATGTTCCCACTTGATTAGATATAAGGGTTGTTACCATTTTTGGAATGGATCTACCTGGTGAGGTACTATAAACCCTCAACCTGGGGTTGAGAGCCTTTCCATCATGGTTGTGGGATGTGTTCCTGCATGGGTGAATGTAAGTGCAGAGCCTTTTCATCATGGTTGCAGGATGTGTTCCTACATGGGTGAATGTAAGTGCAGAGCCTTTTTATCATGGTTGCAGGATGCGTTCCCGCATGGGTGGATGTAAGTGCAGAGCCCTTCCATCATGGTTGCAGGATGTGTTCTTGCATGGGTGGATGTAAGTGCAGATCCCTTCCATCATGGTTGCAGGATGTGTTCCTGCATGGGTGGATGTAAGTGTAGATCTATTTCATCATGGTTGCAGGATGTGTTCCCGCATGGGTGAAAGAGCAAAGCCTTTTTAGCATGGTTGCAGGATGTGTTCCTGCATGGATAAATGTGAGTGCCGGGCCTTTCTGATGCGATTATAGGATTGGTTCCTACATGATCAGATGTGAGTGTTGGGCGTGCCTTTCTGACAAGTAGGTCAGATGTAAGTGCTGGAAGGGCCATTCTAACTTGGTGTCAGATATAAGCACTGAAGAAAGACCTACATGGAGGCTAGGCCTACAACCAGTATGAAAAAGGGTTGGCTCTTAGAACTTCCTGTGAGAAGAAGAATCATGAGATAACACCCGTGATGATCCAGTGATGATAATATAGTAGTGATGATCCAGATCTAATGATGATGACCAGTGATGATCCATATCTAGTGATGATGTCTAGTGATGATCTGGATCTAGTGATGATGTCTAGTGATGATCCAGATTGAGTGATGATCTAGATCCAATGATGATGATCCAAATCAAGTGATGATCCAGATCCAGTGATGATGACCAGTGATGATCCAGATCAAGTGATGATCTAGATCCGAAGATGAAGATGACTTGAAGATACATATGACGAGATGATCCAGAGAAGAAGACCAGTGATGAAAATTGTGTCGAGAGAATACCTTCCTAGTTAAGAGGGAGTGTTGATGTAATTGTAACTTTAGAATGTATTTAGTTGTATTTCTTATCTATTGTAACCCGATGTTTATTCCGGGATGTACTTGTGTCATTTCATGCCTCGATGCTCCTATCGGGAGGATCTATATTGTAAACAAGTCATGTCAAGTCATTGTGGGTAACCCTCCTATTGTCTAAGGGTTAAATTTCCTGCAGTTTCGGGGCACTAGGGTTTTTAGACTCTCCTAGAAAGATTGGCCCTAGTAGGGTTTTAGTCATGTCAGGATTAGTATAAATAGAGAGCTGGACTCTCTATTTGGGACACATCTCACACACACTCAAGTGTAGTGCATAGTTGAGGAAGGAGAAGACAGTGGGGCTAGATAGAAAGAAGGTTACTACTATCGAGATCACTTATTGTTTTGTGTTTTACTTTGGTGCTGATTCTATCTTTGAGGAAGTTGCGGGGTTTTCTACATTTATGGTTTCCCCAAGGAAAAACAATGTGTTCATTGTCTCTTGTGTTTGATTGATGTGCTTGTTGTTCTCTCAGTTAAAGATCCTAATGTTATGCTAGCTTAATGTTAAAAATCTAACATACATGATATATTAAAATACATATTGTGCTTGACTTAGCACTATCACCATAGGTATCAACCTTGATCACCTATACAAAACACCAAATCAATGACAGGGCCTTGGCCTTGGGCTCCATGCCATGATCTCATTGTAATATTTACATCATGTACAGTTAAATACCAAGGGGTCAAAATATAGGTATTACATTTTTATGGTTGAATGCATGTTTTATTTATCCACACATATTCTCCATAATCACTTGTTTAAATGTTGTTTACATTTATTGCTTAGTGAAAGACACAAAGAATCCATAAATATTTCACCGTGTAAATGTTTGTGTTTTTATTCATAGAGCGTTCGACACAAGTCTTACCTAATATTTGGTTATATGATATTGTAAGTTTGTCAAATTATATTTGTGTCGAAGCTTAGCCCAAGTTACCGGTAGGTGAAAAGTGTTTTTTATATTACAAGTCTTTAGACTAAGATATCTCTTTTATAAAATTTCAACTAAAAGTGTGATCGAAGTAAAAACGGACCGAAGTCAAGTAAGTGTGGTAGGGGTAAAAACTAGTCGAAGTCGAGTAAGTGTTTGTCGAGGTAAAAAAAGGAAGTGTCGGGTCGAAATTCCATAAAAGTGTCTCGACCAAAAGTGGTATGTTGAAGACTTGTTGGTCACAGTAAAATCTTGTTGAAATATTTTGGTCAAAGTTTAACCAGTGGAAGTACTTGTCGAAGTTCGACCTATCTAAGTTTTTGTCGAAGATTTTCCCCACGAGTAAAAAAAAAAGAGGTAGAGTCTCAAAAAGAAAATTTTTATGACTAAGCGGTAGCTCAAGTTAACCATTTCAGAGTAGTTGACCTCTATATCTGGTATCAGAGTGGCTTAGGAAAGAAACCTTGTCTTAAAAAATATTTCTCTAGGGAAAATTAAAAAAATATGGCTTCCACTTCTGTTGCACACATGTCGAGTTTGCAAACTCCAATATTCACAGGAAAGAATTATGAATATTGGTATCTAACAATAAAGGCTTTGTTCAGAGGTCAATATGTATGGGAAATAGTGCAAAATGGTTATACAGAAATGGTTGATCAGGCAGCATATAATAATCTCATGCAAGTTGAGAAGGATTCCCCGAGGGAACAGAGGAAGAAAGATGGAAAGGCTATGTTCTACATAAAACAATCAATGCATCAACACATACTCCCAAGCGTAGCAGTAGAAAATACCGCTAAGCAGGCATGGGATACATTGGAAACTGCCTATCAAGGTTTGGACAAGGTAAACACTTCTACGTTGTAGATTCTTAGAAGATAGTTTGAATCTTTGTCAATGAAAGACACAAAGTCGGTAGAATCATTCTACACTCGAGTTGTTGGTCTGATAAATCAACTAAAATATCATGGAGATAATATAGAAGGCATAAAGGTTGTTGAAAAAGTTCTTAGAATCCTTCCCCATAAATTTGAATCCTAGGCCATGACCTTGGAAGAAAACAAATACATGTCGTAGTTTAATGATTGATGAGATACAAGCCTCATTCATTAATCATGAACATAGAATCAACAAATCAAATACATCATTAGAAGGTGCATTTGCAGCACAATCATCTATAATTCGTGACATAAGCAAGGAATATTTAACTCTAGAGGAAAAGGAAGACGTTTTTCCAAAGGAGGACGCAGCAGCAGTCCCGTGAATGTCACTAGTAGAGGACAAAATCAGAACCCCATTCAGCCAAGTGGTCACGTGTTTGATAAATAAAAAATTCAATGTCATTACTGCAATAAATTTGGTCATTGTGCATATGAATGCAGGAATAAACAGTATGACCAAGGAAGGAAAATACAAAACCAGTCGACCAACACAAACACTTCGTCGAGCACAATGTTGTTGGCATGTGAATCCCCACTTGAATCCAATGTTGTCCAAGAAATTCCATGTGACATATGGTATTTAGATTCAAGCTATAGTAATCATATGAATGGTAATTCAAGTTTGTTTTCCAGACTAGATAAATTAGTTCAAATTGATGTCACACTTGGAAATAATGTCCAAGTCACTATTTTTGGAAAAGGTACTATTGGTATTCTAACCAAACATGGGGAGCGAAATAACATGCTTGATGTTTATCATGTCAAAGGACTGAAAAAAAATTTGTTGAGCGTTGGACAAATGATACAAAAAGGTTATAGAGTCTACATAGAAGATAATCATTGTGTGATTAAAGATAAGCGTCCAAGAAACCAGCTAATAGCAAAAGTACCAATGACAAGCAATCACTTGTTTCCTTTGAGGATAATTCCATACATAAAATAAAAGAAAAATACAGGAGCTAAATTCAAGGCAAAAAGCAAGGAAGTAGAGCAACACTTCGATAAGAAAGAAAATGGCAGCACTGATTTTCAAGATGAATTTCAAATAGAAGTTCAAGATGAATCTTGGTTGTGGAATTTCATATTTGGACATCTGAATTTTGGTGGGATGAAGCTACTACACACGAAGAATATGGTGAAAGGATTTCCATTGATCGTCAAACCAGAGAGAGTTTGTGAAGGATGCATTTTTTACAAGCAACATAGCGAGACTTTTCCAGCTGGAAAGTCATACAGAGCACAAAAACCACTTGAGATTGTGCACTCTGATGTTTGTGGTCCAATGCAGACATCATCCATGGGTGGCTGCAATTATTTCCTCACTTTTATTGATGAATATTGAAGAAAAACATGGGTATATTTTCTTAAACATAAATCTGATGCATTTAGTTGTTTTCAGTAGTTCGAGGCACTCGTGGAGAACTAGAGTGGACACCACATCAAAATATTAAGGACAGACAGGGGCGAAGAATATGTCTCAAATGAATTTGTAAATTTTTTCAAGATCCACGGCATACACAACCAATTCCCTACATGATATACATCTCAACAAAATGGTGACGCTGAAAGGAAGAACAAAACCAATATGGAGATGACGTGCAACATTATGGAATCTAATCATTTTCCAAATGAATATTGGGTTAAAGCAGTCGCAACTGCTGTATATATTATGAACTGGTGTCCGACAAAGAGTGTGAAGAACAAAGTTCCTGAATAAGCATGGATAGGTATGAATCACAATGTTTCTCATTTAAAAGTTTTTGGTTGTATCGCATATGTTATTGTTCTAGATGAGCTGAGAAAGAAACTAGACAACAAGGGACATAAATGTTTTTTTGTTGGTTACTCTGAAGACACAAAAGCATACAAGTTGTATAATCCTGTCGCAAGGAAATTAATCAATAGTCGAGATGTTCTATTTGTCAAAAATGAATCATGGGATGGAACCGTCGAGAAGGATGTCAAGATTGTGTTGAATGTCGGCCATGATGACATTTGGAGGAAGTGGTTGAAACACCACATGTAATTCAAAATGTCACATCATCATTGACTCCCATGACACTATGACATGGTTCAGCATAAGGAACATTGACACAAGTCGCAACTTAAGCTATGTCGACAAGCACACCGAGAGGACAACATATTCCATCAAGCTTTTTGTCGAGGTCGACATCAACAGATTCAGTGAAGACAAGAAGAGTGTGTGAAATATAAGAAGTTGGCACACCAAATTCATTCTCTCTCTTTGCATTATTTTCTCAAATAGATGATCCACTAACATTTAAGGAATCGATTGAAGAAGAAGTATGGGCACAAGCCATGGATGAATAAATAGAGTGCATTGAGAAGAATCAAACATGGGAGTTGGTAGATGTACCAAAAGATAAGGATGTAATCAGTGTCAAATGGATTTACAAGACCAAGAAAGATGTTGATGGGAATGTGTAGAAGCATAAAGAAAGAATGGTCACAAGAGGGTTCACACGGTAGCCCGACATAGACTTTAATGAAATTTTTTCACCTATCGCATGCATGGATACAGTCAGAACAGTTTTGGCCATTGCTGCACAAAACAAATGGCATGTTTAGCAAATGGATGTTAAATCATCATTTCTAAATGGCTATCTAGAGGAGGAAGTGTATGTAGAACAGACACAAGGCTATGAAGTTCCAGGTCAAGAGAACAAAGTGTGCAGGCTGAAAAAGGAACTCTATGGTTTGAAGCAAGCTCCAAGAGCTTGGTACAGTCACATTGATTCATATCTCACCCAAAATGGATTTCACAGAAGTGAAAGTGAACTGAATATATACACCAAAATTAATGAGCAAGGTAACATGTTAATTGTTTTTTTGTATGTAGATGATTTAATATTTACTGGTGATTTTGGCATAAAGGATTTTAAAGCAGTCATGGAAAGTGAATTTGAAATGATTGATTTGGGACTTATGAATTTTTTTTTGTGCATTGAAGTCCAACAGTCTCAAAGCAGTGTCTTTATATCTAATTCAAAGTATGCAACTGTAGTTTTGAAAATATTTAATATGTCTAATTGCAAGGTATCCCGAGCACTAGCAATAACAGGTTTAAAATTGAGCAAGGATGATAATGGATCAACTATAAATCATATGTTGTTTAAAAATGCTGGTTGGAAACCTTATGTATTTAACTGTGACAAGACCATGCATCATGTATGGAGTAAGTATGATCTCAAGATTCATGGAGTCACCAAAAGAATCTCATTGGCAAGCTGGTAAAAGAATTCTAAGGTATGTAAGTGGCACAAAGGATATTGGTATATTGTATTCAACCTCAGAAAGTTTTCATCTCATTGGATACACTGATAGTGACAATGGAGGCAACATAGATGACATGAAGACCACATCTGGGTACACATTTCATTTTGGTACAGATGTTGTGTTGTGGGATTCAAATAAACAACCCATTGTAACTTGGTCTTCAGCAGAAGTAGAGTATGTCACAGCTATAAGTGCTACATGTCAAGCCGTCTGGATGCATAGAATTTTAAGATACTTTTCAGAGAACTAACAAGAAGCAACAACCATTTTTCTGCAACAACATTTCAGCCATTGCATTATCTAAGAACCATGTGTTTCATATTAAAACCAAGCACATCGACACAAGGTATCATTTCATAAGAGAATTGGTGAACAACAAAGAAATTTGTTTAGAATTTTGCAGGTCTAAAGATCACCTTGCATTCATATTTACAAAACCACTGGTAAGGGATACATTCCAATATCTGTGAAGTTATCTTGGAATGAAAAGTTCTTCTCACTAAATTATGTCATGTATAGAGAAAGTTTAAGCTCTAGAAAATTTTGTAATATTTTTCTTAAAAGTCCCTATCTGCTCATAATTAAGGGGGAGTGTTGGAAATATTAATTAATCATAGATCTGTATCATATCTTAGACAAATTTATCATAGTTTGTAGCAGGTTAGTTTTTGTTAGTCTCTGTGATGGAATGAAGAGTTCACAAGTCTCTTATATTTATAAACTGAATTAAATTTATGAAGATAAGCTTCTAGGTATATAGTTATCACAGTCTTTAATTTTAAGTCGGTAGCTTCACAGAGAAGCAATTTTAGTTTGTCTATATATAAAAGAAGAAGTTTGTAAAAAGAATTGAATAGTGGAGAAGAAGGAAGAACTTTGTGGAGAGTTCAAGAGCTGAAGCTATGTTTGCTTTTGGAAAGTGATAAGAGCCGAAGCTCTGTAAAAGGTGAAACATCCTTGTAAATTTCCAAGTTTGTATTTGCGGAAATAGTTCTTGTTATGTCTCGAGAAGATATATAAATCCATTGTTTATGGTTGAATGCATGTTTTATTTAGCCGAACATCCTCTCCTAAATTTTGTTTACATTTATCGATTAGTGAAAGACACAAAGAATCCATAAATATTTCACCGTGTAAAAGTTTGAGTTTTTATTCATAAAGTGGTTGACACAAGTCTTACTTAATATTTGATTATATGATATTGTAAGTTTGTTGAATTATAGTTGTGTTGAAGTTTACCCCAAGTTATCGGTAGGTGAAAAGTGTTTTTCATATTATAAGTCTTTAGACTAAGATATCTCTTTTATAAAAGTTCGACTAAAAGTGTGGTCGAAATAAAAACGGGTCGAATTCAAGTAAGTGTGGTCGAAGTTGAGTAAGTGTTCTGTCGACATAAAAAAAAAGTGGCGGGTCTAAAGTCTGTAAAAGTGTCTCTACCAAAAGTGGTATGTTGTTGGTCACAGTGAAAACTTGTTGAAGTATTTTGGTCGAAGTTTAACCGGTCTAAGTACTTGTCGAAGTTAGACATGTCTAAGTTTTGGTCGAAGATTTACCCAATGAGTAAAAACAAAAGAGGTTGATCCTCGAAAATCAATTTTTTATGATTGAGCGGTAAGTCAAGTTAATTGTCTCAGTGTATGGTGACATCTAGATTGATCTACTTTTTGTGCGTTCACCTATTGGTTGTGCCTTGGATGTTGGCATTGCTGGTGATAGTCCTTTGCATTTTGAATACCAGAGCTACAACCTTTCGCTCTCTAAATCATGTGTGATATCTCTCTCCATTCACGTGAGCTGAATGGTGGAGTTCTACCCTCTTTCAAAGAATCTGCAACCTAACATAGGAAAACCTGAGCTCTTCCTCCTTCCTTCATGTACCAACGAGACCTTCTATGTTGAAGATGAACATGAAAAGTAAAGAAAAGTTGAATTTCATTGTATGTGGGTGCATTTTTGCTAATATCAACACACTTTCTCTTTTAAATTTGAATTTGCTGAAATCTTATATGTAAAGGGTGGAGTTTCAAGAAGCCCTCGGTGATTGAGTCATTTGTGGTTGGTCCTTCTTGCACAAGGAGACCTCAAACAATCCTCATAATGTCAAAAAATGAAGAAAAATTAGATTTGTTGAACACTCTATTACTCATAGTTGTAGATGACTCAATCACGATAAAAAAATATACACTCCAAGCTATCATCAATCAACTGTAGAATTTGAAATCTACAGAGGATGATGCACATGACAGAAATCGACATTCTAAACTAGTGTTTGTTCAGAACAATCCTTTATTTGAATTTGAATATGACTCATATTAGCTACCACCACATGAACAAAATAGTGAAATAATGTCAGAAGATGTTCAGAGTTCCAAATGTCAGCATTGTGACCGAGTTGGAAATATGAAATATTAGTGTTTTAATCTTCATCCTTGTCGACACTGTGGGAAGTCTAACCATTATTTACGTCCGTGTGTGAAGCTGAAGAAACTTGCAAGAATAAAGCTTGTAGCATAATATTGCATTACTTCTTACTTTGCAACTGACAAGGGAAAACATGATGTTAGGCTTCAAGTTTCGAAGCCTCCTTCTGATAACAAGTAACCATGGCCTTCCTCAAGCAATCCAAATCAAGCAATCATGAGCCACAACTAGTTTGGGAATCCAGATCCAGTGATGTAGCCACACAGACATAAGAGAACCATGCCCTAAAGTACTCATGTGTTTTGTGTCTAGCTTTGACACCATGAGACTCTCCTCTCCCCATGTTGTTCCTTACAGGGAGGAATGAAGACCGTCATAAACAAGCAAGTGAGATCAAGCAAGTTAAAAAAAGCGAGCCTGTTAAGAGATATGTTTGATTGAGCTCCAATTGGTTGGTGGTCAGCCTAAAACCACCAGTTTTGTGAGCACATTCTATTAATAGAAGATAGTGAAAGCTTTTTCTAACATTCTTGGCAATTTATATTTCAAGGTGGAAATGTTTAGCAAGTTACAGGTGTTTACTTCCTGTTTTCACCTCTCCACTTGCTTTGTGGTTAGCCTAAAACCACAAATTCAGTAGAAGACTTCAGCCTCTTGTTGCTTCTGCTAGAGAACCTATGAGCCTTCATGCCAAGTTCTAGACATAACCTTTAAGCCTTTGTGCCACATTCCAGACAGAACCTTTGAGCCTTTTGCACCAAGTTCAAGAGTTAATGGCCAGCCTTAAACCACCCACATAGTAGAAGATTTCAACTTTTGCTAGCCCCTTTGGTTGGGATTACATTTTAAGGTGAACATGATTGGGATTATAAAGTGAATTTAAGTATGGTGATGTGAAATCTAAAGAGATTCATTTGAGGATACATGTAATTGGTTTTCATTAGATAGCATATTTGGGTAAAGTAAGCTTTATTTTTATTTTTATTTTTATGTTTGAATCAATAGGTGTGAATAATATTTTTTTGGTGTTATTTTTTCTACTTTTGAGGTTGATATCCACAAATTCTATATTCTTGGAGCTTGGAGATTCTTTATCGCCATGTTTACTATACTTTGGATATAATTTGCGGTTAGTAAATTCATCATGTTTTTATTATGCTTTGGATATAATTTGCGGTTAGTAAATCCATCATACCAAACAATAGGGAAAACGGTTAGTAAATTTGACATTTCCAATTTACCTTCTCGATCTTGAATTGGGTGAGGAGGATGTGTCTTGGTTTAATATTTTTATATATTTTTAATTCATAAAAAATTTACTTTTCAATGAATATCGACGTTTACCGCTCAATTTTTTTTTGGATGATGTGTGCTAGTTATAAACATGTCTCAATTCATTGAACCAATTTGTGAATTGAACAATTTGATTCACAAACCGGTTTTAGGTAATTAAGAATTATATAAAGATTAATTATAAATATTATTGGAGATTAATTCAAAATTAAATAAATTAATTAATGATAATTTAAAATATTTAAGAATATTAAAGGTAATTAAATTTAAAAAATTAATAATCTCATTTAATAATTGACATAATTTTTTTTTAAATAAAAAAATTAAAGTAAAAATATTAGATAATTATGGAATGTAGTAAAAATGTATTATGAGAGGAGGTAAATATTTCAAAAAAATGTACTAATAAATTATCTAAGTTGCCAGGAAACTTGGGTACGGGGACGCCACTTTTTGAAAAAGGGCACTTGGGTACGTAGGGGGTACTATGTGTATATATATATCATAGTCACATCATACATGCATATAGATTTCTTCATAAATTATGAACCGTGATTCATAATTATAAATTCGTTAATTATTTGAACAGTGAACATTCAGATTAAAAATTTGAAACATAAAATTTGATAAATCATTGTACCAGGCAGTTGTAAGAGAGAATCAAACTCAGACATGAAAGTACACTTGAAATCTTATTTTAAACACCTATTTGTACTGTTGTTACAAGCAATAAAAAATTGAAAATTGCCAAATATATTCCTGTGTTGATGGGAGTGTATTTCTCAATATTAAATACATATGTATATTTTTTATTACACATTTGGTAGTCAAATTATGTTCCATGAGTGCTGAACACAAAACCATAAAAGCATTCATTGTAAATCAATGTAAAATCAATTTACTAGATATGGACAATATTCAATGGAATTTGAATAGTGGTGCAAAGTGTTTGACATAAGTCCTAAATTAGACTCCATACGTAGCTAGCAAAATATTAGTTCATATTTGGTGGGGGTTCATTACATTTTCCCCAATGAATTGCATTTTATTGAGTCGGTCGTACCCCTGGAGTACCCAAACATGGGGTACGAAGTACCCAAGCACAGGGTACTGCATACCATTTTGCCTATAAGTATCCCTTTTTTTATAACAAAGTCTCGAGTACATGGACCCAATGTGGGGTATGATAGGGTACACCAAGAGTTGTACCCTACGAGTATCCAAGTACGTGGTATGGGTGCGTGTACCCTGCCCCTGGGTACGGGTACCCTAGCAACATAGTAAATTATATATTCACTAGGTAAATGAAATTAATGTTGAAAGGAATTTGAGTTATGTGGTACGTAGTTTGTTGTTCAAACTTAATGTTAGTGACAAGTAAGTTCTTTTATGCCAACCTTGCTTAAGCTATAGGTTGTTTTGTCGAGAGTATGAAACAATCTAATAAGTCTTTTGTCTCCCATGTTGTTTATCTTGTTTTGTACATTAGGTACTTAGTCAATGGAGCACATAATTGTTTCTATGAGGAGGATAGGGTACAGTGTATTTCCTTTAATTTCGAGATTATATGTTATAAAGTGTTTTTTTGGATTTTCTCTATCCTTCTCTGTGATTCTCTAGAGACATTGCACTCAAACTTCACATTCATATAATATAACGAGAGTGATGAGAGTCTAAAAGAGGAGTTTCGTTTATCCCAAATCCAAAGGTCTATTGATTTACAATTGTTTTCAAGTCCATAATATGTTTTTCACCCTCCTTTAATCATTTTCTCAATGCTATATAGTTCTAGTTAAGCTTGTGATGAAGACCAATTTTGAGATATTTGTATGAAGTCCTTTCCTCCAAGTTGTTGTTGTCATACATGAAATCAAAACATGTGATATTTTGGTATTTGATTATTATAACCTTTGGTTTGTCAACATTAACAATCATACCCATACTAGGAAAACAAATCCATGATAATTTTTAGTTGTTTGTCGAGATCAAATGGACTCCTCACTATAAGAACATTATCATTAGTGTAAAGAATAATGACGATGAATCTAGTAGCCAAAGTCATGTTGGCACAGCCTGTGTCTTCAGAAAACCCTCTATCTTGTCAATGTCTATAAAAAAAGTGTATGGGACAAGGGACAACCTTGCTAGGCTCTTGTATTAAAATTAATTTCTTTTGACTAACTCTTGAGGTTCCTAAACTTGGAAATAACCATCTCATATAACCTTATCGCAACGAATCTCAACTTGAAAAGGACTTTTAGCTCTTCTAATCTATTTCAAATGTTAGTTTTGGGAACTGTGTCAAATGCTTTTCTAAAATCAACAAAGCAACATAGAAGATTAGTTTTATTATTACAACTGTCACGTCCCCAAGCCTCTCGACCGGCGAAGAGGACGCGACTACTAGCTTTATCAAACCGGGCTAAGATCCCCATGAACATATGCATACATGAAAATTGCTGAAACAGAATGCTTAACAAATATTTTGAACTAAAAACATGCACATATGCAATTACTCATCATACACAACAGAAACCAACAACATTCAGTCATGCATGCATTGATCATGTTCATCATATCATTAACAGAAAAGATAGTTGCAGAAGTAAAAATGGACAAAATTACTTATCTTAGGATGAATTCGATCCGCAACCAGCTACGTCGCTGCAATGTTCCACCCAACCATAGTCCAGCGTGCTCCTAAATCTCTCGGCAACGCTACCACCCCCAAGCTGGGCATGATTCTCCAAGGAATAAGGGAACAGCAGGCTTACTCGTAGCCAAGAATACCCAAAACACACAGCCATGCCAACAGAGTTGGGTTTCTTAGGTCATTAAGGAGCTGGAGATGGCAAATTTCTAAGCTGGTGAGCTCATTACAGAGCCAAGAACACCTACACCAGAACTAGCCTGACCTCTAAGACACCCAAGCACACCCAACACAAGGAATCAGTCCCTTCTCTGCTACACAGTCCCTCAGGCCCTGCATTCCCTTCCAGTGCTATTCAGGGGTGATGGAGAAGAAGGCCAGCCCTCTAGCTCTGTCTGTGTGGTTTCCAGCCACCAGGTTTATCAAGCAAATCTAAGCCAACATCCTTGCTCCTCTCACAGTCCGAAGACCAACCATTGCACTCAGGCAACTCATTTAGCTGTCACAGCTTAAACAGGGAAAAACGAATCTCAAGTGACATACAACAAATTCCCAAACGCAGCAGCAAACACACTTGCAGCAGGGGAAAATCAACAGTCCGTCCAAGGCAATTGAGCCACGGGAAGACTCACACAGACCACGCTGGAAACGAATTTACAGACTCCCGACCTAGGCGTGAGTAACAATCAACGCAGAACCCACAATTCGACCCATGGGGAAAGGATTTAGCCACATCATTCACAAATCCGTGGAGGAAAACGGCGTGGGTAAAAAAACCAGGAAAATTCCTGTGCGTGGAAAATAATAACAGACTGGCAATGGTGGAAACGAATAGAGCACAGAGAGGACGCGAAATTGGGTGTGCGTGAGTGTTCAACAAACTCCCGGAGCCAAGAAAATGTCTGCGTGAGACCAAAACCGCCAAGAGCCTGTGCATGAGGAGAAAACAGACCAAATCATGGGGAGAGTAGAATTGCCTGTGTGAGTGAGGAGTGCGTGAAGGTTTCCCTTCCATTCTGAAGTCAACTGCTGGGGTGGAGTGTGTCTGAGGGTGAGGACTGACTGTCCTGCCACCCCACTCCCCAAAGATCATAACTGCCTCAACCACCAGCAGTCTTTCTTAATGAAAGTGGTTGGAATAAAATAAGGGAAGAAGACACATGGATTTTGACCCTGTTGGCTAAAGTTGGACAATTTCCCCACACATCCTTATCCTTGGGAAAATCATGCCCCATTCGATTTAGTTGTCACGACCGTAGCTGGTTGTGTTTATTTAATTATTTATAGATGCATATTTACATGATGACCATCATAATATATGTCGCATGCCCCGATATACCATCGGTGACAATTTAAATCCAAAATCTAGCATTACCGATCAATGGTGGGGCCTTGGCCTTTAGCTCCACACCATGCTCATTTACAATATATACATCATCATATACATCTAATGCAACGGGGTCAAAACCGGGACATTACAATGACACTCCCCATCAATGGTCCTAAGTATAACAAGATGGTCCATTGTTGAATGATAGCTCCTAAATCCTACTTTTCCTTTATCTCTTTTTCTACACGACTTTTTGGTCATATGTTGATCTTCTTTTCCAAAATAATTTCATATAACTTGGCTAAAAGAGGGTTAATAATAATGGTACTATGATTAGATGGATTGTTTTCTCCCCATTTTTAAAATAGGAACAATGAGGATTTTTGGTAAGGGTTTTGGGAAACCTTTCTTTACTGCTAAATTGAAGAGCTTGTGGATATGAGGAATGATGATACATCCACCAATTTTTAAGATTTCTACTTGGTATCCTTCAATGTCCTTATATTTTCCCTTTTGTGATACATTTAACCCCAAATTCTACATCTTGTAAAGAAAAAACTTCTTCCTTTGTAGAAAAGGTATGAATTTTATCCACAACATCAAGGGATTGATAAATCTTTTTATGGTAGGGATTCTAGTCTCTCAAGGGAATCATATTTTTTTTTAGTTTTATGACTTAGAATTTGCCTCTGGAATTGCGTAGGATTTATCTTAGAGAGATGCAAAAGCTTCTTTTGTTTTATGTTTATGTAGTATTTTTTCCTTTTAATTAGAGATTTGTACCCATATATCTTCTTAGATTTTAAGGACTCATTAGAAGCATCCTTAATGGTTTTCTAGCATGCTTGCACTCTTAAGCATATCAAGGGTTGGTTGTTCTATTTTTCTTTTCACATGACACCATGACAAAGAACTTGTAAATGAAATTAGAGATGGGTGTGGTAAAATTATGATTGAGGTCTCCAATATTGCCATTATTTAATATATATTTACTTCATTATTTAAATCCCTTAAAATAAACAAGTTTTAATTTTATCGAAGTTTGGGTGTTTTTGGTTATTATAATTCTTTGTTATAGGGCTTATGCTCCTATCAAAGATTAGAGTTAATGTCAAATGTCTATGATCAAAGTCAATATCATGGGCATATAAGATTTTAAAATTTATTATTTTGATGTATATGGGGATATCAAATATCACATAACATATGACACTACTACCAAGCTAATTGATACATATCATTTGGTTGGATTTTGGCCACTTCATAAGATGATTGCAAATTATTAGATCTTAAGAACTACAAAGCTTGATTAGATTAGTACCAAACAAATTCTCAACTAAGTCTTTATAGTTTATTTTGTATCTACTAGCTAACACAAGGTCTTCGTTTAGCCATATAGGATTAGGGGTAGAATCATTGCTTAAGAAGATAGCTTGGTTAGTTTTTATTCTATCATTAAAGTCTCCTAGCAAGATAATATTTCCTTCATTTCTTCAGACGTAAATATCTTGTTCTAAGCTGCTGTAAGGACAATTTTAACTAGATTATGCTTCTGATGAAATGTAGAATTAATAGCTACAAAATAACATATTGCCATATAAATATTCCTATCATTGATATCTAATACATTCATCCACAAATACTAATTGAAAGGATATTCTCACAATGCCTAATATGAGGAAAAATGTTCTTCTTTATGTAACAAGTTATGCCTCTGATTCTTTTATGATATGATCTTGTATTCCATACTGAGCACAAGACAAATCCTTTTATGTTAGGGACCTTTGATTCTTCATGTCCCTAACTTTCAATAATCAATATAATATCAACGTCACTAGAGATCCAACTTAACTTGGGACCTTTGTTCCATGGAAATCCATGATTATTCCAAGAGAGGATCCAAAGTACATAATTTCCTATTCATTGTTATCTTTTTTGTTTCTATCCCTAATAATAGCTTTTATATTTCTTATTATTTCTTATTTTCCTTCTCTTTTATATTCTTTTACCTTTTCGACTTCTTTTCTTATTTCAACTTGATCATCTGGAATGAGATAATCCTTTATAAAGTTTTTGAGCCCTTTTAGATTTTGGGTTTTACTGAGTATTCCATATTTATCGTCATCAGATCTTAACTTAACATGAATTAACCTATATTTGTGCTCAATTATTTTTCCTACCCTTAGAGTTTCTATGAGAGAAGTTTCAAATTGTATTTTTTCTTGTACTTTTTCCTTGACTAGTGACAGCATGTCCTTTTTGTTCTCCTCTTTCAAACCAAAAATTATCAGGGGCTTTTTTGCTACCCTCGTGCAACTATATAAGCTTATTCATTTCCTCTATGGTGGTATTGAAATTTAATTTACCCTCCAAACTATTTAGAGCCAATTTGTTATTTAGTTTTGATTCTAACTCTTTAATCATGCTTTTCATATCATGATTTTCTCAATTATCAACCTCTTTTATGGGGTTGATTGCTTATTTTCTTGTATTTTATTTTCTATTTCTTGTAATTTCATCTCCACTTTCTCCAAAGTATTCTCCAATGTGGTTAATTTAGATTCTATCTATTTCTAAATATCGTCTTCAAATGATGCAATCTTATTATCAAACATTTCTCCTAACTCTATTTCAAATTTATATTCTCTTTCTTCCCTAGGTTTATCTAAAATTTATTTATATTGGCACAGGCTATCTAGGGATGAAAAAATGCTTGATTGGGAGAAAAAACTTGTGTCCGTTTTAGGTCAATATCATTGAATAGGGTTTCCAAGGTATGTAGTGAATACTCTGTGAAAAAGGCTCATTGAAAATGCCCCATAAAAAGGCCTTGGTGAAAAGGCCTCGTGAAAACAACTTTGAAATGAATAAAATCAAATCAAATAAAAAGGAAATAAAATACAACCAATCTTGCGAGAAGAAACTTGTGCACCTGATTAGGTTAAGCTCATGGATTAGGAATTATGCAGTGAATATGCTAAAATATGGAAACTACATGGTGAAAACCCCCATGGAAATATATTAGAAATGCTTTGTAAAAGTGAAAGTTCCTTGTGAAAATTCCCTTTGAGAATGTTTGTGCAAGTGCCTCAATGAAAATGGCTAAGGAAAAAAGAATGTTATTTTGTATTGGATTTATAAATTATCTTGATTCTATGAATATTTTTAGTTTTTATTTTTTCCTCTAGAAGAAAAAAAGAATTGGACTTATAACTTATTTTCAATGATGATCACTTGGCTATTCAGTCCCTTTACTTTTAAAAGATAGCCAATTTTTTGTTCATTCCTCACCAAATTCAATTATAAATACCCAGTCATTTTGTTGTAAATTCATGTTTTAATATTTATGAATAACTACATTCGTCAAATCATGAGCAAGTGAGTATCCAATGCCAATTTTAGCATCTTCATTATGGTCAAAATTTAATCCCATTTAGTAATAGTTTTTGTCATTTAAATCTTTAGAATAATGAAAATGGATGATTCCATGAAGGTGGGTAACACTTTTTGGCCAAATTTGGCGATCAAAACTTGGTTTTTTACTCATGTGATAGATAGAAGCCCTCGAAACACATATATGCCATGTAAAAAAACAAATTGTAGAATATTATGTTGGCTTCCCAATGATATTTATTTTTAAATATTTCGATGTCATTTAATGTGTGAAATTTTGTATTTAATAAACTATGTGACCTTAAAAATTTGAAGAAGTTAATAAGTGGCTTGTATCCAACCCCAATATTTCAATCTTACATTAATAATTTTAAAAATATATATATATATATATATATATATATATATATATATATATATGAGCATGATATACACAAAACACACTGTGGTCTGCATATTTTTTTGTTAATTGATTTTGCAATATACAATTATTTATTATTTTGTGAAAGTGACAAACATCTGATTTCAGCATCATTTTATACACATGTGTGTCCATCCCAGCTTTTTTTTCACCGTTTTCAAAAATTGAAAAACCAAAGATACCCTTTTGAAGAGGACACGTCGATGTGTGGGATGTGCATTTTTAATAAATTTTTGGATTTGTATTTTTTACCCTGCGGATTTTTCTTTGAGTTGCTTCGAAGTTGTTGTCAAGTTTTCTAAGTGTAATTTTTAGAACTAATTAAAAAAAACCATATGAATGCCAAAACACATGCATGATACCTCAATGGATAGAGGATTCAGTGATGAATCTATCGGTATGAACTCCACTTAGTTGTGTGCTATGAATGGAAGGGTTTACACCCCTAGAAGACACAAAGAAACATTAATTTTCCTGTAAGAGTGTTAATTATTTGTTTCTTAGGCCCTCGGTCAAGGTCCAGAGCTAGATCGAGGTATTCAAATACCTTGATCAAGGTCTTCACAAAACCTCGATTGAGGGTTTATTAAAACCTCGATCGAGGGTTAATAAACCCTTGATCAAGCTACTGTTAAACACTAAAAAAAATAGATTTGTACATGACTACCAAGGTTTTATATGCACACTCACCACCATGACTACCCTATCTAGAAGATTATGCCCATGTAGGACATTTTAGAAATGGGATTCTAGGATCCAAATAAGAGAATGGACGTAAGGAATTTCAACATCATTTGATTCGACCAACTCTGCAAATAATAAATCTCTTAGAAATTTAAACAAAAAAACAATCATGGCATTGCCAACTTATTCGACCAATAGGCCTTTCGTCATTTTACCGGGAAACCAGAAGTCCCTAGTACAAACCGCCATGGGGCCAAGGGTTTGAGGAATGGATTGTTAAAAGATTTTTAACGTTCATTAAACTACTTCATAACACAAAATAGGGCTATAATGGAGTAGCACTGTGGGGGGGAGGGGGGGGAGGAATTGAAGATCAGAATTAGAGTTATAGAAATGTAGTGAAAGGTTTTAAATACTAAAAATACTTTGTTCCTTCATATATAATTTTTAATTTTAAAAAACTACAATTATGTGATATGACTTTGAAAACACTAATTTTTATCTTAATCATCCAGTTCTATTCTGCTCTGGGATCTGGGCTTTAAGTATCTGGCCCGAGGATCTATATCGTAGGTATCAGATCGTAGTCCTGAGAATCTAGGTCGAGTGGACACAACTCGGCTAAGTTCAGCTCTTCAATTAAATTGCATGCATCATTACCATAGTATTCTTTTTGTGTTGAACCAAGGAGAGCAATGATGCATGCCATTCAGTTGATGAGCTAAACTTAGGTGAGTTGTGTCCACTCGACCTGGATTCTCAGGACTACGATCTGATACCTACGATATATATCCTCAGGTCAGATATTTAAATCCCAGAGCCCAAGGAAAAATAAAATAGGATGATTAAGATAAAAATTAGTGTTAAATTCATAACCAGATCACATAATTGTAGTTTTTTTTAAATTAAAAATTATATACAAAGGAGCAAAGTATTTTTACTACCCTTAGAGAGATGAAAATGTGAGCATGAAAAAAAAAATATGACCTTATTTCTTTGGGTTATATCAATGTCCATTGTTTACTCTTCAAAATTGTTATTGTGCCACACATTTGATGTTAATCTTACTAGTAAATTATTGAATAACATTAGAATTTACATCAATAACACGTGACTAATTGTTTTGGTGTTTCATAATGCTAAGAGTGGAGGAAAATAAATAAAAGAAAAGGTGCTATGGCGACTGTGGGATCCGAAAAACAAAAAGTATGGAAACTAAACATGATACTAATTCTCATTTCGACAAGAATTGAAAATGTTCAATGACATGAATTCAAATGGGGATTCAAAATACAAGGTGTCCAAGCATATTTTGGAAGACATCATTAAATGAAACTTTACATGATGCATATGGAAATACAATTTCAAGATCAAGATATGAGTTCAATCAAGGTCTCTAAAACCATCGATCGAGCTAGTAGCTTAATCAAGATTTTCAAAACTTTAACTAAAAACCTATTCGAGTTCCCATATTCATGTGTGCACACAAATATGGACACCCAAAATTTTATTTAATCAAAGTTTTTAAATCCCGTATTGTTAATGGGAATGAGGTCTTCAAATTCAATTAAAATCAAACATAGAATTATATGTTCATAAAATTTAATACAACATAATTTCGACTAGAAGAATGATACTTGTGGGTAACAGTACATACCTTAAAGAAAAAACAAGTAAAAACATTACTACTGCCACTTCCTCTAGATTTTATGTATAGATTTTAGTCGTAAAGTAATTGGAGTAATAGATGTGATTGACTGGAGTCATAGATGTGATCAATCACATCTATAACCCAATTATCTATCCAACAAACAAAGTAAATTAAATGATCGGTTTGTTGCCTATTTATAGACGATTAGAGATGTTCAATCGATGTCTTCTTTAACCCTCAATTGAGCCTTTTTTTAACCCTCGATCAAGGTATTGAACCATTGATCGAGGATTTGCCAAAAGCTCGATCGAGCATTCTATAAACCCTCAATCAAGGTGTTAAGACATCAATCGAGGGTTTGATAAAAGCTCGATGGAGGTAAGTTTTTTTGTTTTTGTCGAATTCGCCTTGCGAAAAATTGTAACCCACCTCCGTGGATGCACCCAAATGAATGCAAACATTATTATTAACAAGATGCTTCCATTTTATGAGAAACATTACACAAACTTGAGTTAATATCATTAGTCTTTAAAGCTAATGATTCAATCATTCAATTACACTATTCAATAAGAAAGAGACTTTTTCACACAGAAAAAACATATACTTGTTATTCAATTTGAATCGAAGTATACATAGTAATTGCCTCAGCTTGTAGTTGTTCTTTTAGGATTTACAAAATTTCTGAAACTGAGTTTTTTTGGCAAAAGTTCCTCTCACAATGCTCTAAATACAACACATGAAAAAACTAATAGTTGAAAAATGACTGTAATAGCATATTATTTATAGAAAGGACTTTTATCATGTCCCAGACATCAAATATGCATGAGAAAGGTTTATCTATCGCAACATAATTAAAACAATTGAAGTGTACCTTTAGAACACTTAGTAGAGATACTCACCACCACATCTCTAAAATTTAATTGAGTGACCTATGAATATCATTAGACTTGTGACCCAATAATTCAATGACATCGTGCAATAAGAAAGAGGCATTTACCCACCACACAATTACCAACCACCACATCTAAAACTACATGGAGATAGTCATTCAAACCTCATTGCCCCCACAAATTATTTAACAATATGATATTTACTTTGTTCACCGAGTGACCTACTCAACCACAGATACAACTAGAGAGACAAGCCTAGTGGTCCCTCAATATCATTAGCCTTTAAAACTACTATACTCAATAATTCAATAAAATGTTCAATAAGAAAATCTAATAAATTATATATTTAATAACATGTTCAATAGAAAAGAGACACTCACCCACCACCACATTTGCAATTAGATGGGAAAAAACATTCCACCCTCACTTTCCCACATATTATTTAACAAGAAAATATTTACCTTGCTCACTTAAATACAACTAGCACATTTACTTAATTTACTTCACATTAATATATTCATCCAGAACTACAATTAGAGAGACAAATTGACTCCCTGGAAAGCCTTGGAGTATTATGTAATGTAAGTTAACAAAGTTGTGATTTACTTTTTACCTCGGCAGAATAATTTAGTCGAAAAAATTAATATAAAAGGAGCTTGTAGGGCCCATATTGTTCGTATGCGCACATGGTTTTATTTGTTTGTCATTATGGTATTTCTGTCAGCAAGGCTCACATTGTCGGCTTCTCCACTTGGTCTCATTAATTGGTTTTTGTTTTGTTTTTAATTATGGTTTTTTTGTCATAAGGATCTTCCTCCTTTTTCATTATTGAAATTTATGTTGAAAAAACCCCAAAATTTTGCAAAAGCGCTGCGACTTGGCATGACAATGGGCTCTCTCCTATAAATATGCAATAGTTTTCCTTGTAGCGGATACCGAAATCTCTGGTTTTCCTGTCCATTATCTTTTATTGGGTTTTAATTTACCTTGCTCAAGGTTTATTATCATTCCTGGAAGAGTGTATTATCGTGAAAATAAATTCTTATTTTGAGATTTCCAAAAATGTATTCATCCCTCTGGTCTGTTGGACTGTGAGTGTTTTGTTGTGTTCTCATTGTTTTGTTCTGTGTTACCGAGAAAATCATATCATGTTGCCTCATGATCCTAGTTTCATCTCCGGATTTATTGGTGTGAGCATTGACTTTGCACTCCACCAAATTTTCCATCATGTTAGCATTTGAAAATAATAGAGAAGGAAGAATACGAAATGTAATGAACAGAGAACGCTACAATAGATCTATTATTGAATGTATTAAATAGTATACATTGGACCGTTTACGGTTGGTAATTGAAACAATTGAACAAAGCAATTTCAAATTGTCTACAAGCTAAACATCTAATACATTGAGATTAATTATTTATTTCTAACACTCACTCTTAATCTCGAGGGTTACATTATTAACTATGCCTAGATTTTGACGTTGAAATTGAAAAACATCTCTTCCCAAAGGATTGATGAAGATATCAGCTAGCTGTTCTTTAGAACCACAAAACTTGAGAGAAATGTCACCATATTTGACAAGTTCATGAATGAAGTAAAATCGGGTGTCAATATGTTTGCTTTTCTGATGAAATACATTATTCTTTTACAAGGAAATGGCAAATTTATTATCACAAAAAATAAAAGCAGGTTCTTTTGTTGTATATCCAAAATCCATCAAAATTTATTTAAGCCAAACTGCATGACATGTTGTCGTTGTTGCTATTACATATACTGAATCTACACAAGAGATAGAAACTATGGGTTTCTTCTTGGATGCCCATGAAATCAAATTCTTGCCAAAGAGAAAAGCATATCTTGAAGTGCTTTTTCTGTCATCAATATTGCCTACATAATCATTATCTGGGTAACCTGTGAGCATACTATATGGTGAAGTTGTGTACCACAAACCATAAGTGGTTGTACCTACAATGTATCTTAAGATCCTTTTACCAACTTTCCAATGAGAATCCTTAGGAGATTCCATAGACCTCGCAATGTAACTTGTTGCATATGTTATTTCAGTTTGTAAGTTTCTGCAGTGAGTTAGGTTGATGTAGGGTTTTTCCGGAAAGTCCGCAGTAGTCATTTTAAGTCGACGTTTTGATTCTGAATCGAGAACCATCATTAGGACAAGTAGTCACATGGAAAAGCTGCAGCTTCGGAGTGATAAATAAGTATATGTTAGTGAAGTTTTTTAATTAAAGTTAGCAAACTAATCCTAGGTTTAGGTAAAGTATTTTAAATTTTAATTAATTTTTCAATTAATTTTCAAAGTCTGTAATAATGAAATGTTTAAATTATTAATTATAAATTTATTATATAATTAAGTTATACATGTTTCTATTATTAAAAGCTAAATAATAATTGAAAGTTAAAAATTAAAATTGTTCTAAAATATTAAAAGTTATAAGTTGTTAAAAATTTTTATGAATGGTTTATTAAGTGTTAAAATTATACTAAAGTTTTTGTAAAAATTTTATTTAAATTGTTTTCATTAAGGTTCAAGGATTTTATAAAAAGTTTTTAAATTTAGGTTTCCAAAAATTTTTAAAGTTTTTTAAGTTATTACTAAAGGTTTATTAATTCTTTAAATTTTAATAAAGTTTATAAAAGTTTAAAAAAAAATTTAAGCTTTTCTGAAATTTTTTTATAAAAAACCTTTTTCAATAAGGACCATTGATTTTATAAAACTTTCAATTTTTAAAACTTTTTATTAAGGTTTAACAAAGTTAGTTATTTATTTATATAAGGTACAATGGTTCAAATTTTTTTAATAAAGTTTATTATTAGTATTATTATTTTTTAATTAAGGTTTTATTTAAGTTTGGCTAAAGCCTAGACAAATTAGACTTGTTTTGACATTTGATAAGGGGGACCCAATTCTTGCTAACTTCAAAACCACCATCTTTGTTAAGGTTATTATGGTGTTTGATAATCCCTATGGCTTCCCTGAACCTTCTTTTAAAGTAGTGGTTCTCTTTTGCAAGCAACGAGGTTTCCTTAAGACATATATGATGTTTTGACCTCTTCGAGTGTTCAGCTAAGGCAGAGGTGCAGATGCGTTGGTTGCGGATATTGATTTAAAATGACTACTGCATATGTTATGTTAGGTCTTGTAGGAGTAAGATACATAAGACTACCAACAAGTTGTTTATATAAAGTAGAATTAACTAGTGACCCCAAATCTTCCTTTCTTAACTTTGTGCCAAGAGCAATAGGAGTGTCTGTAGGTTTACACTTTTCCATCTTAAACTTTTTCAAAATATCAGCAGCATATTTTTGTTGACTAATACATATACCATGATTAGATTGTTCTACTGGAATGTTTAAGAAATACTTCATTAATCCAAGATCTGTCATTTCAAACTCACTTTTCATGGCTACTTTAAATTCATCTAACATCATGTTTCCTATGTAGATGATGTCATCAACATAAAGACATAGGATGAGAATATTACCATGTTGATTTACCTTGATATATAAAGTAGGATCATTGTTGCTCCTACTGAAACCATCTTTGAGTAAATACTGATCAATTACATTGTACCAAGCTCGTAGAGCATGATTCAAACCATACAAGGATTTCTTTAATCTGTACACTCGATGCTTTTGTCCTTTGACTTCAAATCTAGGTGATTGATTCACATACACTTATTCATTTAACACTCCATTCAGAAAGGAGGACTTTACATCCATTTGATAAATAGGCTACTTATTTTGTGTTGCAATGGCCAAAACAAAACGAACAGTATCCAATCTTGCTACAGGTGCAAAAGTTTCACCATAATCAATTCCAGGTTGTTGTGAAAAAACAATAGCAACTAACCTTTCTTTGTGTTTATCAATCTCACCTTTCTCATTTAGTTTTGTTTCATAAAACCGTTTAACACCTATGGTATTTTTATCTGTAGGTAGATCAACTAAATCCCATGTATTGTTTCTTTCAATAACTTCAATTTCATTATTCATTACATCTACCCATTCTTTTTTCTTTGATGCTTCATCAAAAACAAGTAAGTTGAGATGAGGAAAATGCAAATTGTATTACATCTTGATTATATATATCACTCAAAATTTTCATTTTTTGATGTCTATGATCATAATCTGAATCACTGTGAGATGAAGAACTACTGTCATTTTGAACTTGCAATCTTGGTAGGTGTGTTGTAGGTGCTTGATGTTCATCTAACTCAAGAACAAGGATTGTAAGAAGTAGTGTTTTCCATTCCATTCCATGATTTATCTTCCATGAATTTAACATCTCTACTTACTAGGAATTTCTTAGTGGCAGGATTATATAATTTGTATGCCTTCGATTGTTCACTATAGACAATAAAAATGTACATTTCACTTCTATCATCAAGCTTCTTTCTTAATTATTCACGAACATGAGAAAAAATAACGCAAACAAATATTATGAAATGAGAAACAATTACCTTTAATCCACTCCATTTTTCTTTGGGTACTTTACCATGAACACTGGAAGTTGGTGATCTGTTCAGTATGTAAACTGAACATGCAACTGCTTCAGCCCAATAATCTTTGGACAATTTTCTTATTGTAAGTAAACTCCTAGCCATGTTCATGATGGTGTGATTCTTTCTTTCTACCGCTCCATTTTGTTATGGAGTATATCTGGTAGCGTCTGCTTTTTTATACCATGATGTTTACAAAAATAAACAAACTCTCTAGAAGCATATTCTCCTTCTCCATCTGATCTCAAAACTTTAACAAATTTGCCACTTTGTTTCTCTGCTTTAGCCTTGAACTCCTTGAAATAGGTGAAAGTCTTTGATTTGTGTTTGAGAAATTAAACCCAAACTTTCATGCTAAAATCATCATTAAATGTCAAAAAATAGAAACTTCCACCAATTGATTGATTTTGCATAGGTCCACATAAGTCTGTGTGAACTAACTCTAAGCAATCTTTGGCTCTATAAGAGGTTGATGGAAAACTATCTCTCTAATGTTTTCCTACTACGCAACTTTCACAAGGAGTCTCATTAATCGAAGAAGGCAATCCTTTGACCATACTTTGTTTTTGTAGCAAACTCATACTTTTGACTAGTAAATGACCATAGCGATAATGCCATAATTTAGTTTCATTTGCATTAGAAATATTGCATGCATACATATTTCCACTTCGCATTTATAATGGAAACAATATGTTCTTCTTCATATAAATTTTGTAACAAATTTTCTATTTGGATCAAAGATTTTGCAATAAGTGTCGTGGAAATTAACATCATAACTATGCGACATTAGTTGTCCTATACTTTACAGATTGTGCTTGATATTTGGTACATAATAAACATCATAAATATTTTTCACTTCATCATGCTTTGTTAAAATTGGCACAACAGCTTTTCTGGAAGCTTTAAATAAATGATCATTACCCAAACTAATTGTAGTAGTAGCAGATGTATCAAGCTTAGAAATCAAATCATTGTGACCAATCATATGATTGCTACATCCACTATCTAGAAACCAAATATTTTTGTCAATAATTTGCTCAAAGACTTAACAGGAAAGAAATAAAGTATCAGATGTTTCACTTACAAACATTAGCTTTATGTTTATACTACAACTTATGACATTCAAATATATGATGACCATACTTCTTACAATACTGACATTGAATTTCTGCTTTGGCTGTCCATATTTGGCTATGATCTTGTGAAGATGATCCTGACTGCTCTAACTTGTCCTTTGTTTGTTCTGATTTATATTTTGACAGGGAACGTCCTCGGCCATGTCCTCTTCTTCCATGAAATCCTTTTCCTCTTCCTTTGTCCATGGAAATCTTAGACTGAAATGCATGTTCTAAAGTACCAACATTCAAGTTCATCCTTGCTTCATGAGATAACAATGAACCAGTCAATTCTTCTATAGAAAAATCGGTTAAATATTTCGATTCAAGAATAGCAGTAACTACCATTTCAAATTTCTTGGGTAAACATCTTAGAACTTTTTCAACAACTCTTTGATCTTTCAATTCCTTTTCACCATTAATTCTAAGTTGATTCACAATACCCATAACTTAGTCATGAACTGATCAACGCTTTATGATTCAATCATTCTGAGGATTTCAAATTGATTTCTAAGGGTTTGAAGTCTAACAGTTTTTAATTTATCATTACCCTTATAATCCATTTTAAGAATATCCCAAGCTTCTTTAGCACTCTTAGCACCAATAATTTTAGGAAATATAGAATCATCTAATAAAACTAAAATTCATGATTTGGATTTTCATTCATTTTGCTTAAGTTATTCTATTTTTTTTCTTTGAGCAGCAGACATGGTTCTATGAACCCTGTTTCAACACAATCCCAACATCCTTGACCTTGCAAAATGGCTTTAACTTTCTCACTCCAAAAATCATAGTTGGGACCAACTAGAGTTGGTGCCTAAATTGACCAAGAACTAGAAGACAAAATTCAGCCACAATAAAATATTTGATATAACTTCTAGGTTTAAATAAACCAATCTTTCATATAATTCCAATGTTAACTTTAAAATTTCAACCCAATTTGTTTTTCTTGTAACTCCCAAATTTCAAAATATACTTTGTTTAATCACTTTCAAAGTCAAAACTTTTTGCAACTCTGGAAATTCACAAAATATACTTTTCTTTTCAAAATATACTTTTCTTTATGAATTCCAAAATTCAAATATAACCAATTTATCCCACTAACTTTCACCACATTAACTTTACATTCACCAGTGACATACATCCGATTTATCCCAGTAACTTTTATCACATTAGCTTTACATTCACGTAAATGTTGTAAAAACTAAAATTATCTAAATAAAAAATTACCCAACAGCTATTAAGTATAAAGCCCATAATTATTGCAGCAGTCCTGGAAACTTTATCAGGATCAATAGAAACATTTGGATTCTTCTCGCAACCTAAAACTCGGATACCATTAAATTAATAGAGAAGGAAGAATACCAAATATAATGAACATAGAAGGCTATAATAAATCTCTTATTGAATGCATTAAATAGTATACATTGAACCGTTTATAGTTGGTAACTGAAATAATTGAACAAAGTAGTTTCAAATTGTCTACAAACTAAACATCTCAGTACATCAAGATTCATTTATTTATTTCTAACTACATTGCACTCCGTTGCAAGTAGGAGTTGAGATCCCTGGGAAATATGCTAATGAGAATATATCATGTTATCAAAGACATACAACAGTACCTGCTGCCATTAAATAGGAAAACAAACATTCCCATTTCTAAAAGTGATATTAATATGAAGCCGTTAGTTGTCAATTAATGGCTCAAAAGGATGGACAGTGTTATCCAACAAGAAAGAGCGATGGCGTGGGACTACACAATACCTAATTATGACTTTATTTCACGCTATCAAACAAGTAGAACTATAACCTGTTTCATTACAGTAATCAACCAACATCTCGAAGCAGTTACTATGATAGGCTGGGAAAGTGTGTTAGAGGGACTTGGAAATAACAAGTACAGTGTCGAATCTTTGGCAGCTTCTTCTTTAGCCACTACTTCCATGATTACCACCTCCAATCTAGCTGTAATTTCAATGAGCATCGTCATCAATGAACCCTTAGAGTGGGACAACACAATGCTCTTGGAAGGATGGAGAAGTTAGTGATAGATGCAGAGGCTAACCCTCCCTTCTTGTGAATTGGTGTGGAGAATTTAGTGATAGATGCAGAGGCTAACCCTCCCTTCTCGCGAATTGGTGTGGTTGGAAAGGGTGGTTCTTGCAGAACTTTGCTTCTCAAGACACTTTTCAACAACCAAAAGGTGAGGGGGGTCTCTTTAGTGATACTTTATTTCTTTGGTTGATTGTTTCTCAAACTCCTTCTATCTCAAGTCTTCATATAAATGAGCTCAAAACACAAATGGCCATGCACACTCTAAAGTTAGATCCCAATAGAAGCATGAACAGATAGTTTAATGTGAGTCTGCAAGGAAAGAGATTCATTGTATTCTTAGATGATGTCTGGAATTACAGTGCGAAATTGTTGGAGGAATTGGGTGTACTCCGGCTAATTCACCTATCCAACTCCAAAATTGTTGTGATTTTGAGGGATTACATAACACTCTTAGAGAGGGGAGTTGCAAAGGAGTCTACATTCACATTGGGATATTTGATTGAATATGATAGTTGAATATTGTTTTGTTTTATGTTTTTCCATATAACAATAGAAATTTGTTGGAGGACATCAACCAACAAACAGCCAAGGTTGTGTGTAAGAAGTGCGGAGGGATTCCTCTTGCCATCAAAACAATAGGGAGGTCAATGGCATGCATTACCGATGCAAAGGAGTGGGACTTTGTAGTCCAACTACTTTCAAACGCCAACAACAAAGATTATGAAGTTTTCTATGTTCGCCTAAGTTTGAGTTACTACGCACTTGGAATCTATGGAGTTTAGGTAGAATTGGGGTTTCTATAATCAGGTGTTGGCTTCTTAGAAGATGAAGTTGTTTGGGTGGAAAGCGAGGCGATTTTTTTGTGGCTTCTTGGAAAGAAGAAGGTGGTTGAAGATGAGTCTAGCCACGATGCATTCGATATGGGAAGAATATACATCAAAGGTTTAGTGTATTATTGTTTGATCCAACTGACCATGAGAGACATCGATGGAAGAATTGTCTCTTTCAGAATGCATGACCTCATACATGGAATGGAAATATAGATTGCTAAGGAGGAAGAAATAAGGTTGAGCTTATCTCAATTGTTTATTATGTTGGTTGCGGAGCTTGATATTCTAGATCCAGAGATATTATTTAATTGTGTTTGTACCCCAGGTGTACTGTACACTCATTCCCCCTGCCTTGGGGTTCGGGGGCGGAGCCCCTAAGAATTTTTTTTGGGATGTGTGTTGGCCAACAGTTTTGCAGACCCATGGTATTGGGTTAATCGTAGTATTTTTCCATGGTATTTCCCCTATAAAAGAAAGCATTATAACACGACTGTGTATGGTATTGTATTGTATTGGAAGAGAGACTATGGGAGCATGAAGAGGAAGTGTAACAGTTTTGCTGCAAGGTGTATCCCTTCATCTTTCTGGACTGTAATAAAAGGATAGGCAATTTATTTGTGGACGTAGCCCATCGTTTGGGTGAACCACGTTATATATGTGTCTCTCTGTAATGTTTTAATGTGTTTTGCATCTTGTTTATTGATTTAACTGTATATCTGTTATTGCTCTGCGGTCCTATTTTATAGCAATTGGTATCATATCCAAAAGGTCTATTTGGTTGGTAAACTCGTAGGAAAGAAGGATTCCTGGTTCAAGTGGGAGCAATGGCAGAAGAAGAAAAGTTTGGGGTCAAGAAATTTAATGGCCAAAACTACCAGTTATGGAAGATGCAAATGGATGACTATCTTTACCAGAAGGATCTGTACCTTCCATTGGGCGGAAAAGCAAAACAGTCGACGGCTATGGAGGATGAAGAATGGGAGGTTCTTGACAGAAAGGCACTAGGAAGAATATGGCTGTGCCTGGCTTCGTCGGTCACCTTCAATATTTCGAAAGAAAAAACAACAGAGGGTGTGATGAGCGCATTGGGTAAGCTCTACGAAAAACCCTTGGCTTCTAACAAGGTATTTTTAATGAAGTGTTTATTTAATATGAAGATGTCGAAAGGTGGACCTGTTGTTGATCATTTAAATGAGTTTAATACACTTACCAGTCAGTTAAGTTCTGTAAAAGTGAACTTTGATGATGAGGTTAGGGATCTTCTAATCTTGTGCTCATTGCCAGAAAGTTGGAATAGCTTGGTCATGGTTGTAAGTAACTTTGTCCCTAGTTCAAACACTCTTAAGTTTGATGATGTTGTTGGTGTTATTCTTAGTGAGGAAATGTGAAGAAAAAGCACAGGTGAGACATCAAGTAATGCGTTGACCATGGAGAGCAGAGGGAGACAAAACGAGAGAGGAAGGATCCCAGGAAATCCCAGCAAGTCTAAAAAGGGAAGATCTAAGTCCAGATTCAGAAAAATAGAGTGTTGGAACTGTGGTAAGAAAGGACATCTAAAGAAAGACTGTCAAACACCAAAGAAGAAAGGTAAGAGGCAGCAAGAGACTACTCAGGAAGTGAATGTAGCACGTGATGTGTTACAAGATGCTTTGATTCTTGCATTAGATAATACTAGCGATTACTGGGTAGTAGATTCAGGGTCTCCATGTCATGCTACACCCCATAGGAAATTGTTTCATGATTATGTTCAAGGTGATTTTGGACATGTTTTATTGGGGGATGATGACCCATGTAAAATTGTTGGAAAGGGTAAGGTACGGATTAAGTTAAATAATGGAAGTTAATGGCTGCTAAAGGATGTAAGGCACATTCCTGCTATGAAAATAAATCTAATCTCAATAGGGAAGTTGGGAGATAGTGGTTGTTTTTCTACATTTGGAGAAACGTGGTGGAAGGTCACTAAAGGATCACTGGTAATAGAAAAAGGAGATAGGGTAGGTACGTTATATTTATGTCCTCATAATACTGATTATTCTATCTCTGTAGCTTCCACAGAAACAGGTGCGGCGCTGTGGCATCATAGGCTTGTCCACATGAGTGAGAAGGCGATGCAGATTCTCCACTCAAGGAAACTGCTTCCAGATCTGAAGTAGGTAAGTTTGGAATTATTTAAGAACTATGTTTATGGAAAACATAAGAGAGTTAGATTTATCAGGGTTGGGAAACAAAAGAAGAGTGAAAAGTTAGAGCTTGTCCATACACATGTATGGGGACCAGATCAGGTACAATCTCTTGGTGGCTCTTATTATTATGTTACTTTTATTAATGATGCAACTAGAAAAACTTGGGTTTATTGCATTAGACAGAAATTTGATGTGTTTGATACTTTTAAGAAGTGGAAAGCTTTGGCTGATAATGAGACAGGAAAAAGGTTGAAATGTCTCAGATCTAATAATGGAGGCAAGTATTGCAGCAAGGAGTTTGACAGTTACTGTTCACACAATGGGATTCGCAAAGAGAAGATAGTCCCTGGAACACCATAAGAAAATGGTGTGTCAGAAAGGATGAACAGAACGATCATGGAGCGTGCAAGGTGTATGAGATTGCTTGCAGGGTTGCCCTTATAGTTTTGGGTTGATGCTGTAAACACTGTTGTTTATTTAATAAACAGAGGGTCTTCAAGCGCTTTGGATGGTGGAATTCCAAAGGAGGCATGGGCAGGTAAATAGGTAAAATACTCATTTTTGAGAACTTTTGGTTGTAAAGCATTTTTCCATATTGATAAAGATGATAGAACAAAGCTTGAGGCTAAATCCAAGAAATGTACCTTTATTGGATATGGGGTTGATGATTTTGGTTATCACTTATGGGATCTTAAAAATCGCAAAATCATTAGGAGTAGAGATGTATTATTCAATGAAAAGGTCATGTACAAATATTAGTGGTAGGGAAAGAAAGAAGAAAAGGAAAACACAGAGTGCACAGTGCTTGATGAAATCAAAGAAAATGAAGTTCCAAAGGAGCCAAAAAATCAAGAGCAGTAGCAGGTACCTGAAATTCCTGCAACTGTAAGAAATTCTACCAGGTTAAGTGGACCCCATGAACAATTCTCTCCTTCACTATATTATTTATTGATGACTGATTCTGGTGAACCAGAATGTTATGAAGAAGCAATGCAGGTAGAAACTAGAAATAAGTGGGAGCAAGGCATGGATGAGGAGATGGACTCATTGGTAAGAAACTAGATTTGGGATCTGGTTAAGTTTCCTGCAGAGAAAAGGGCATTGCAGAATAAATGGGTTTACAGGTTGAAGGAAGAATATGGAGGCAAGAAGTAGTACAAGGCTAGAATTGTTGTAAATGGGTTTGCACAAAAGAAAGGTATAGATTTTGATGAAATATTTTCTCCTGTTGTTAAAATGACTTCAATTAGAACTATTTTAAGTCTAGTGGCCGTAGAAGATTTGCATCTTGAACAGTTAGATGTAAAAACAACCTTTCTCCATGGGGATTTGGAGAAAGAGATTTATATGCAGCAGCCACAGGGGTATGAGGTCAAAGGTAAGGAGAATTTGGTTTGTAGGTTGAAGAAGAGTTGGTATGGCCTAAAGCAAGCTCCAATGCAGTGGTATTTAAAATTTGATAAGTTTATGACAAAACAAGGTTATGATATATGTCATTTTGACCACTGTGTTTATTTCAAGAGGATAGATAAAAAAAGATATATTATATTGTTATTGTATGTGGATGACATGCTTGTTGCAGGGTCTGACATGCAGGATATAAATGTGCTCAAAAGAAAACTAGCTAATTCATTTGCGATGAAGGATTTGAGTGTTGCAAAGAAAATCCTTGGTATGAGAATAACAAGAGACAGGAAAAATCGCAAATTGACGTTGTCTCAAGGTGAGTACATAGAAAAGGTGATGCAGAGGTTTAGAATGTAGAATGCAAAACCAGTTAGTATACCTTTAGCCAACCATTTAAAACTAAGTAAGGAGATGTGTCCAGAGACACAGGAAGAAATAGATTACATGTCCAGGATTCCCTATTCATCAACGGTTGGAAGCTTGATGTATGCCACAGTGTGCACAAGACTAGATATTGCACATGCAGTGGGAGTTGTGAGCAGGTATATGAATAATCCAGGTAAAGAGCATTTGAAAGTAGTACAGTGGATTCTCAGCTATTTGGGAGGTACCACTTCACATGCATTATGTTTTGGAGGTTCAAACATTGTTCTACAGGGATATGTTGATGCAGATATGGCTGGTGATAAAGACAGTAGGAGGAGCATTACAGGGTATGTGTTTACTGTGGGTGGAACAACAGTAAGTTGGATTTCAAAACTGCAACAGGTTGTTGCACTTTCAACAACAAAATCAGACTATGTTGCTGCTACAGAGGCTAGTAAGGAGATGATTTGGTTGCAGAGATTCATGGAAGAATTAGGTAAGAATAAGGATAATAGTAGGCTATACAGTGACAGCTAGAGTGCCATTCATCTTGCAAAGAACTCAACCTTTCATTTGAGGACTAAACATATACAACTCAAGTACCACTTCATAAGATCTGCTCTAGATGAAGAATTGTTAAAAATGGAAAAGATACATACTAGCCAGAATCCTACAGCCATGTTGACAAAGGGAGTAACCAAAGAGGAACTGAGTTCCTACTCAGTTTCTATTGGCCTTCAAGCATGAAGGTGAAAATAAGAAATTTTCCAAGTCCATGGTCCAGTGCATAGTCCAGGAAGTGTAGTAGCGGTGGAGTTGCTGTGATCAGTATCCAAGTGGGAGATTGTTGGTTGTGGAACCTAATCTTCCAAATCCAGAGATATTATTCAGTTGTGTTTGTACCCCAGGTGTACTGTACACTCATTCCCCCTGCCTTGGGGTTTGGGGAAGTGCCTCGAAAAAGGGGGTTCAGGGGAAGATCCCCTGAGAAATGTTTTTGGGATGTGTGTTGGCCAACAATTTTGTGGACCCATGGTATTGGGTTAATCGTAGTATTTTCCTATGGTATTTCCCCTATAAAAGAAAGCATTGTAACATGACTGTGTATGGTATTGTATTGTATTGGAAGAGAGAATATGAGAGCATGAAGAGGAAGCGCAACGGTTTTGTTGCAGGGTGTATCCCTTCATCTTTCTGGAATGTAATAGAAGGATTGACAATTTCTTTGTGGACGTAGCACATCGTTTGGGTGAACCACATTATATATGTGTCTCTCTGTAATGTTTTAATGTGTTTTGTATCTTGTTTATTGATTTAACTGTATATTTGTTATTGGTCTATGGTCCTGTTTTCTAACAGATTCCTTCCATCCAACAGGCAAGGAGCAGAGTCAATTGTTGACTCTGCTCCTTGCCAACAATTGACTCTGCTCCTTGCCCGTTGGATGGAGGGAATCGGCAATCGGGATAAGGATGGCCTTGTTTGACAGCTTTTAATGAAAATAAAATTTTTTCATGCAATCACATTATGTTGAATGACAACAATTTGAGTTCACTTTTCAAGTTGTTGAGAGCTCTAGATATATCCTCATTTCTAATGGTAAGAAACGATTTCACATAAATTCCCAAAAAGGTAATCGAGAGTATGATGTCTCTAAATATTTCGGAGTTGACAGGATGCATGTCTCTCCGGTCATTTCCAGAAAGTGTGGGGTGTTTTAAACAGTTGGTATATCTGAGCTTAGCAACGGATCCCATTAAAAGGTTGCCTACATTTTTTACTAATATCGCGGCCCTCCAAATTCTTGTTCTTTGTGACTCTACTATCATAGAATTGCCATCTGGCCTTCATAGGTTAAGATTATTAAGTTATCTGGACCTCAACAATTGTAGTGAGTTGAAATGTCTACCATGTAGTATTTCAAGGCTTACGTCTTTGTAGTGTGTGTACAATAGGGATTGCAGTAGTATGGCATGGACAATAGGTAAGAAGGGACATCAAAAGGTGGCTTCTATTAACAATTTGGGTAGTTTTAACACATCTCAAAAGGTTACATCTAGACAACAATGAAGAAACAATGAGTGAGGGGACGCTCAGAAGTTTGGTTGACATGAAGACATTGCAGTCGACGCTTACTAACATGACAAGTTTACCCGATGGCATCTTTTACATTTCAAAGTTAAGGAAACTACTTTTAGATTGCCCTAACATGGTTAGGATGGAAAGTAAGTTTTGTGAATTTCATGTGTGAATTTCATAATTTGATTATTCTCCAACTATGGAAGTGTGGCAGGTTAGAAGAGCTCCTCGATTTACAAAAAGTTGGGAATTTAAGGCAATTGGATATTTATAAGTGTATTAAGTTGAAAAGGTTTCTGAAAGAGTTTGGTGAAACAAGGGAATTTTATTTATTGGAAAAACTTTCAATAGTTGAGTTAAATGAGTGAGAAGAATTACTCATATTAGAAGACGCTGCAATGCCTTTACTCAAAATATTCACTATAATGTTATGTGAAACATTAAAAATGTTTTTTGAAAATTATTGGAATCTCAAAGCTCAAAGTGTATGGTTGTTCAACGATATTAGATCATTTAGAAGGTATAAAGAAAATAAATAAAAAGATAAAACCGGTAACAATGTTTACAACAGAGACCAAAGAACAAAAAAGAGTGATGGGTATATACTGAAATAATATCTTTGGTTGACTCTATAATGAGTTTTCCAGTAATGAGATTTTCCTTTTCCTTGAGGGACTTACATAGAACATTATAATGTTTTATTACCAAAATTTGTAATTAATGTTGCTAAATGTTATTAATATTTGTAGATCATGAAAAGTGTAGATTTTTTAAATTATATAAATTAAATGTTTTCATTTTTAATATTTTTTAAATTCTATCAATTAAATATTTTTAATTTGTAATTTTATTATTGATATTTCTATATCATAAACAAACAAAATATTACTCTTATTTACAAAATGTAAAATATTGCATACTCTTACCTTAATTTTATTAAAAACTAAAATACAAAACATGTATTTTAAATTATTTTTTATTATTTGAATTTCGAGTTTTATAATACTAATAATAAATTAAGGTGATTGATATATAATTATGTATTTAATAAATATTAATTATATTTTAAACAACTTAATTCCATAAATGCTACATAATAAATAACCTATCTTTATAAATATTTATCATTATATTTAATTAGTGTGAGATAATTATGGTTTCTTGTGACACTTTAGTGGCAATACAAACATGGAAAAAGGGTAATCTATGGAGGGGTGATTTGAGGTATTTCGGTAATAAATTTGAATATGGTGTAAAAAGATGAAATGTAACAAAACGTAATTTGCATATGTCATTGTTAATACACAATCAAGTCCCTAATTAATGGAATTTTGTTACAATTTTTTGTACAATAGTAGAAAATGGATTGTTCTTGTGCATGGATATTTTTTCAAAATTTATAAGGTTATTTTTTTTCAATTATGAAATTCATTATACCCCTGAAATTATCAGGTCATGTGTCAATGTATAGTATGATGGTATTAACATAAGAAAACAATATTTTGTTGTTTGAGATTGTAGATATTTGTCTAATACTTGTCTATTTCTTTAAGAAATCGATTAAACACAAAAAAGTTATAGCAAGAACAATAGACATGTATTTTAGGATTTTTGTACCTATCTAGTCAAAAATAAATAAAAATAGTAAACAATAATAATTAAATAAAATTTATATTATATATTTGAAATTTGAATTCTTGAATCTATATATGTATGTGCAATTTCATTAATGAAGACTTGTGCTATCTATATAAAATTAACATCAAAATTGCAGCTATTGAGAAGCATTATGAAAATTGGATTTTTTGGTGTGTTTACAGTCCAAACCACCAAGTTTGTCTTTTCAAACCTGCATCTTAATAAACCAATTCAGCAAATGTGTACATAATTTAGAATTGGCAATGTGTTGAGGCCTGGAAATTCGCAGGCAAAAACAGCAAGGGATTCTCCCTAGTCAACATTCCCAACTAGCCCATGACTGTTTGGTGTAGGGAAACCATCCGGTTTACGGTCCAGCTACCGTAGGTCAAATAACAAAAACAAAGTTTTTACTGGTTGCGGCCTGGTCCACCGTGTATTTTTGTATTTTTGACTTAATGTATGCGATGCAAGTGCCTAATTAACAATGCAGGGTGATAAGGATGCAGGGAGCAGTCACAACGTGATGTGCAGGTTCTTACCTCTCGTCTTAGAACTCACAAGCATCTAAATCACATATGCAGGAATGCAGTAAACTAACTATCTATCTATCTATCTATCTATCTATCTATCTATCCCTAAGGAGCCAGATTGTAACTTATTTATGAGTAATGTGTATTGTACATGCAAAATAAAGAGAAACTACAATTAGCTGATATTTCTTTCCACAATGCATGAACGATTAAAGATATTTAGACAATAAGATAGCCAATTGTTTTATGGACAGCATACATCACTCACGGTGGTGATTCCACAAAATAATCCAGAAATCATTTAAACAAGAACATAGGTTCTAAGAGTTAGAACGATCTCACGGTTAATGGACAAAAAGCTGGAAAAACAAAATAGTTCATCTTTCCGCCATCCACAGCACAACATTTGAAAGTCCCACCAATCTTTCTCCAACAGGCAAACAATATTTCTTTATTGCAAAGAGAAATAGTTCTTCTTACAATATCGCTTTTCATGTCTAACTGGGAAAAAGCCCCCTTCTTTCTTCTAAGCCTTCTATATTTATACAAAAGGGATGGGACCGTTGGGCTGCCCAAATGTAACCCTTGGGCTTCCCCACTATTGGTTTCCCAACGTTTTACTTTTCTCAAATGTTTTTACAAAATCGTTAGAATTTACAAAAGTGATCAATCCTTTACGAGGAGGGTCCCACTTGGGTGTCTAGAAACTTCTTCCACGCTAAAGCTTCAGAGGCGATGCCTTCAAAGGAACAAGGTTCCAGAAACTGAATGTTGATCTCAAACTTCACAGCATGGTTCTTTATAGCCTCAATTATGGCTGCACTTAATCGAAGCTGATCCTCTAGAAGTTGCACACTAATGGTGGAATGATCTACTTCGCTCCTTAAGATCTGGTCATCCAGGGCTTTAATATGCTATACTTTGGCTTCCTCCTCTTGATATCTTTTCTGCAACATCTCCACAAATGAGTTGTGGTCCGGGAAAACATCAAGCCTCTGCTCGACCTCTATTTGGCACCGGTTGTAGGTAATAAGGAGCCTTCTGAAAAACTCTGTGCATGCTCCTTTCGTCTTTTTAACGGCTTTTTTGAAATCCTCTGCGGTGTTTATAGCGAACTCCAATAAGTCATAATATTGCTTGAGGGCTTGTTGATCCTTTGATGGCAGTTCTGCTGGAGTTTCTTCATTATTTTCCAGCCTTGCCATTCTTGCAGTCAGGACTTCAAGGACATCCTGAGATCTGTCAACGAAATACGAGGAGGTCTCCAGGATTTCTTCTAATCGGCCATATACCTGCATAACCTTGCATCTCTCCTCTTCTATGGCAGTCTGTAGTTGCAGCATCTTGGCCTTTTGGGCCAGCACATGCTCCTTGAAGGGTTGTAGATTGACCTGCTGCTCTCTTGCTTCTTCTAGAGTAGTTGTTAGAGAAGTGACCTGCTCTTGCAGTTTCTTTTCCTGTTCTTGGGCGTGCATCTCACTGGCCTCCAAGATGATCTTTCGCTGCTCTAAATCTTATACCTTTCCCAGTAGCTGCTCCTTTTCCATCTTTAGCTCTTGATATTCTTTCTGCACTTTCTCCAGGCATTCTTGTGCAGTTTCACTAGCTTGTTTCTCTGCTTGGAGGAGCTGCAGTTCATCCTTTGAAGATCTCATTTCTTTTTTCATGTCTTCATATTTCCTTTTTAGCCTATTGATTTCCTCTCTCTCTTTCCTCAATGTGTCTTTCAATTGAGCAGAGGACTTCTTGGATTGCTCCAAGTCTGTCATAATCTTGTCCACATTATCTTCGGAAGCATGAATCAGTGTAGCTCCAGCTCTAATGGTGAATCTTGGATCTTGGTCCGTTCCAAACACAACAGGCATATCTATTATCATTTTTCCAGGTAGACCCCCTGTTTCAACCTTCCTTTCCGTTCTCTTCACTATCCTCTTCGTCGCCCTGTCATAGAAAAACAGTGTTAAAATTAGGTATTTCTTCCCCTTTCTTCTGTTCAAAGGGGACCAACTTCAATGTAGGGACCACAGACTATCCAGGTATGCTGGCAGTAGGTACTTCTAGGTCCTTTATATAAGGGTTTTCCATGTCCTGGGTCTATCCTCCAGCTGTGTCAGAGGCTGACTGTTCTATCTGTGTCAGCTTTAGCCTCTTTGCTTCCTGTTTCTTAAGCTCCTCATCAAGCTTCTTTTTCTTTTCTTCTTCTTCTTTCCTTGCATCTTCCTCTGCCTTCCTAGCTGCCTCTTGTGCATCTTTTCTTTTTTCTTCTTCTTCTGTGTGCAGCCACCCTGCAACTTCTTGTGCCAACCTTTGGGCTTCCTCATTCCTTCTCTTGGCTTCTTCCTCAGCTTTTGCTTGTTCATCTCCCTTCCCACCTTTGGTTATTATCTTTTTCTTGAACCTTCTCCTCAAGGCTTTCATGTTCAGTGCACTTCGGAAGACAGATTCTTCCCTATCCCAATGGTGGGTGTAATCAAAGTGGACGTTGTTCTCTTTGCAATGATTGGCCATTTTGTTGCAGGAATCATTTCTATGGAAGGGCATCTCGCCAAAATGAAACCTTTCCAACTCTTCTACGAATTCATCCGCTTTCTTCACTGTGGTGAACCTGTAACTGCCTAACTTGAAGGGAAAAGGGGGATAGGCAGTCTTCTTATGCTCAAATAGAAAGCTCCCTATGCCATCCAAGAAGACTTGCCTCACTGCCTCCTTGTGAATGATGTAGTCAGTGGCGTATTTGGGTAGCAGAGAGGGTGCTCTTGAACCTCCAAACATCCTGAAGTAAAGGCCATCCTCAGTTAGATAGTAGTCTGCATATTCTTCCATTACTTGCAGCGCCTCATCTGACATGCAATCACACTCCTTCAAGAAAATGAGCGTATACAGTGGCATGATGAAGTGTTCACATACTTCTCGATAATGGCTGTGATACTTGTGTGCCCATAGTGGTTTATATGCAGAATAGACAGGCATTACTTCCCTATCCCAGATGCACCTAAGGCCGGGGAAATTCTAATTGCACAATATACAATCGACAAGTATGGAACTCATATAAAACTCAGATCTCTTTTGGGACACTCCTCCCAAAGCCGAGGCCAAGCAGGCCGAAAGACTATTTGATACAATGCTGGCCCAGTTGAAAATTGTCCCCTGGGTTGCAACATAAAAAATGATTGGCATCCATTCCAATTTGAAGAACATACCATGAGCTCTTCCAAAAATCCAGTTAAGCATTAAAGCTATGAACCTGTATGGGGCCCTTAAGCTTGCTGTATCATACTCTCCCATAGCCCTGGTTCTAAAATGCTTTCCTGATAGCAGCATTCTTTTAAGGGTATCTACAAGGTCCATTCTGATGTTGTTCAACCAAACATCAAACAAAAATACTTGGGCTTCTGGCAGGTGGTAAGCCAGGGCTACATATCCGGGGCTATAAGCAGCATAGCCCTATTTGTCTACATTTTCCAGGATCATTGTGGTTACATTTTCCCGGGGTAGAATCCAACCAACTACTTCAGAGCATGGAACAGCTCTGGTTTGGTGGCAATCTTCATCAGTGAAGATTTCTTGATATTGGCATATATGTCCTCTTCTTCCAAGCCCATATACGGCACCTCTCGGCGCGTGACCAGCTTGTAAATCTCTCCCCATTGGTACTCGGGCTCCACACCAGATATACACTTGGTTTCTTCATATATGTATTTTGTTTTGGTAATGACCTCCACTTCTAGCTCCTCCTCGACCACAGGGGCCTTCTTCTTTTTCCTTTTTGACATTGTGAGTTCGAGGTTTTCCTGCCATATATAACATTGTACACATTAAGCTATTTCCAGAGAAGTTACAAACATCGAGACATCAAAGTGCAATATTTTAATTCATCTATGTTTAACGTGATAGAAGTAATTAAATGAAGCAAATATGTGCATGCATATAAGCTGAAATCAGACTCTGGTGAGAGACAAAATCTACATTTAAATAAAGAAATTTTGGGCTTGTCGCGGGTGCCATAACCATCGCGTTGCGCGGGCATGACAGTGGAAAAATATCCAAACTTTCGATGATGCATCTTTAGGAAACAAACTGCTGTCTGTGCAAAACTGTGGTTAAAACTGATACGCTGCGGCGTTATATAACCCCTACCCGACTCGGGATCAAAACCGACCGCGAACAGGTCACGCGGAACAACATGGCGAAATATGGCTAGGGTTTAAATGATACGGGTAGCACAAAAAATGGGACAAACAGTCCAAGCCCCACAGGGAGAGGCCACGAAAAACCTATTCCTACCCACAACATCATCACACAGGGCGGATTGGTGCAAACATCTTAACGGCCATCTGCACCAAACCCCCTCATTCACTAAGCGCAGGGTTGCATAACAATGGCGGTGGGGAAAAACTACTTTGCGGTTCAAAATGCCCCCCCCATGGACAGCTATGCTACAAAATCCACAATATATACATGTAATTATGGGGTGAAGAAAAACAGCTGCAACAAACCTAACTGTGGGAAAAACCACCAAACGCTCAAACGGAATGGGGAAAGGAAAATACAAGCCTACCTGGCACTGCAGCGTGTAACCGGCATGGAGAGACCTTTCAAGCTCCCAATATCGAGACACCTGGAACGCGGGTACCGAGAACGGGGGACCGGGTGAACACGAGCGAACAACAGCAACGACTTTGACAGTTTGCGACAGTCGAAACGGCAATAGGATAATAAAACATGTCCCGACCCCATACCTATATATAGTCTTGCATAACGATGGGAAAACAATACATTGGACGGTGGAAGACAAGTAGATCGGAAGTCAAAAGCATAACTCCTTCCACAACGTCGGATGACCAAAACACTAACCTATCCGCAGGGATAACCGAGAAAACAACAATAACGCGTCAGAGCTTTAAATCATTGGAGCGGAAACGGAACGGGAGCCGTAACGGCGGAACCGTAGAGGACAACACAGTTCGCAATGGGAAAAATCCTGATTAGAAGAGAAAATGACTAACATTGGAATATTAGTGACTTCCGCAGCCGCAACGACGGAACCATAAAGCGCGCGACCTTCCGCAACGTCGGAGTTTAAAACGATTAGACGTTCGGAAAAGATAAAGCTTTCCACAGCCACAACGACAAAAGCCCAAGACTTACGGGATCGACGAAAATAACAAAGTGGGGCCGCAAAACCAAAACAGTAATCGGGGGAGATCGCAATTTTCTGTCCGCAATGGCGGAGAAAGTATTAATAAACTGCGCCGATGTAAAAACCAAAGTCAGAAGATTGAAACAAGCGCATCGGAGAAAACGTAGAAGCCAAGACTTGTTATTTTGCCGCAACGGAGGGAGCACCAACTAAATCAACTTCCGATTCAAACAAGCTGAGAACATATCCAAAGGCAACAATCAAGCTTGAACAAACAGTGGATTGTTTCAAGCGTTAAAGGAAAATCTAAAACAAGTGGTAGATCAATCCAAGCATTAGAAAAGTCTTTCTGAAAATCATTAGACCAAATCAAAGAATAAAATCAAACTAATCTAAGCAAAAGGAGGGTCCCAAATTTTTTTGGAATTTTGGGAAATTGTTGCAGCTGCAACAATTGGCGACTACCTGGTGAACCCCAAATTTCTGACTTAACTTCTTCCCAGTGCAAGACTGTCTAGATGAAAAGTTGAAATCTTCTAGATGTTTGTATTCCTAGGCTGGCCAAATCATGTGTTTAAATCATTAAGAAGTAGTCCATTATTTGGAAAATGGTAACATCAGAAATATTTGCAAGTCTGAATAACTCTTTCGAGGCCTGATAAATGAGGTTTATTTTGCCCGTCCTTAGGTAGTTTCCATCTTGGACACCACAGGGTTGTAACAGATAGTAAAAAGCATTATCCCTGTGTTCCTCATTCCCTTGCCAATTGCACTTTTGTGCTATTTGAACTTTAGTTCTTTTGAGTCCTCCATCTGCCTTTCTTTTTGAATTTTATTCAGGCTCCTCTATCCATAGTGTCCTTTTGTGTGAGAGAAGAATTGGCTTTTCATCTCACGGACGGAGAGGAACTTTTGGCAATTTGAGATTCATGATGTTGATACTTTGCTTTGATATGTATTGTTTCTTTAAGGAGTTTTGACTCTTGATAGCTTTTAGCTTTTCTGAAATTATGGCATGGGATCATTTATATATGATATACCATTTACTCTGCTTCCTTTCCATGGGTCTTTTGCTGTCACCCCCTTGGACATTTAAGATGTGAAATGGATGGAGCCTCGAAATAGTATTCCAGACTTCTTTTACTTCTGATTTATTTATAGGGGTTAAGTAAGACTTCAATGAATGCATGGCCAGTTAGGAACACTGCTACTAGAAGACATTCTATGTTTTAAAGCACAGTCTTTTGCTCAAGATTTCAGTTAATTAAGAACCCTGATGTTTCCATTGCAACCAAAAGTTTGCCTCTTTATTCAAAACCAAAAGAACTACTAACAAAGCAGTAAAAATAAAAGAAAACAACATCAAAGCAATAAACCAAAAGAAAATAGCATCAAATTAAAGAAAACAAATCAATTTATTTATGTACAAAACAAAAGAAAAGAAATGTGGGCCCGCCCTTAAAAATATTCAGTCCAACAAGTTAAAGGGCTAGGCTGTAGTGTAGGCTGAAAATCTATCCATGGTCTAGCTGTGCTATTTTTGAAATTGAACACATGTCTACTATCCTACAGTCATCCCTTTCAGCCTGAGGAAGTTGAAGGAGCTCAGGCTAAGTGTTAATCATCAAACTGGCCTCTCTTTAGGTATGATGTCTTAGCCTAAGCTCGGTTAGATAATTTCCCAGGATAGAATCAGCAGATTCATTACCTTCCCCTAGCTTAGTGATAGTATGCTTCATGTAAGGCTGTCTCAAAATTTTTATCTGATTTGGGGTACCCTTGAGAGGTAACAATAAGTGAGACCAATCTAAAGAGAAATAACCTTTCAACCGGGCAGACCAATCTCGGTTGAGAATAAGCCCATATCCACCCGGTATGTCAGCCACCATAATGTCAATAAATTGATATATCTTGTTATTTGCAGAAAAGCAGATGAGGAAATTTTTCATCTCTCCCACTACTTTGACACCTGTGCTATCTAATTGTGTTACTTCCCAAGGTGCGGACTTTGGCTGTCCATTAATCTTTTTGCAAACCTCCAGTGGCATAACATTCACCGCTGATCCAAAATCTACCAAGCAATTATGCACATTATGATTCAACATTTCTAGGGTCAAAAGAAAAGGCAGGGTGTCAGCTTTTTCTTCCCAACCTGGTTCTATGCCTTCTTCTCCTGGTTGGTTTTGAGTGGGTATATCCTTTTTAAGCTCTTCAGTTTCTTTAGTGTTTCCCTCATTAACACCTACATGTTCTTCTACAGGTTTGGCAGGCTCACTGATTAGCTCGGTTTCCTGGTTGACAGTAGTGACTTCAAGTGTTTTATCTTTAACCTTCACATCGACCTGTCTTTTGACATTCTCCTGCAATTTTTTAATCTTCAAAATTATTGCATTGTCCTTAATTGTTAGGTTCGTACCTTTTGTTGTTGTAGGTGTGTATTCAGACTTGAGAGCATTCCCTTCTGTGTTGAACAGCGAGACACCATTCCATAAGAACATGGTATCATTATCTTGTTTCTCTAGGGTCTGGTTTTTCTCTTCTTCTTCATCACTGTCTTCAGTCAATTTAGAGTCCAACAGCTTATTCATCACCAATGTCATTGAATTTAACCATTGAGGACACTTATTTTCAGAATGAGGTTGTTGGTGGAAAGTGCACAAATTGTCCCCCCCCCCACCTCTGTTATGTTCATTGATGCTAAATCTGGGGGAGGGATTTTCCATTGGTTGCTATCCCCTCTTTTTGGATAGTATGGTTTGTAAGTTTTCTGAATTTCCCTTTCTTTTTCCAGATCTATTATTCGGTTGGATAGTTTCTGCATCATTTTCAGCATTCCCTCAAAATCATGTGATGCTCCTCTTTAGGTTGAGACAACCATAGGGTTCTTCTCCAGATAGTTTTTTCCTCAGGTTGCTTGGGATAGTCTTCTACACTTTCCTTTTCAGCTTCTATCCTTTCTGCCTCTTCCTAAGTCTCTACCAACGTAGGTTTGGCTTTCATCTTGGCAAACATGGCCAGCTCAGGTCCTAAGGCTGAGGTATAATACTCAATTAAGACTTTTTCTGAGGGTCTGTCAATTTCAAAAAAGTTTTTTAAGTATGTTGAAAATATTTGAGTAAAATGATGCACCTTCTCATCCTTCTCTTTTCTTAACAAACCAAGACCTTTCATCAGCGAGGCATGTGTCTTTTGGGCTATGTATTTACTTCTGAAAATCCTTTCGAAGGTGTCCCAATCAGGAATAGAGTTTGCAGGAAAACCGAAATACCAGGATGCTGCTGCTCCTTTCAGGGTGTGTGGGAACAATCTACAAACCACATCTTCATACTCCCCAGCAGTTAGCCCTTCAATTGCTAAATAGAAACTTTGCAAGTGGTCATCTACATCAATCCTTTTCTCGGGGTCAAACTTAAGCAGCAGCTTATCAAAAGCTTGAGGTAGGTTATGCAAAGGAGGTGTGAGGTTCAAAGGTGATATAGCTCTCCATGCCGGCAATGGGTTGGGATGATTCACATTTATACTAGCCATGAGCAAGGTGAACGAACAAAGCTCTGAGCAAAGAGTAATGTAAGGTGAAAACCGGCTTTCTTACTTCAAAGGTAGAACCAAAACTTGTAAGTGCTTGGGTTAGGTCGAAAGCTTCAAAACATCTACAGGTGAGGTAATCTTGGGGAAATAAGTTTCCACGGCCAGCCATGCACTAGCGGCCCTCCTTCTAGTGCCAGAACTATTGAGGCCCAGAAATTCACAGGCAACAACAGCAAGGGATTCTCCCCAGTCAACATTCCCAACTATCCCGTGACTATTTGGTGTAGGGAATCCGTCTAGTTTGTGGTCCGGCTACCATAGGTCAAATAACAAAAACAAAGGTTTTACCGGTTGTGGCCCGGTCCACCGTGTATTTTTGTATTTTTGACTTAATGTATGAGATGCAAGTGCCTAATCAACAATGCAGGGTGATAAGGATGTAGGGAGCAGTCACAATGTGATGGGCAGGTTCTTACCTCTCGTCTTAGCACTCACAAGCATCTAAATCACATATGCAGGAATGCAGTAAACTAACTATCTATCTATCTATCCCCGGGGAGCCAGATTGTAACTTATTTATGAGTAATTTGTATTGTACATGCAATATAAAGAGAAACTAGAGTTAGCTTATATTTCTTTCCACAATGCATGAACGATTAAAGATATTTAGACAATCAGATAGCCAATTGTTTTATGGACAGCATACATCACTCACGGTGGTGATTCCACAAAATAAACCAGAAATCATTTAAACAAGAACATAGGTTCTAAGAGTTAGAATGATCTCACGATTAATGGACAAAAAGATGGAAAAAAAAATAGTTCATCTTTCTGCCATCCATAGCATAACATTTGAAAGTCCCACCAATCTTTCTCCAACAGGAAAACAATATTTCTTTATTGCAAAGAGAAATAGTTCTTCTTACAATATCTCTTTTTATGTCTAACTGGGAAAAAGCCCCCTTCTTTCTTCTAAGCCTTCTATATTTATACAAAAGGGATGGGACCGTTGGGCTGCCCAAATGTAACCCTTGGGCTTCCCCACTATTCGTTTCCCAACGTTTTACTTTTCTCAAATGTTTTTTACAAAATCGTTAGAATTTACAAAAGTGATCAATCCTTTACGAGGAGGGTCCCACTTGGGTGTCTAGAAACTTCTTCCACGCTAAAGCTTCAAAGGCGATACCTTCAAAGGCACAAGGTTCCAGAAACTGAATGCTGATCTCAAACTTCGCAGCTTGGTTCTTTATAGCCTCAATTCTGGCTGCACTTAATCAAAGTTGATCCTCTAGAAGCTGCACACTGATGGTGGAATGATCTACTTCGCTCCTTAATATCTGGTCATCTAGGGCTTTAATATGCTGTACTTTGGCTTCCTCCTCTTGATATATTTTCTACAACATCTCCACAAATGAGTTGTGGTCTGGGAAAACATCAAGCCTCTGCTCGGCCTCTATTTGGCACCTATTGTAGGTAATAAGGAACCTTCTGAAAACCTCTGTGCATGCTCCTTTCGTCTTTTTAACAGCTTTTTTGAAATCCTCTGCAGTGTTTATTGTGAACTGCAATAAGTCATAATCCCGCTTGAGGGCCTGTTGATCCTTTGATGGCAGTTCTGCTGGAGTTTCTTCATTATTTTCCAGCCTTGCCATTCTTGCAGTCAGGACTTCAAGGACATCCTGAGATCTGTCAACGAAATACGAGGAGGTCTCCAGGATTTCTTCTAATCGGCCATCTACCTGCAGAACCTTGCATCTCTCCTCTTCTATGGCAGTCTATAGTTGCAGCATCTTGGCCTTTTGGGCCAGCACATGCTCCTTAAAGGGTTGTAGATTGACCTGCTACTCTCTTGCTTCTTCTAGAGTAGTTGTTAGAGAAGTGACCTGCTCTTGAAGTTTCTTTTCCTGTTCTTGGGCGTGCATCTCACTGGCCTCCAAGATGATCTTTTGCTGCTCTAAATCTTCTACCTTTCCCAGCAGCTGCTCCTTTTCCATCTTTAGCTCTTACTATTCTTTCTGCACTTTCTCCAGGCATTCCTGTGCAGTTTCACTAGCGTGTTTCTCTGCTTGGAGGAGCCCCAGTTCATCCTTTGAAGATCTCATTTCTTTTTTCATGTCTTCATATTTCCTTTTTATCCTATTGCTTTCCTCTCTCTCTTTCCTCAATGTGTCTTTCAATTGAGCAGAGGACTTCTTGGATTGCTCCAAGTATGTCATAATCTTGTCCACATTATCTTCGGAAGCATGAATCAGTGCAGCTCCGGCTCTAATGGTGAATCTTGGATCTTGGTCTGTTCCAAACACAACAAGCGTATCTGTTATCATTTTTTCGGGCAGATCCCCTATTTCAACCTTCCTTTCCGTTCTCTTCACTATCCTCTTCGTCGCCCTGTCATAGAAAAACAGTGTTAAAATAAGGTATTTCTTCCCCTTTCTTTTGTTCAAAGGGGACCAGCTTCAGTGTAGGGACCATAGACTGTCCAGGTATGCTGGTAGTAGGTACTTCTAGGTCCTGTATCTGAGGGTTTTCCATGTCCTGGGTCTGTCCTCCAGTTGTGTTAGAGGTTGACTGTTCTGTCTGTGTCAGCTTTAGCCTCTTTGCTTCCTGTTTCTTAAGCTCCTCATTAAGCTTCTTTTTCTTTTCTTCTTCTTCTTTCCTTGCATCCTCCTCTGCCTTCCTAGCTGCCTCTTATGCAGCTTTTCTTTTTTCTTCTTCTTCTGTGTGCAACCACCCTACAGCTTCTTATGCCAACCTTTGGGCTTCCTTATTCCTTCGCTTGGCTTCTTCCTCAGCTTTTGCTTGTTCATCTCCCTTCCCACCTTTGGTGATTATATTTTTCTTGAACCTTGTCCTCAAGGCTGTCATGTTCAGTGCACTTCGGAAGACAGATTCTTCCCTATCCCAATGGTGGGTGTACTCAAAGTGGACATTGTTTTCTTTGCAATGATCCGCCACTTTGCTGCGGGAATCATTTCTGTAGAAGGGCATCTCGCCAAAATGAAACCTTTCCAACTCTTCTATGAATTCATCCGCTTTCTTCACTCTGGTGAACCTGTAACTACCTAACTTGAAGCGAAAAGGGGGATAGGCAGCCTTATTATGCTCAAATAGAAAGCTCCCTATGCCATCCAAGAAGACTTGCCTCACTGCCTCGTTGTGAATGATGTAGTCAGTGGCGTATTTGGGTAGCAGAGAGGGTGCTATTGAACCTCCAAATATCCTGAAGTAAAGGCCATACTTAGTCAAATAGTAGTCTGCATATTCTTCCATTACTTGCAGCGCCTCCTCTGACATGCAATCACACTCCTTCAAGAAAATGAGCGTATACAGTGGCATGATGAAGTGTTCACAAACTTCTCCATAATGGCTGTCATACTTGTGTGCACATAGTGGTTTATATGCAGAATAGACAGGCATCCTTTCCCTATGCCAGATGCACCTGAGGCCGGGGAAAGGCTAATTGCACAATATACAATCAACAAGTATGGAACTCATATAAAACTCGGATCTCTTTTGGGACACTCCTCCCAAAGCCGAGGCCAAGCAGGCCGAAAGACTATTTGATACAATGCTGGCCCAGTTGAAAATTGTCCCCTAGGTTGTAACATAAAAAATGATTGGCATCCATTCCAATTTGAAGAACCTGCCATGAGCTCTTCCAAAAATCTGGTTAAGCATTAAATCTATGAACTTGTATGGGGCCCTTAAGCTTGTTGTATCATACTCTCCTGTAGCCCTGGTTCTGAAATGATTTCCTGATAGCAGCATTCTTTTAAGGGTCTCTACAAGGTCCATTCTGATGTTGTTCAACCAGTCATCAGACAAAAATACTTGGGCTTTTGGTAGGTGGTAAGCCAGGGCTACATATCCGGGGCTATAAGCAGCATAGCCCTATTTGTCTACATTTTCCAGGATCATTATGGTTTCATTTGCCCGGGGCAGAATCCAACCAACTACTTCAGAGCATGGGAACAGCTCTGGTCTGGTGGCAATCTTCATCAGTGAAGATTTCTTGATATTGGCATATATGCCCTCTTCTTCCAAGCCCATATCCGGCACCTCTCGACACGTGATCATCCTGTAAATCTCTCCCCATTGGTACTCGGGCTCCACACCAAATATACACTTGGTGTCTTCGTATATGTATTCTGTTTTGGTAATGACCTCCACTTCTGGCTCCTCCTCGACCACAGGGGCCTTCTTCTTTTGCCTTTTTGACATTGTGAGTTCGAGGTTTTCCTGCCATATATAATATTGTACACATTAAGCTATTTCCAGAGAAGTTACAAACATCGAGACATAAAAGTGCAATATTTTACTTCATCTATGTTTAACGTGACAGAAGTAATTAAATGAAGCAAATATGTGCATGCATATAAGCTGAAATCAGACTTTGGTGAGAGACAAAATCTACATTTAAATAAAGAAATTTCGGGCTTGTCGCGGGTGCCATAACCATCGTGCTGCGCGGGCATGACAGTGGAAAAATATCCAAACTTTCGACGATGCGTCTTTAGGAAACAAACTGTTGTCTGTGCAAAACTGTGGTTAAAACTGATACGCTGCGATGCTATATAACCCCTACCCGTCTCGGGATCGAAACCGGCTACGAACCGGTCGCATAGAATAACATGGCGAAATATGGATGGGGTTTAAATGATGCGGGTAGCGCAAAAAACGGGACAAACAGTCCAATCCCCACAGGGAGAGGCCACAGAAAACCTATTCCTACCCACAACATCATCACACAGGGCGGATTGGTGTAGATAGCTTAACGGCCGTCTGCACCAAACCCCCTCATTCACTAAGCGCAGGGTCACATAACAACGACGGTGGGGAAAAACTACTTTGCGGGTCAAAATGTCCCCCCCCATGGACAGCTATGCTACAAAATCCACAATATATACATGTAATTGCAGGGTGAAGAAAAATAACCGCAACAAACCTAACCGTGGGAAAAACCCCCAAACGCTCAAACGGAACGGGGAAAGGCAAATATGAGCCTACCTGGCACTGCAGCATGTAACCGACGTGGAGAGACCTATCAAGCTCCCAAGCCTCGAGACACCTAGAATGCGGGTACCGAGAATGGGGGACCGGGCGAACGCAAGCGAACGACAGCAACGGCTTTGATAGTTTGCGACAGTCGAAACGGCAATAGGATAATAAAACATGTCCCGAACCCATACCTATATATAGTCAACATAATGGTGGGAAAACAATACATTGGACGACGGAAGACAAGTAGATCTGAATTCAAAAGCATAACTCCTTCCGCAATGTCGGATGACCAAAATGCTAACTTATACGCATGGATAACCGAGAAAACAACAATAGCGCGTCGGAGCTTTAAATCATCGTAGTAGAAACGGAACGAGAGCCGCAACGACGGAACCATAGAGAACAACACGGTCCGCAATGGGAAAAATCCCGATGGGAAGAGAAAATGACTAACATCGGAAGATTAGTGAATTCTGCAGCCACAACGACAAAACCATAAAGCACGCGACCTTCCGCAACGTCGGAGTTTAAAACGATTAGACAACCGGAAAAGATAAAGCTTTCCACAGCCGCAACGGTGGAAGCCCAAGACTTACGGGATCGACAAAAATAACATAGCGGGGCTGCAAAACCAAAACAGTAATCGGGGGAGATCGCAATTTTTCGTCCGCAATGGTGGAGAAAGTATTAATAAACTGCGCCGATGTAAAAACCAAAGTCAGTCGATTGAAACAAACGCATCAAAGAAAACGTAGAAGCCAAGACTTGTTATTTTTCCGCAACGGCGGGAGCACCAACCAAATCAACTTCCGATTCAAACAAGCTGAGAACGTATCCAAAGGCAACAATCAAGCTTGAACAAATAGTGGATTGTTTCAATCGTTAAAGGAAAATCTAAAACAAGTGGTAGATCAATCCAAGCATTACAAAAGTCTTTCTGAAAATCATTAGACCAAATCAAAGAAGAAAATCAAACTAATCTAACCAAAAGGAGGGACCCGAAATTTTTTGGAATTTTTGGAAATTGTTGCAGCTGCAACACAATGGTGCAAATAAAAATTAAATTTAAAGAATGTTTGTGTGCTATGAAAGTTTGTGCGCATTATGAATGCATGCAAAGTATAAGCGTGTGAGTGGTATTGCCAATGCCATGGGCTTGTTGGCAGCTAGCAACAACCTCTTCATTTCTCAATAAGATGAAGAGTGATCAGCTCTTTCTATGATTCATCAATTCAAAATTATGAAAGAGCACCTTCAGAATCTTTGATTCTGAAGGTACTCTTAATCAAAGAAAGGTAAAATGTTATTTGAGAAGTTGGTGAAACATGCTCATGAACTTGGTAATTAACAACTGTCAGTTAGTTTCATAAATTTTCATGTAATTATTTCAGACATTAAAATAAATTTATGAGACTTAAGAAATTTGAAATAGTTTGCCAAGAGAAAATCAATAAAACACATTTTGTGTTGAGTAAGGTATTACTAGCCCTAAGTTGATAAAACTAAAAGTGACTTTTAAAGTTGATATTATATGTAATACCATACTATGATTTTTTGTAAATATTATAGTTAATGAATAAATGATTTTTATATAGGAAAGTTTCACTTATGATAGTTTTATCATTTAAATATCCTATCAATCTAATGTTAGATATTTATCGATAGGATGTTTGAAAGGTTTAAACTTAGTCTTTGTATATACATAGCATATATATTAAATCTAGCTATTTCACTAAGCCATGTTAACATTAGAGTATGCGATTTCATCACCTTGCATGCCACCACTTATCACGATTAAACTGGAGATGACTGTTAAGATTGACTGAGTTTACAAGGAGCCATTTGTCAAGTTGATAAACGATTATCACTTGGATCAATGAGTTGGCATGAGAACGTGGCTTATACCTCTTGATAAAACGACAACTATAAAAATATGAACGCATCGTATTAACAGTGTTAAATGCTGATAGTCATTTCCAATTAACATCGATGTACTAGCCCATTATGATTGCTATCTATAATCAATATTTTGAAATTATGATCTATCAATCACAATATCTCTGGTTCACCAATTTGGTGGTTATCACTACTAGTTTTGGTTAAACGTAGATAAACCTACATGAATCATGATATAACGTGAAGTTGCAGCATTCAACATTGCTAAGGTTCGGCTAAAATGGCCAAGTCTAGAGATATCATATCCGTCAGATCTGAAGCATGCGAAGACTGCCCATCATGTCATATGTGTGGGTACCTATTCCCTCTATGTTCACCTCTCCGTTCATTTCAGTTCGAGGACAGGAGAGCGTAGAAGAAACCATGGCTCCTCTGAACCATTATGAAATCTCTGGTTCTGAACTTATAGAAGCTGACCAGGAAGTTGCTATGCGATTCGAGAAAATTGGGTGGGGGCATTTATTTAGAAGTTTTGATGGCCACCATGCAGAGATTACTAAACTGTTCGCCATGAATTTTAATGGTGACAGTGTGCAAATTGAGGGTTTTGAGTTTATTATCAATGAAGATAAGATCGCAGAAGCCACTAAGCTTCTGCAGGTTGGAGAACACTGGTTTATGGGTAGCATGGTTAATAAGAAGAAATGTTTGGCTCTGTTGCTGCCATTGCCGGATGATACTAAGTTGAAGATAGGTGTCCCTGTTAAATTTCTGAAGCCCGAATGGAGAGTTTATTATGAAATACTGGTAAGGTACGTGTCCTGTGACGGACGTTACTCCCATTTGCATTACTACTGTT
>LPNX010884237.1:93421-139970 GCA_001517045.1 Pseudotsuga menziesii | reverse complement strand
CTTTATGAGGAATTTCGCCCTCCCTCTCTCCTCAACATGTTTTTGGCTCAACTGGATGATTTTTGGTGGATTCTTCAGTCAACAGGTTGAGGTGTCAGTTAGATCAACCCTCCGATTGACAGTTGCACTCAGTGAGACTCAGATCTGGCTCAGCTAGACATAGATCAGGCATTGACGGACTGTCCATCAGTTGATTTCACTTGATTCCATGAGTAATTGCGCCCCCCCTGGGCTAGATGGCCTACAAATTGTATATATCCAGGCACAGCCTCCTCTTCCAAGCTAGTTAGAACTGGGATTGAGGTGTTGTTGCTCTTGCACTGTATTGTTTTTTCATTCTGGAATAAAGAAGCTTTGGAGGCAAGATCTATGGTGTAATGCTCTTCATGTGTGGATGTTTATTGTCAAATGCTTATGAGGTATAATCTGCTTTTGTTTATCATTGCTTTGCTGGTTAATTGTTGGCCTTGAAGGAGAGAGCTCCCTCCTGTTAGGGTAAGAGTTTATTCTAGTTTGATTTATGCTCTTACTGCTGCTTCTTCCAGATCTATTGGATTTGTATGTATTTTAAGTTTAATTGCATGCTTTCCAATCATCTCTTTTGGCAGCACCTATGTTTTAACCATCTGTTTGTGCAAGGATTTTTAAGTTGCAGATGATCTCGCTGGTAGAAGAGGTTGAGCTGGTTTGAATCTTCCTCATCTTCAGTATCTTATGAATGACATAGTCCCTCGGTGTTCCACCAAAGCAGAATCCAAAGCCCAACATTCCCAGGCTTCAAACACTCTTTCTCTCTCTTCCTCCTTTAAAAACTTTTAAACTTTCCTCAAACTGGTTACTTTAAAGGCTTCTTATTAATCTGATCTATATCATCAGGAAAAACACACATAGATATGATCAGTAAGATCCCTCCTTTATTCTAGATCTTAGTTCTGTTTTGCTCATAAAGTTCAAATTCAAGAGATCTAGCTAAAAGTACCTTAGTTTCGCAAGTAATTTAGTGAAAATTCATAGCTTGCTATTAAGGTAGTTTCTTTTGCTGTTAGATAATTTCAATATTCTGCAATATCAGTGCTTTTAATTTTCTGCACAAACAACAAGCCAAGATCCCAAGGAAAGCTTGCTTTCCTTGGTTCCCTATTCGTCGTTTTAGCTAGTTTAATTTCATTATTTTTTGAGATAAAGTAGGCTGACCCAAAGGTACTCTTAAAGTGATTTTGGGAATTTGTTATTCTAACTCACTCTCTATCATTTAGCAGGCCTAACAAATAATAAATGAATCTGCTGTCCAAAGTGGCTTTTGGAGCGCTAAAATCCCCCCAGGGGTCTCTCTTTTGTCACATAATTTGTAAATTTTTTGTATAAACTGTAATATCTTGGTTTCAGCCTGTATAAGGACCAATAAAGCTCTATTTTATCAGTGCTTTCATATTGTAACCTCTGTAATAAAATCATCCTTTGAATAGGCTCTTTCGAGCCCATTCCCCATCCCCCCTGGGGGGATTCGCGTCGGTGCCATTTTCGTCGTTCTCTGCTTATTTCCTTTTACTAGTATTGATCTGATTTTCAGGGTAGTATATTTGATCTTGTTTTTAATTCCATATTCCATATCTTACTTTCAAAATTAATCATAATACTTACCCCACGATTTCCCGAGTGACCCGAAAGGGGAAAGAGATTCGTGGTAGGATTAATCAGAAAACCAGATTTGTATAGTTGTTTTATTTTTTCTATCATTTGTTTATCAGAAGCTTTAAAATTAACCCCTCCTTGATTCCCTGATTGAGATCCACTTGGATCGAAAGAGGTTCTTGGAGGCTTTTCTTTTAAACAAGAACACATCTCTTAAAAACTTATTAAAATTTACAAGACTCCAGTGTGTATGCTATGCACTTGGTTGCAGTTTGTCTAATCAGTCAAGCTATATCAAAAGCACTTGGGTGACTAGCATAATTAGGACTCACCCTCCCCAATTAACAAACCATCAGGTGAAAATCCAACACCTCGATCGAACTTTTATGGTGGAAAAATACCCAAAGGAAGTGGGAACCTACTGAAAAGTGACCTCGGGGTGCCGATCTCTGTCACACCCTAATGGGTGCGTTACGAACATAGCCCCAGAGACTCCATTTCAGCCCACATATTCCTTGTGGGTAGCCATATAGGTTTTGTTTTGGACATACTCCAAGTACTCTCGGGTATATCTGGAGTCCCCCTTTTAGCCTAATTTAATCAATCCATACTTCAATTTTAACTTAAAACATACAAAGATGCAATCACAAAACATTCACTCCAAGCACATGCAAGCACATTGATCTCTTTGATTTGACTTCATTATTAAGGCACTGGTCATTTTTGCTTCATATATATATTGTTTATCAGCTTTGTGCTTTCGTGTGTTATTTTCGTATCTTGTCATCTTCAATTGTTTATAGTTAAAATATTCAAACTCCTAAGTAGATGATTCAGTTTAACATCACCACACTAAGAAATCATCCTTAGTAACTTAATAGGGTCTACCCCCCTTGGCTCCGTTAGGAGTTGAGCCTAAACGGAGGAGTCAAGAACAAGGTGACAGCCTTGACTCGAGACTTGCCCCCAAGGACACACCGAGTGGCTTGAAGATTTATGCCACGTGACCCAGGTGTGTGAAAGGCAGCAACAACTACCATATAAGATTGCTGTTAGTGGTACAAGGTTGTAAGCTCAATTTGCCATTCTATTTGTTGCAAATCTTAAAAAAGATGTCTCAGACTGTTAGGAGTTTTAGTAATCCCGACAGAAGCCTTTTCCACCATGGGTTAATAAAAGTTATATTGCAATATCAATTATCTACAAATGGCAAGTCATGGGATAGTTTTTTAGTCGACTGTTAGTTGGGGCCGACGCAGCATTGGCCGAATCCCTCCCCACGAATTCATAAGAAACGAAAAGCCATAAAATCTGAGGTTAATAATACTTCTGAAACTATATCAGAGGTAAAAGGGTTCGAGGAAGTCAGCATACCCACAAACGATGGGATTAGTAATGATAATGACAGGAATGCAGTCCCTTGTGATCCTAAAGCAGTCTTGGATCAACCCTTATCTGGTAAAAATGATAACACCCCTGCAGAAATAGAAGAAAGATTAACCAAAAGTAAAACTGATAATGATTATGAATGTGAAAATCTATTTGAAACAAATAAACCTGATGAATATAGCGGAAAATCTATGCGTAGATTAGATCATCTTGCTCAGATTTGTTGTGATAAGGAAGGGCTTGGTTTTGAAAACCTATCGTTTTCAAGAAGGGTTACGAGGAGCATGTACAATACCAATACAATTTCAGGTTCTATAGTTAACCAATAGGCTTCCCAGCCTGCAGTTGTCAATATTGAAGATGACATCCCGTCATCTATCCCTGATACAATTAATGTAAATAACCCTACTTTCGTAAAGGGTAATGATGCCAAATCAGGCAAGGCCGAGGTTACTCAACCAGGTATAGATACGGGTATTACAGATCCTGAACTATCGTCCAGCCAGTATATTGACAGCCCTATTTCCCCTCAAGTAACTAATGAAGATGAGACTATGCAACATGTACTAGATAATGCATACCAGGATAAAATTATGGATTTAAAGGGTAAACTCAAGCATTGCCTATCCAGTACAACATTGTTAGACGAGGAAAACAAAACATTTAAAGAAGAATTATTGGATTGGATCCGCAGATGGAAAGAGTTAAATGTTAAAAAGAATCAGTATAAAAATGCGAAGAGACGAGTAATTAGCACAAACCAGCACCTACTTGAGAAAATTGAAAAACAAAACGTAAAGATTGTAAGGTTAAAGGCTAAGTTGACTGAAGCACGAAGAGTTATCTCTCTTCAAAGTAGAACATGAAGGTTATTCTCATTTTCCTGGATCGTATTGGCTGTTAAACAGGGAATGACATGTTTTGTAATACATGCCTGTAAAATCGCAGATTTTACAGGCATGCGTTAAAAATCTTAGTTTATTCTGTTAAATTTATTATGAACAGCTTTAATGAGATTCTTCGTTGGTTGAATGCGGGCGGGTTTATCATCATTTCTCTACAGAATTTCAGGACATGGTTAATACGTTGGCACGGAGATGTGTCTATTTGTTATGAGCTGGACTTTCAATAATTACCAAGAATCTTCCAAGTTCCTGGACTCAGGCTAGTCATGTTTTGTTTATAGTGACAGGTGTGATATAAGAGATTAGATTCTCTTTTTAGTTAAAAGAACCCTATGATACTGTATGTGTATTAATGGGGAAAACTGAATCATAGTAGTATATAAGTTAAGAGTTTTGATGAACTCAGGGATGGAGTGTTTGAAGAAAACGTACTGGAATTATATTTTGTTGCTGGTGTTTTGTTTATCTCTGAAGTTGAAACTTTGGATGTGAATACTACTGGACGTCCACAGACTCATACCATTTCTGGTATTTTTGTTTTGGATTATTATATATATATTTCAGCGTATTATCTTATTTCTTTATATTAACACAGTGTGCTTTGATATACTGATGTTTAATTACATTTTTCACTTTATCAGCTCAAGATAGTATTTTGAATGAACATCTCATTATGATTATGTTTATTAGTATTTTTACTGTAAACTTAAGTTATAATGATGTACTCTTCTGTCTGTTAAAAATTTCATTTGTATGTTGACAGTGATTTTTAATAGACATTACCTTAAATTCAAATAGCTGTCTTGATGATTAATTATTAATCAATTTCAGAAAGTTAAAATCAATTGTTTATTTGCAGTTATTTTTCAGTTCTGTTGTCATATAACAGAGTGACTTATTATTCATGATTTAAATGTGTCTATTTGAATTATGCTTTAGTCTTTCTGTTTATCTTTTACTGATTAATAGTTAATATAATCTTTAAATATGCTCTCAGCTGAGATAGGACATATAGAATAGTTTAGGTTAAATTTTAATTTTGAAGTAGTTGAATTAACAATTGTTAAATCGATTTCATACTTTGTATAAGTTTTATATTCTTAAAACTTCCCAAAAATCAAAGCCTTTCCTTAAGAAAGCAACCATAGGACAGTTTAGATAGTTTAATTTAATCATTTAGGTAAAAATAACATTAGAATAGGTTAGATTTTGCTGGTTTTAATTTCTCCTTAAGAGAAAAACCAGCTGGTAGCAGGACCACAACCTGCGAGGTTTTGTTAATTCAAACACACCGGACGCTGCTTTAAGCTGATTATGTGGAAAAAACCTCCTTATTGGCCTAGGTCAGAAAAACAGGCCAACAAATGGTGCTAGAAGGAGGGCCTATTAATGAGTAATGGCAGGTGAAACTAATGAAACATTTCCAACCAGCCAACAATCTACAGAAGTCAGTAGATCACCTTTTATAGAAACCGCTAGTAACATTCTCGAGCGTGATCCTGTCACCTCTCCCTTTAGTCCTGCACAAAGTGCTCAAACTTTGGAAGAATCAAGACATATTCTTACTAGAGCTTACGCCAATCAGCTAGGTATTTCTCCAATAGATTATGGTCTGCCTAGACAGCAGCGACATAACCCACAATTGACCATAGTTACACAAGATTTGGAGATAACTGGTAGTACTCCTCACCGTCAGGTTGAAAGACATCAAAGGCAGAATACTCAAACAAATACTGCTAGAAGACTAATTGTAGGAGGCGGTTCTGATCAGCCACCTTCTCCTCCTGAGTCACCACCTGATAGTCCAAGACCTTCCAATTCAGGAAGCTCCTCTAGTTCTCAAGGAAGTACAATGGCAGGAAATGTACCTGTGGGAGGAGGAGGCAATCCTCCACCTAACCCACCAAATCCTCAACTCCCTTGGTTAAGGATAGCTGCTGTAGCAGTCCCTGGAATACAACATCCTTTGCCTAAACACTCTCATAAGCTCCTCCCTAAGTCTAACCCAGATGACAAAGAACCTGCAGAGGTGCATGTTGATAAATTCATGTTGGTTGTTCAAACTTTGAACGTTCAGCATGAAGATGTAGTTTGTCGACTGTTTCCTCTAACTTTTGAAGGAAGAGCTTCCACCTGGTATTTTTCATTAGTACAAGGATCTATCACAAACTGGGGGGAATTTAATAAAGCCTTTATAGATAAATTTGGGGAAGATAAAACACCCGCTCTTTTAGCCCTAGAATTATCTATAATTAAAATGGAGCCTAAAGAAAGAATTAAAGATTTCAATCAAAGGTTTCTAACATTGAAAAACAAAATCCCAATTGCTTCTCAACCTCCGTAGGACATAATTATTGAGAATTATACGTCAGCCTTACCTAAGTATTCCAGGATGTTTGTAAAGAGTGCTGGAAAAACAACATTAATTGAAACATTTGAAGAAGCCATTAAAGTAGAAAAGGACTCCATGTCCTATGAACCAGATAGAAGTGGGAAATCTGATTCTTTTCCTCGAAGGAAGATGGAAAAACCCAGTTCAGATAAAGATGAAGCATTTGATGTAGAACAGCTGCAAAACAATATTCGAACATTAACCAATGAAGTTATAGGGTTAAAGAAAACTAATTATGAAGCTTCTACTTCTAGGGGTTATTTCAAAAATCAATTTAGGCAAAACCCGAATGCAAATAATAAGAATACACCACCTGACATAGCTGCAAATGAAGAGATTTATAACACAATTCGAGCTATTTTATCTTTATCTGAGACTCCTTCTAGTCAAGAGATGAATGACAACGAAGAAGAAGAGGAATTAGAAAATGATGAAGAATCAGAAGAACCCCAATAGGTAAATGGTCATTTCTGGGATAGTCTTGTGAAGGAACATGAGACTAAAAGTCCGCCTACAGGACAACATGCATACAATACTCATAGTAGAGCATTTGCAAACACTCCTAGTGCTTCAAGCTCTAATACAAATAATGACAACAATAAATCACAACCGAATAAACCAACTCAATCCGGAAAGCAGACTCAAATAACCAAAGGTACCGAAACCATTCAAAATTCTCCTAAGTTAGATTTACAATATGATATCATTGAAGATTTAAAGAAGACTCGTGCAAACATCAGTATGTACGATCTTCTTCAAATCTACCCAATGCCTAATAGTCATGTTATAAATCCCGCAGTGAGTTCAATTGTTCCTAATACAAAACAAAATGTTGCTGCAAATAGTTCTATTAATGATCCAACAGCAGCTGAAAAAGGGAAAGCAATGGATGATAAAGCTTCGCTGATAGGTAATAATTCTAAATCAACTACACCTCCATTCTTACTTACCTTTGAAATTTTCAATAGGAATGTCCATAACTGCATGGTAGATTCCGGAGCATCCTCCAACGTCATTCCTTTATCAGTATGCAAGAAATTGAATGGAAAATTTGTCCCATCAAATTTTCAAATAACTCAGTTGGATAGGACAAATGTAAAGGTTGTAGGAGAAATGAAAGATGTCTTAGTTAGAATTGCTTGCAATCCTTCGGTTTATCAAATTATAGATATTGTTGTTGCTGATATCCCAGATGCATATGGGATGTTCTTAAGTAGGGATTGGTCCCAACAGCTGAACGATTTCTTTGCTACTGATTGGTCAACATTGTGGTTACCTAAGAACGAAAAGTCAAATCAGATTAAGATAAATAAAGAAAGGTATATGAAATATACTGTCACAGAATTGCATGATCCTATTGAACCTGTTTTATTTTCAGATTGTATTATGGGGAATTACATGTATGAATTAGGATTTGGTAATTTCAAAGCTGAAAATTCTGCCTTATCTGAAAATAAACAGCAATCTGAAATTTGTAAAGTGACATCTGTTTCTCCTAACTGTTCACTCAAGGAAACCATCAATGATGTAGATAATGTAAATATTGTAAATATCATAGAAAGCAAGGTGATTGTGCATAGTTCTATTTGGACTTTATATTTTGATGGTACGAAATCTAAAGAAGGAGCAGGAGCCGGTTGCTTACTGGTAGACCCTCAGGGGAATAAAACCTGCATAGCTTGTAGAATGGAATTTAATTGTACAAACAATACGGTTGAATATGAAGCTCTAATACAAGGTTTGAAAAAGGCAATTGATTTGGGCATTAAGGAGTTAATTGTTTATGGCGATTCCAAGATCATTGTCAGACAGGTGCCTAACTCCATTCACTGTTTATCTGAACATTTACAGAGTTATCAGAAAGAGGTATGGAACCTTATCTTACATTTTGATGCATTTAACATAAATTTTGTTCCTAGAAATCAAAATCAAGAAGCAGATTTGTTGGCAAATGTAGCATCAAAGTTAATTCCTTCAGAAAATCTTACACCAGATTTCTTTTCTGTTGAATTGATTTTTAGACCGTCCATACCTGATAATATTTTTAATTAGCGTGTATTTGACAATGATACGCAGGTACTGAATTTTCTGACAAATGAGGATACCTTTAAATATTTAGCTATAGATGAAGTCACTCATGACGAAAATCTGCAGGATTTCTCGGTAATAAATGATTTATGTTCAGTTGAAAAAGCCTTTGAACAGGTAAAACCAGTTTTTAATACAGTACTTAGATTAGAGAATTTCTTTGATCTGCAAGATAAATTTAGGTCTGTTCCTAATTGTAAAACAAATAGCTCTCTAATGAGGTATGAAACCATCAATTTAGGGACAGAACCAAATCCCCAAACTATAAATCTTGGAATAGATTGCAACCCTGTAGAAAAAGCAGCTTTTATAAAATTGTTTAAAGAATTTAAAGATGTTTTTGCTTGGACATATGATGACCTGAAAACATTCAATACCCAAGTCATGCAACATATAATTCCAATTAAACAAGAGTCAAAACCTTTTCAACAGAAGTTAAGGAAATATCACCCGTCATTAGAACCAACAATTAAAAAAGAACTGAATAAATTGTTAGCTGCCAAGATCATTTTTCCCATCAGGCATACTCAATGGGTGGCAAACTTAGTTCCAGTTAGGAAGAAAAATGGGGATATTAAATTATGCGTAGATTTTAGAAATCTGAATAAAGCGTCGGAAAAGGATAACTATCCAGTTCCTCCCATGGAACAAATTCTTCAAAAGGTGTCTGGGGCTGAGATACTATCACTTTTGGATGGTTTCTCAGGGTACAACCAAATATTGGTTTCCCCGGATGATCAATTGAAAACTGCTTTTAGAACTCCATGGGGAACATATGCCTACCGCAAGATGCCCTTTGGGTTAATCAATGCAGGAGCAACATTTCAACGGGAAATGGATATTGCTTTTAGAGGCTTAACCAATCATTCAGTTGTTGTCTACTTGGATGATGTTACTGTATATTCTAAACATCGACCTGATCATCTTAATCATCTTAGAAAAGTATTTGAACGATGCAGAAAATTTGGAATATCTTTAAATCCTAAAAAGACAATATTTGCTGTTTCAGAAGGTATCTTATTAGGTTGCATTGTTTCAAAGCATGGAATCATGATTGATCCTGAAAGAACCCAAGCCATTTCAAAGATAACTTATCCTTCTAGCAAGAAAGCAATGCAGTCATTTCTGGGTAAAATAAATTTTGTTAGGAGATTCATTCCCAGTTTTTCCAAAATCATTCGTCCGTTGCAGAAAATGATTAAAAAAGATGCTGTTTTTAAGTGGGGACAAGCTGAAAAAGAATCATTTCAGAAAATTTTAGAAGCTATTTCAGAAGCTCCTAGCCTCCTAAGTCCAGACTTTGATAAGGATTTCATATTGTACACCTTTGCTTCTGATATTTCATATGTAACAGTTCTAACTCAATTAAATCAGCAAAATAATGAAGTTCCAATTTCTTTCATGAGTTCAAATTTCAAAGGTGCTAAACTCAATTACCATGAAGTTGATAAACAAGCCTTTGTTGTTTTTAAAGATGTTAAACATTTTCATCCATACTTACTGAAATCTAAAATGAAAATAATTGTCCCTTATTCCTCAGTCAGAAATTTGTTGGTACAGAAAGACTTAGGTGAAAAAAGGGCACCTTGGATGATAGCTCTGCAAGAATATGAATTAGAAATTAAACCTTCAACGGTAGTCAAAGGCCAAGGGCTATGTAAATTAGCTGCTGAAGCAGCTCACTTACCCAATGATAAAGCTGAAACTGTTGTTGATGAGGCTTTACTTACCAGGGAAATTTATTTTTATCCACCACCTCAAGATTCCTGTTACACAGACATACGGATGCTTTTGGAAACTGGTACCGCCCCTGATTACTTAGAACCAAAGAAGAAAAGAGCACTCAGATTGAAGTCCGCTCCATACTTATTAATCGATAATATCCTCTTTCGGAGAAATTCAGACGGAGTATACCTTCGATGTCTAGATAAAGATGAAACAGAAGTAATTCTGAAAGAATTACATTCTGGACCAGCAGGAGGTCATTTTGGTGGAGAAACCACTGCGCAAAAAATTCTCAGGGCTGGTTATTATTGGCCCACCTTGTTTTGAGATTCCTATACCTTTGTCATAAAATGCCAAGAGTGTCAACTTGCTGCAGGAAGGGTGAAAAAACCTGCTTTTCCTTTACAACCTGTTTCAGCTGAAAGACCCTTTCAGCAATGGGGTATTGATATAATAGGTCCAATAAATCCTCCCTCATCTATGCAACACAAATATATAATAACTTCAACTAATTATTTCACCCGTTGGGCTGAAGCTGCACCATTGAAAATTGTAAATACCAATCAGGTTATACTATTTTTGGAATTCTTTATCATAACAAGATTTGGTATTCCTGATTCTCTCGTTTTTGATAATGCTTCGTATTTTTAATCAATCGAGTTAACTCATTTTTCTTTAGAAAAGGGAATAAGAATCAGGTATTCAGCTAACTATCATCCTCATGGGAATGGTCTAGCTGAATTAACAAATAAAAATTTATTGAAAATTCTTAAAAGAACTATTTCAGTTCACCATCGTAACTGGCATACAGAATTGGTCAATGCCCTTTGGGCAGACAGAGTAACTTTGAAGGCTGCAATAGGTATATCACCATTCTTCTTAGTATACGGAACTGAGGCTATTTTACCACCAAATTTGTTCTTACCTTCATTACAATTAGCTTAGTCTATCCAAGATGAAGAATGTCCAGCAATGGAAAAGAGAATTAACACATTGCTAAAACTGGAAGAAGAAAGAGAAAAGTCAAAATAACACTTTACAAAACACCAACAGATTGTGAAATCATGGTTTGATCAATCTTTCAGTTCTAATCGAGAATTTCGGGTAGGAGATTTAGTTTTGAAATGGGATAAAGGTCACGAAGATAAGGGAGATCATACTAAGTTTTAGAAACTGTGGTTAGGTCCCTTTGTTATTTCTAAAAAAATAGGCCCAAGTACCTTTCGATTGCAGACACTTGAAGGACAGTCCGAAACATTCCCAGTGAACGGACTGATTCTTAAAAAATATTTCTGTTAATATTTTCTGTCCAAAGTGTATATAATTTACTTGCTGTTTGTAAATAAATTAATCTTTCTGTATATAAACTATCATACTGTTTTGTTAATCAGTTTTCTGTCAAAATCAAATATTCCACATTGTTAAAATTTTTGTATATAACCAGTCAATCAGTCAGAAATCTATAACTAGCAGTTGTAATTAATGTAAATAAATAAAATCAGTTTGCTCATCAACCTGAAAAATTATGATATTAGACTGAAGTCTTTTAAAATTTTGTTCAGGATGATCAATATTTCTTAAATCTGCAAAAGACCTTCATTGTTTTTATTTATAAGTGTTTCTCAGATTATTCTTCATCTTGTTATTTTCTCAAAAATGGGGATAGCTTATTAACTGTCTTCTTCGAAGCTTGTACTTTTGAAAAACCTTTTACAGATCTCTATCATTAGTCTTAGAAAAGTTTTTATCATCCAAGAATTGTCTAGCATCTGTTCCAATCAATTAAAAGCTAAAGTGAGAGACGGAAGGTCTCAATAATGAGCCGGTTCGATCAGAATCACAGATATCACTGGTATGACATTATTAGGAAACTAGTAATGGATTTTGGTTTTAAAACCAAAAGATAAGGGGTCTCATCATGAGCCAGCTGATTCATTTTCTAGTGATACTAATGACTGACATTACTGTTTGGTCACCATGCTGGGTAATGATCTCTCATTTTATAAAAATTAAAAGATAAAATTGCAATAAAAACATAATTTTGATTGAAGAATAGGAGGTCTCATCACAAGCCGGCCTAATCATGATCATCAGTGTTGTCTGGAATAACTTCATTTTTGATCACCAGGGTGATGGCTTTTGATTTAAATAAAAAATAAAAAAAATAAAAAGACAAGAGGTCTCATCACGAGCCGACTTGCTTATTTCAGACAGCTCTCGTGAATGATACTATCACATTGGGATACCATACCCAGATAGTAGTCTTCAGGCAGAATTATTGTTATAAAAGAAAAGAAAAAGCAAACAAAAAGAAAATTATTATGCTATGGAACAGATTCTAGAAAGTTTTCAGAGGAGCAGATTTATGTACTCTATACTGATGGTATAGGTTATCCTTATTAAGAAGTACTTGTTTCGACTAAGATATTTGTAAGTTTATCCCTAACCAAATTTCTATTTTAAAAGATGGAATATTTTTGAATTATACTTATGGATATGAGTAAATAATGGTTTGATGTGGATAAGGAATTTTTGATTGTTTTAAATAGGTTTTAAGATTTCGTTTTTATCATTTTGTATAAGCAGAGATAACTGGTTCGCCCAGATTGTCGCCATTTGTTGGCAGCTAGCAACAACCTCTTCATTTCTCAATAAGATGAAGAGTGATCAGATCTTTCTATGATTCATCAATTCAAAATTATGAAAGAGCACCTTCAGAATCTTTGATTCTAAAGGTACTCTTAATCAAAGAAAGGTAAAATGTTATTTGAGAAGTTGGTGAAACACACTCATGAACTTGGTAATTAACAACTGTCAGTTAGTTCCATAAATTTTCATGTAATTATTTCAGACATTAAAATAAATTTATGAGACTTAAGAAATTTGAAATAGTTTGCCAAGAGAAAATCAATAAAACACATTTTGTGTTAAGTAAGGTATTACTAGCCCTAAGTTCATAAAACTAAAAGTGATTTTTAAAGTTGATAGTATATGTAATACCATACTATGATTTTTTGTAAATATTATAGTTAATGAATAAATGATTTTTATATAGGAAAGTTTCACCTATGATAGTTTTATCATTTAAATATCCTATCAATCTAATGTTAGATATTTATCGATAGGAAGTTTGAAAGGTTTAAACTTAGTCTTTGTATATACATAGCATAGATATTAAATCTAGCTATTTCACTAAGCCATGTTAACATTAGAGTATGCGATTTCATCACCTTGCATGCCACCACTTATCACGATTAAACTGGAGATGACTGTTAAGATTGACTGAGTTTACAAGGAGCCATTTGTCAAGTTGATAAACGATTATCACTTGGATCAATGAGTTGGCATGAGAACGTGGCTTATACCTCTTGATAAAACGACAACTATAAAAATATGAAGGCATCATATTAACAGTGTTAAATGCTGATAGTCATTTCCAATTAACATCGATGTACTAGCCCATTATGATTGCTATCTGTAATCAATATTTTGAAATTATGATCTATCAATCACAATATCTTTGGTTCACCAATTTGGTGGTTATCACTACTAGTCATGGTTAAACGTAGATAAACCTGCATGAATCATGATATAACGTGAAGTTGCAGCATTCAACACTGCTAAGGTTCGGCTAAAATGGCCAAGTCTAGAGATATCATATCCGTTAGATCCAAAGCATGTGAAGACTGCCCATCATGTCATATGTGTGGGTACCTATTCCCTCTATGTTCACCTCTCCGTTCATTTCTGTTCGAAGCCAGGAGAGCGTAGAAGAAACCATGGCTCCTCTGAACCGTTATGAAATCTCTGGTTCTGAACTTATAGAAGCTGACTAGGAAGTTGCTATGCGATTCGAGAAAATTGGGTGGGGGCATTTCTTTAGAAGTTTCGATGGCCACCATGCAGAGATTACTAAACTGTTCACCATGAATTTTAATGGTGACAGTGTGCAAATTAGGGGTTTTGAGTTTATTATCGATGAAGATAAGATCGCAGAAGCCACTAAGCTTCTGTAGGTTGGAGAACGCTGGTTTAAGGGTAGCATGGTTAATAAGAAGAAATGTTTGGCTCTGTTGCTGCCATTGCCGGATGATACTAAGCTAAAGATAGGCGTCCCTGTTAAATTTCTGAAGCCCGAATGGAGAGTTTATTACGAAATACTGGTAAGGTACATGTCCTGTGACGGACGTTACTCCCATTTGCATTACTACCATTTAAGATTGCTGTTAGCGGTACAAGGTTGTAAGCTCAATTTGCCATTCTATTTGTTGCAAAGCTTAAAAAAGATGTCTCATACTGTTAGGAGTTTTAGTAATCCCGATAGAAGCCTTTTCCACCATGGGTTAATAAAAGTTATATTACAATATCAATTATCTGCAAATGGCAAGTCATGGGATAATTTTTTAGTCGACTGTCAGTTGGGGCCAACGCAGCATTGGCCGAATCCCTCCCCACGAATTCGTAAGAAACGAAAAGCCATAAAATCTGAGGTTAATAATACTTCTGAAACTGTATCAGAGGTAAAAGGGTTCGAGGAAGTCAGCATACCCATAAACAATGGGATTAGTAATGATAATGACAGGAATGCAGTCCCTTGCGATTCTAAAGCAGTCTTGGATCAACCCTTATCTGGTAAAAATGATAACACCCCTGCAGAAATAGAAGAAAAATTAACCAAAAGTAAAACTAATAATGATTATGAATGTGAAAATCTATTTGAAACAAATAAACCTGATGAATATAGCAGGGAATCTATGCGTAGATTAAATCATCTTGCTCATATTTGTTGTGATAAGGAGGGGCTTGGTTTTGAAAACCTATCGTTTTCAAGAAGGGTTACGAGGAGCATGTACAGTACCCATACGATTTCGGGTTCTATAGTTAATCAACAGGCTTCCCAGCCTGTAGTTGTCAATATTGAAGATGACATCCCGTCATCTTTCCCTGATACAATTAATGTAAATAACCATACTTTTGTACAGAGTAATGATGCCAAATCAGGCAAGGCCGAGGTTACTCAACCAGGTATAGATACGGGTATTGCAGATCCTAAACTATCGTCCAACCAGTATATTGACAGCCCTATTTCTCCTCAGGTAACTAATGAAGATGAGACTATGCAACATGTACTAGATAATGCATACCAGGATAAAATTATGGAGTTAAAGGGTAAACTCAAGCATTGCCTATCTAGTACAGCGTTGTTTGAGGAGGAAAACAAAACATTTAGAGAAGAATTATTGGATTGGATCCGCAGATAGAAAGAGTTAAATGTTAGAAAGAATCAGTATAAAAACGCGAAGAGATCAATAATTAGCACAAACCAGCACCTACTTGAGAAAATTGAAAAACAAAACGTAAAGATTATCAGGTTAAAGGCTAAGTTGACTGAAGCACGAAGAGTTATCTCTCTTCAAAGTAGAACATGAAGGTTATTCTCATTTTCCTGGATCGTATTGGCTGTTAAACAGGTAATGACATGTTTTGTAATACATGCCTGTAAAATCGCAGATTTTACAGGCATGCGTTAAAAATCTTAGTTTATTCTGTTAAATTTATTATGAACAGCTTTAATGAGATTCTTCGTTGGTTGAATGCGGGCGGGTTTATCATCATTTCTCTACAGAATTTCAGGACATGGTTAATACGTTGGCACGGAGATGTGGCTATTTGTTACGAGCTGGACTTTCAACAATTACCAAGAATCTTCCAAGTTCCTAGACTCAGGCTAGTCATGTTTTGTTTATAGTGACAGGTGTGATATAAGAGATTAGATTCTCTTTTTAGTTAAAAGAACCCTATGATACTGTATGTGTATTAATGGGGAAAACTGAATCATAGTAGTATATAAGTTAAGAGTTTTGATGAACTCAGGGATGGAGTGTTTGAAGAAAACGTACTGGAATTATATTTTGTTGCTGGTGTTTTGTTTATCTTTGAAGTTGAAACTTTGGATGTGAATACTACTGGACGTCCACAGACTCATACCATTTCTGGTATTTTTGTTTTGGATTATTATATATATATTTCAGTGTATTATCTTATTTCTTTATATTAACACAGTGTGCTTTGATATACTGATGTTTAATTACATTTTTTCACTTTATCAGCTCAAGATAGTATTTTGAATGAACATCTCATTATGATTATGTTTATTAGTATTTTTACTGTACACGTAAGTTATAATGATGTACTCTTCTGTCTATTAAAAATTTCATTTGTATGTTGATAGTGATTTTTAATAGACATTATCTTAAATTCAAATAGCTGTCTTGATGATTAATTATTAATCAATTTCAGAAAGTTAAAATCAATTGTTTATTTGCAGTTATTTTTCAGTTCTGTTGTCATATAACAGAGTGACTTATTATTCATGATTTAAATGTGTCTATTTGAATTATGCTTTAGTCTTTCTGTTTATCTTTTACTGATTAATAGTTAATATAATCTTTAAATATGCTCTCTGCTGAGATAGGACATATAGAATAGTTTAGGTTAAATTTTAATTTTGAAGTAGCTGAATTAACAATTGTTAAATCGATTTTCATACTTTGTATAAGTTTTATACTCTTAAAACTTCCCAAAAATCAAAGCCTTTCCTTAAGAAAGCAACCATAGGATAGTTTAGATAGTTTAATTTAATCATTTAGGTAAAAATAACGTTAGAATAGGTTAGATTTTGCTGGTTTTAATTTCTCCTTAGGAGAAAAACCAGCTAGTAGCAGGACCACAACCTGCGAGGTTTTGTTAATTCAAACACACCAGACGCTGCTTTAAGCTGATTGTGTGGACAAAACCTCCTTATTGGCCTAGGTCAGAAAAATAGGCCAACAGGGCTCTAAGGTGGTTATGGGCTCTATTAGACCCATACCTAATACTCAAAAAAATCTAATGAAACACATATCCTAGTTAGAGGAAAAATATGCATTCAAGATGTCATTTGTAGTGGTACTACTAGTGAAACACATATCCCTAATTAGAGGAAAAATATTAATTTAAGATGTCATTTGTAATGCTACAACCTATCCCTATGAGACCCATACCACTATTGCTCACCTAGCTTATGTTCCTTCCTTTGTTTCTAATAAATTACATGCTTAATACCTAGTATTGTTTACACCTAGTTCAAACTAGTATCCACATCTTGTGGCAGGGTTAGATTTCCTATTGCCCTACATTTCTTAGTCATTGATTGCATGAAGGTGAAATGTGTTAAATCTCCTGGCATATGGCAATCCTTCTAGACTTTCTAGCTTAGTTGAATCATTTTTATATAATTTCTTCAATCGGTATGCCAAGCCATCCATAGTTGAGCTTCTCCACTTTGTCATTTTTCTTGTTGTCATACAGGAGAACTAACCATCCTTCCTCAAACTCATGTTTTTTTCAATTTGTTGTCATGATACATTTGCATCTGTCTCGTTTCCATGGTTTGTTGGAAATTTGACCATAACCTGTACTTGTCTAGTTCTTCAAGATCCTCCAATTAGTGCTACATGGAGATGTTGGTTTCCCATCATTCTTCTACTAAGATACATAGTGATGGTACCAAATACTCCATGGGCATGATAACTTCTTTCTTGAACACCAATTGGAATTGTAGATATGTCCTAATCCTTTTCTCCAAGTGGTTCTATATGCCCCTAGTGTTGCATGGATTGACTTAGCCCAATCCATTTTTTAGGTCATAGATCTTTGATAACACTAAGACAATGATTTTGTTTGTACTTTTCACCTGATGATTTTCTCTTGAATAATAAAGAGTACTCTTATTATGTAGTATTTAGAATGTATCTAACAATTGTTTAATGACATGGGCAGTGAAATATCTATCTTGACTCGATGTTATCTAAATAGGACATCCAAATCAACAAAATACTTCTCCAAACAGAATTTTATTTGTACCTACATTGTTTCCATTTGTGTGGCCCCTTCTTCTACCCATTTGGTATATAAGTCAATTTACACAATGGTATAGTTGTATTGCATTCCCTTTACTCGCACAAATTTTCGAGTGAATTCAATTTCCTAGTGTTCGAATGGTTCCATCGATGGTATCGGGTTGAAATCCTGGAAATTGTGGATCCGTGCTTTATTTCCCATGCACAGTATCTTTTGGGTTGTTATATTCCCAAGGAAGTGTCTTCTCGTCATCTTTTAGTGGCCCTTGTTTATGAGTTTTTTTGTTTCAATGGGGTTGACACATTCATGCATTATTATGACCATACCGATCCAATATAGTTTTCCCGACAAGAACATAAACTTGAGGGATTTCATAACCAAATTTCATCTCTAGATCATGTTGAGTCCTTGGCGTGCTTTCCCATGCTATAATAAGTATAATGCATCCTCTAGGTAGCCCAATGCCTCGGTGATTAGAAAAAATTTGCATTGGGGAAATCTCCTTCACCTAGTGTTCTTTCCTCCCCTATGTCTATGTGAGATAAATGTCTACTCTAATATGTGTTTTATTAGTTTGATAAACAATTTGAATTCATACTCCTGGAAGACCATGCGACACTAACTCATCCACCCTATTAGGATGGGATTTCATACTATATATTTCAACACCTAATGGCTGATGTAGAAATTGAATTTGTTCATTAATAGCTAATGCTAGAATTTTTTAAGCATAGATCACACTCAGTGCCTCCCATTTCATTATGTCTTAATTTTTCTATGCTATAGATTTTTTTGTGTTGGAATAATAGATATGATAGTCCATTAATTTTTCTCTTGGTTGTGTCAATATTTCTCCAATGGATATACCAGATGTGTTAACATGTAGATAAAAAAATTTGTTCTGATCTTAAAATCACAATATTAGAACATATGATTTTTTTCTTCTAAAACATTCAAATGGATTTTCCTTCTTTAGAAGTTGTCCCATTGGATAGGTTATCTTGGCATAACCTTTTACATATTTTTTATAATACCCCATATGGCCAACCAAATATTTAACTTTTGATGGCTTCATTGATGGTAAGAGCTCCTTAATAAATTTTACCTTGTCTGGGCCAACCATGATTCTGGCCTTGGAAAATATGTGATTGAGCAATCTTTTAAAATGTTGTAAGAATTGGCACTTCTCGAGATTCAACAATACTCTTGTATATGCATCTATTGAGCATAATTCCATGTATTACTAGGCATGGTACCCTTTTAGTGGTGGTTTACACATTTTCTAGTAGATACAAAAGTGACATGGGAAAATTTCCAAACCGTTATCCTTATGTCGATTTAAAAAGTTAAAGGGAAAAAGTACTATGGATATTATGGATATATTTGACAAAAATTTTAGTCTTGGAATTGTTAGAGACTTCAATCTCATTGAGTTCCTTACTTGTTATTCTTTAATAACCTTGGTATATACAATCCCCTTTAATTCCTTGGAATTTCAAAGCAATTTTTATAGGAATGATTGTTTTTGTTGTGTCTGGCAATAGTTAAATCTATTCGTCTTTATATTTCTTGTATCTTCCCAATGGTCCCTGGGTTATTTTTCTTTTGTTTCCTTTCATTAGTGTCATTTGGATTCCTTTAGTCTATTCAAATCCAATTTTAGTGGTTCCAACCATTCATCATATTCCTCTTTCTTATTCTATTGTTATCACTCATTGTCAAGCACCTCCCTTTACATTTGTACTACATTATGTACAACTTGCTTAAATATCTTAGGGTTCATGGTGTTAATGTGTGCTCTTATTGTGTCCAATAATATGTTAATGAAATAATCCATTGTCATGATCTCTAATACATCATATCCTAGTTGTTCTACTAGACTTTGAAGTCTCACATTAGATTGTGCTATGGTTTCTCCTTTCCATTTCTTAATATCTTTGATTTGTGAGAACATGGATGGATTCTCTTTTGAGTACATCTATACATCCAATAATTTCTTGACAACAGTTGGGCATGATGGAAAGTACTCATTTATTTTGCATCTTTTGCAACATGTTAGTATTGAACCTTAGTGTTCCTTTTAAAATTGTCTATTGTTTTTCTAGGTTCATATCCCCTCATCTATGCATATATATCCTCATCTAAATTACATCTTTTCCATTTTGACCTTAAACATTGTTCTCCTCTTCATCTTCAAATGTTATCCCTTATGGGCTTGACATGGTGGTAAACTCATTACAATGGGATTTTCCCTCCTCGGCTTCCTATTTTGGAACTCCTATTACTACATCTAAAAGGAGGCTACCATGGAGTTATCTCTTCATTTATGAGATTATAAGTAGACGGAGTGTTTATGAGATTTTTTTGTTCCTTCCAATAATTTTTATCATCCATATAATTTTTGGATTTGGTGATTATCTTCAAATTATATTGCCTAGAATTCTTTAACGATTGGATGTGTATTTTCTTTTGCAGATTTCATCACATTGGTGACCTTGTGTTGCGGTTGGCCCTCTAGTTTAGCTAATTAGAAGCTTAGTTTTTGGTATTCTTTACCCTTACAAAAAAACGTATCCATAATTTACACTTCCAACTAGGAAGAAAGTGATCTTTCTATAATCTATATTTTGAAGTATCCCAATCTATTACAACGAACTTCAGGTTTCAATTTCCTATTCCATATCCCTAGTCCCTGGTGGATTCCATAAAAACCCCTGCACACTTGTCTCTTACTCTTTGTCATTTTGACGTTGATGTACTCTTCATCCTCAAATGTTATATCCCTTGGGCTTGACATGGCATTATACTCCTTTCATTAGGATTTTCCCTCCTTGACTTTCTCTTTTGGAACTCCTATTACTACATCCAAAATGCACCTGCCATAGAGTTCTCTCTTCATTTTCTTCTTCTTATGGGCATTGTAGTAATGAGGTCCTCCCTTACTATTATTCAAGTTTTCATTCTCATCATTGGTACTACTATTGTTGTTGGTATTTCCACTCATAGTATTCTTAGTTTGATTATTAGGTATTTTTGTTTTCTCTTGTGCAAATTTAAATCTTCATATTCTTAATTCTATTTGGATGAAGAATTTGGATCTTCAAATTCCCATTTAGGCTAATTTTTCTCCTCATATTCCTATTTGGGGAAGTACTTTGTTCTTCGTATTCATATTTGGACAGATTTAATAACGTTGATCACGAAGAATATCGATCTTCCAACCAATGCACTACCTAAATCCAATCTCTATTTTGTTTGGAGGTATTTGTTTTTGTTTCTTTATTTTGTTTGATATTTGTCAATTTTGCATTATTTTTTGTAATTTGATATTTGTTGATTTTGTACTTTCCCCTTTTTTCCTTTATCTCATCTTGGTATTTGAACAATGTATTCGTTGGGCATAGGGGGTATTTCAGTTTGATGTGAGGGAGTATAATTTGGTTTTTGTTGTTGTTTCTCTTCATTATGGAGGTCAACTAGCTCATTCGCATTCAACTTGGCTACGCAACAATCAAAATCAAACACATTTTTTACCCTCGAGGCAATATTTTAGTTAATTTGTAGTTTCAATGTGAATAATGTATGATGCAATCCAAAATTTTAATTTTCTGTATGTTGTAGTATAATAAATCATTCCCATCTTCTGCAGACATAATACTATAGCAACCCACTAAATTGCACTCTAAATCGGCCTATCTCCATTATCTGCACTCTAAACTTTGCTTTCGGACTGCCATTATCAGCTGCACTCTGAATCACCCTACCTCCATTATCTACACTCTAAACTTTGCTTTCGATGTTGCCATTATCATATTCTTGTCTCACTGGCAATTTAGTTCATACTTGTTTGTTTAATACTAGATTATCATCTTCTTTACCTCACTCACTAGGATTGATTGGGGGTACTACTTATTTTATAACACCTTTTAAGGAAGTGACAAATTTGTGCAACTCTTGTATGAGGAAAGTAGATTGTTTATGGTGTTTATGAGTTTTTTTTTCTTTCCAATAATTTTGTCGTTCATATATTTTTTGGGTTGTGAATTTTGTAATATTGTATTACCTGCATTTCAACACTTGGATGGGTATTTTCTTTTGCAAATTGTTCCTCTTTGGTGACCTTGTCACTGCTTTTGGTGCTCTTGTACACCTATTTAGCATGCTAACTTATGTTATTCTTTACCATTCCAAAACAAAATATCTATGATTTACTACACTCCCAACTAGGAAGAAAGCGCTCTTAGGCTATAATCCAAATTTTGGAGTATCCCAGGTTGTTACAACAACCTTCAGGGCTCAAGCTCCTACTTCATACCCCTAATCTCTGGTGGATTCCATAAACCCGCCCTACACACTTGTCTCTTATTCTTTGCCATTTTGACCTTAAACATTGGTCTCCTCTTCATCTTTGAATGTTATCCCTTATGGGTTGACATGGTGGTAACTCATTCAAATGGGATTTGCCCTCCTCGGCTTCCTATTTTGGAACTCCTATTACTACATCCAAAAGGAGGCTACCATGGAGTTATCTCTTCATTTATGGTATTATCAGTAGACGGAGTGTTTATGAGATTTTTTTGTTCTTTCCACTATTTTCTATCTTCCATATAATTTTTGGATTTGGTGATTTTCTTAATATTGTATTGCCTAGATTTCTTTAACGATTGGATGTGTATTTTCTTTTGCAGATTTTATCTCTTTGGTGACCTTGTGTTGCGGTTGGTCCTCTGGTTTAGCTATTTAGCAGGTTAGCTTTTGTTATTATTTACCGTTCAAAAAATAAAAGTATCCATAATTAACTACACTTCCAACTAGGAAGAAAGTGCTCTTTCTATAATCTATATTTTGAAGTATCCCAGCCTATTACAACAAACTTCAGGTTTCAATCTCCTATTTCATACCCCTAGTCTTTGGTTAAATCCCCTACACACTTGTCTCTTACTCTTTGCCATTTTGACATTAATCTCCTCTTCATCCTAGAATGCTATATCCCTTGGGCTTGACATGGCATCATATTCCTTTCATTAGGATTTTCCCTCCCTGACTTTCTGTTGGAACAAGTGACCTTTGGTTGGTACAAATCTATAACATACATTAAAACTTATCCAGCAACGCCTATAGGCGATATGCCTGTCTGCGATGCTCCGCATTTACATGCACAATTGCTTACGCAGTAATGTAATTAACATGTACAATATGTTCAAAAAAAGATGTCATCATAAATGTGTGGAAATTTGAGAAATAAGAGATTGTGTTGCGACAATTGTTTGTCTCACAGTGAGTTTGCTAAAGTTTAATCTCTGTCAGATAATATTGTTCATGCAATTGATATATACTGCGATAAATTTGGTATTAATTGCTGGGGAGCTGAATATCACTTAAACAGAAAACCATTACAACAGCTCACTATAATCCCACTTAAAGACTGCTCAAGTCCACCCATGCTCAATTTTAAAACTACCTGTGCCACCTATTCACAATATAACCTTAAGTCCACTCATAGTCAAGTCTAAAACTACATGTGCCACCTATTCACAATAACCCTAATAATTTGTCACGAATCCACTCGTGTGAAAGTTTAAAACTATTATGGGCCACCTATTCACAATATAACCATAATAATTTGGCGACAAATTAATATATAGATATCTCTCTCTCTATATATATCAACCAGACGTCTACAGGATTTCATACAGCATGAAGAGATTTTGAGTGATGCTCAATGTGTTCATCGATAAAGGTGGCAATGAAGAAGTACGAATGATCATATCCTGGCTGCAACCGCACAGTTAATGGAACATTAGCTAACTTACACGCCTCAAGTTTATGGGGTAGCAACTGGTTGTGCAGAAACTTATCTTCGTCGCCCTGAAATCCACAAACATGTGCCAATAATATTAGAGCTACTGCCACGATATACACTACAAGTATGACAAACTTAGAAGTAAGGTTTAAAGAAATGGAATGAGTTCTTAGGTCTAATCCATGAAGCCGTTGATTACTCGAGTAAGGCTACAACCATCAAATCATCCTATACAGAAAAAGGGAAAAAAAATACTGAATGTGCAAGGGCTACCATGCACCTGGGCAAGGTAACATAGGTGTGACAAAGTTATAAATAAAAACCTGCTTGGCTTTGCATTTCATAGATGGAGCCTTCATATAAGTGCATGAGTAACGGGAAAAATAGAAATTCCAGGCATGAATAGAATGTGATATTTAGAATTCCTAAATGAAAGCATGACTAGAATGTGATATTTTTTGCTTGAAAGAATATAAACAGAAAAATAAACTCATTCTAACTAATACGTAGCATTTAAATGGAAAGCAAACCTGACAACAGAATCAAGGTAGTCGAGGAGATGAACAGTTTTAAAATGTAAAGGAATGCATCAAACATATTAAGCGCAAGTCATGCACCAGTGAATAGAATGTGATATTTAGAATTCCTAAATGCAAGCATGACTAGATGTGATTTTTGAAAGAATATAAACAGAAAAATTAATGCAAGCATGACTAGATGTGATTTTTGAAAGAAAAAAAACAGAAAAATTAACTCATTCTAACCTGTACATTGCATTTAAATGGAAAGCAACCCTGACAACAGAATCAAGGTAGTCGAGGAGATAAACAGTTTTAAAATTGAAAGGAATTCATCAAACACACTAAGCGCAAGTCATGCACCAGTGCACCACATCAAAAGATATGGGCCTGAAATGTATGTCAGTACATAACTTCGTTTGAGAACAATGGCTACTTAAAAGTTGTAAGTAACCCAAAGCATGATAAACAAAATATCACTGCAACATGACAACAGTAAGCAGGGCATGGGACTTCCACATGACAAAATGAAAACGATTTGGATCACCCCATCGTTAATACATGAGAAACATGGAAACGATTTGGATAATAAAGCACATTCTTCAAAGGTAAATTATACCATTCTATCTTGATCATGTCCAATTCTTAAATTAAAACTCAGTCATCTTATACAAAAAAATGGCATTACTGACCAAATGATCTTTGGTGCCAACAAAAACCAGTTGCAAACATGGGCTGCAGAATAAGGGTGAAGAAAATTGAGTTACCATTGACCATATTCTAACAATAGAGCTGTGAAGACCCTGTATCAAACCAGTCAAACAAAAAGCATGAAAACAAAACTGCACATGCTATTACTCATGAGTCATCAGTAGTTTAGCAATGAAGATTTATGAACCTGTTTACACACACCCACTTGACAATGACAACTGGAGAAAACTTGATTCAATGTCATGAATTAGAATCTTGTAAGCCGTATACAAATAAGAATTTGCGACTTGCTCTCACTAATTTTTATTACTGATTAAGAACAACCTATGTTAAAATCACTAATCATAATTTTGTTTATATTTCCTAACTGTCTGTCAGTTAAATAGACAGTTATAGTATTGTAACTATATGTACCTCTATGTACATTGCTAATGATTTGAATCAAGTATGCCTTTTCTGCCCATGTTTTTATTCATGGTTTCCTAATTCCTTCTTGGCTTCACTTATGTTTCTACATTCTTTTTATTATGCATCTAACAATGGTATCAGAGCACCATAAGATCAGTGGCCTTGATTGTTCGTGTGAACATTCAGAGCGTATGATGACCTTCGACCAGCAAATGGAAGAAAGCTTAACCGACCAGCATTTCGAAAAAAAAGAAAAAAAAGAATAATTGCTGATCAGTGAAAAGAAAAGGAAAGCAGAAAAGAGACAGTTGCATGTACCTCAAAGGATCCAAAGTTGGGAATCGCTGCCTAAAAAAAGTCTGTTTGTTTGGAAGAAATCTATATAATCTAGGTTGAAGATAACACTACCTATCTGCTGCAAGAACAGTTCGTTGACCGTTGAATAAAGAATGACCACATGAGAGAAGTCTGAAGAGACCCGTCCCGGTCGTCCACACCAAATGCGGATCGGAGAATTTGTGAAGATTCGAGGAAACAGCAGTTGGTCAATGAAACAGCAATAAGTTGATACATGATAATAATAAAAAAATTTAAGCATTGGTGTGAAGTCAGATTAAAAGGAGATATTAAAAAAAAAGTTCTTGTAAATATTTTACCGCATTATTGAAGATAAGGAAAAAGGATTTTTCTCGTTTAAAAACTGGTATGTTTAAGGGCAGGGATTTTATTGGTTTTTATTGAAAGTGAATTTTGAAGAAAAAGAAAATAAAATGAAAGTGAATTTTTAGTATTTTGAAGAAAATATAATGGTAAAGAATTCCATTAAAGAATGTGAGTTGATCTGTGGAGTGGAAGGTAGCATTGAAACCGTTTGTATCCACTTTACAGATTAAAAAAAAAAAAATTCAGTCTGTATTAAAGTGTATGTGTGAAGAAAACTTTCCAATCAGAATTTTGTAGCAAAGCATTGGTACAAGGAAAATTAAGAAGAATTCGTCCTGAAGGAAGGTGGCTATATAGAAGGTTGAAAATTGGTACAAGGAAAATTAAGAAGAATTCGTCCTGAAGGAAGGTGGCTATATAGAAGGTTGAAAATCGTTGTGTTTGTGTTATCAGAAATTGTTGCATAAAAATAATGAATCCGAATTGAAATTGTTGCTTAAAAGATTGCAGCCACTGACATTTGAATATGCAGACAAATTAAAACAAAATTTTCAACATTCAGAATTAAAAAAAACAACAATGTTTTTGCAAGTTTTTTGGTACTTGCTATTGTTTTTTTAGTGAGTATTAAATATTGTTGAATTGAAAAATGATTGTAATTGGGTGCATTTTTGGTTGAATCCAACACCCATAAGGAAGAAAATCTAAATAGAGAAGTGTTGAGTTATAAGAAACCCTCAACATCTAAATGGCCAGAATGGAAGAACTCTTCCATCTACTACAGTCATCGCTCAACCCGACTCCAGGATCTACAATTTCTATGAACAAGAAAATATTTAACAAAGTTATTACATGTTTGCAAAACATGCACAGAAAAATCGACATGTTCAAAACACAAAACAAGTTATTATCTGATGAACTGAGTCTTCTCCGAGAGCAACATGTTGATCATGAAAAAGAGGACAGCAAGCATTTTTCAAATATGAAAGAAATTAGTGAATTCAATGGAAAATTGTTTCTTGCAGACACTAGGGTAAGAAATGAAAATCCTAGTATAAATGAAAAAATTCTGAAAACTGAAGATAAAAACATTGCAAAGACAAAGGAATGTGGAGTTGCGACCAAGTTTGTAAGGCCGTGGGAAGAATTGATGTTTAAAAGAAATAAATATGGTTTAGGATATGAAAACTGTGATAATCTTTTCCATATTCCAGATTATAGAAAACCAGTTAGCTTTGTGAGTGGAGGATTTCTGGTTGATGCCAATCAAAAGGAAGAATTTGCAGACAGTAATCAAGTACATAATGATATTGCAGTTGATAACTTGAACAAAGGATCTTTTAAGTGCCACCATTGTCATAGAGTTGGCCATGTTGAGTCTTATTGTTTTGATCTTCACCCCTGTAGCCTTTGTGGGAAGAAAAATCATCTTTCTGACCACTGTCAGAAAAACAAGAATCTTCAGCGGAAACAAATAAGTTTTGAGTGGTTAGGTACTTGGCGTTGGTGTTTGGAAGCCAAGTTGTTGGAAAGATCTTATCAACGAGTTTATAGTCATGTACAACCCAGTTTGCGGGGTGCAGTTTCTACAGTTGACGGTTCTTTATGTTTTGTTGATTTGAGGGAAAGCCCAAGGCCCATTTGATATTTGTTTTTAAGGTGAGATTGTTCCTGACAGGGGGAAAATGAATGTCAGAAACAAGAGACGAAAATGAATGTTAGAAACAAGAGACACAAACAAGAGACCTATAGTTTGCGAGGTCAACAAAAGTATTTTGAACTTCTAGATTAACATGGCTGGTGGTATTCCTAAAACCACTTAATTGCTTTGGTTGGTTAGTGGTCATCCTAAAACCACAGATTTAGCAAAAGCCTTCATCTTCTGCTAATTTGTGTCAGAGACTTTGGTTTTTTACTCTTTGAATTTACTTGACATAGTTGATCGTCAAGTAATGGCAGTTTTTTCCGGCAAGGACAAACTTATGATTAAGGGGGGATGTTAAAACCACTAATCATAATTTTGTTTATATTTCCTAACTGTCTGTCAGTTAAATAGATAGTTATGGTATTATAACTATATATGTACCTTTATGTACATTGCTAATGATTTGAATCGAGTATGCCTTTTCTGCCCATGTTTCTATTCATGGTTTCCTAATTCCTTCTTGGCTTCACTGATGTTTCTACATTCTTTTTATTATGCATCTAACATCCTAAAGTTATCACTAGATAAAAAACTGATTCCATAAAATGACCTTGAAGGCACGCATGGCTAAAGACAACCAGAAAATACTGTACAACAACCAGAAGTTTTTATTATTAACCAGTATGACACTGCATCTTAGTATCTGCATAGTACATATCATAACAGGCACAACCACTAAAACACTAGCAAATAGTGACATTGGGGTAAAAACAGAGAACCTACCATTTGTAGAATGGCCTCCTCAGCCAATGAATATATCAACCATCTACCTTGTAGCAAGCTTCTTGTGCAGAATCTCTGCAATTTTTGCTGGAACACAAGGGCATTCACAATGTTTGGAAATCTAATCCATTAAGGGTTATGGTATTGTGTACTATTCACATGAAAAATTATATGAAGAGTCACAGTGAATAGGAAGCGTCTCAAGAGTAGAAGAGATATTTTGGAATATAAAACCAAGGGTCAAATTACTATATTAATATGTATAATATCTTGATGAAAAAATATGCATTCACTATTATCTTTTAAATTGAGTGTTCCAACACACAGCAAGGGGCAACCTAAGCACTTTCAAGGAATCCACCATGGCTTGTTCTGCAAATTCCAGTGAGTATTCATCCATATAGACACGGTGAAGTGCTTTCATGAGATGGATTGGGGGAGTTATGACATTGGGAGTCATTTTGCATGGTAATTTTGCAACTATCACATTTTAGCAAATGATCATGACTCATGAGTAATGCATCTAGCTGAAAAGTAAAACCCTTAAACTTCCAATTATACATCAGTATCCACAGCATCTCCTAAGCAAACACAGCCCAATTGATGGCTCAACTGTGCCAAAACGAGGTGCATAATTTGGAAGGTCAAGGTTGACAAAAACCCAATCTTAGCTCCAGCGCAAAGGTGGAGTTAGGCAGCCATGACAGCTCCATATCCACCAAGTTGGAACACGATCAATAGAACTTACAAGTTGGGCTTAACATGACAAAGCTAAATATCCCCATTCTCCTTAAAACTGTACGACATCTCTCTTTCCATACTTCCAAGTAAATCTTCATTAGGGCTTTAGTTTCTTCCAGTTCAACAATAGTGTCGTGCAAAAGACTAAGAACAAGCTGAATCCATGTTGACTCTTGAGTAATACAAATGTAGCGGTTGAGTAGGTTCCAAGCATTGTGGAAGTTGCAAATAGCCTAAATGGCTAGGAGTTTAGTTGTTTTGGAGTTTGGGTAATCGAGAGAATGGACTACGCCATTGGCCTCTATATCCTAAAATTGGTGGGCTACAAAGTTTACTTTCAGAATTCATGCACATGCTAGATACCTTTCTTCATTTTTATGTATGGAGATTTCAACATCACCTATAGGAAAGTAGGCTATGCTCTTGTCTGTTGTAGTTGTGGTTAAATCCATGACAACTGGAGGATACTGAATAAGTTACCACTTAGTCGGGATAAGAAAATAATGTGGTCTAGGCATTGGAGCCCTATTGAATTGAATAGGTGAAGGATAAAAGTGTGGAAATGCCCTAAAACACAATATATAACCTTTTCTATCATCCTACAATAAATGCATCAACAACTTCTAACGATGGTTTTATGGCATCGACAGAATTGAAATTTGCACACATGGGTGTGACATACCAAAGGATTCAACCTTTAACACGTGTTATTCCTAAAAAGTGTGTGACAAAAAGAGGAGAAATTAGTGCATGCAGGGTGATTGATATGTTAAAGGCTGCAATATACAATGATCAAAAATAGGTTGCAAACACTATTGAGGGAGAAATCATGACATACTGTTTTATGCATACCACTACCATCCTGCCCTCAATTTCTTCCGTAAAAATAGCACTTGAGGTGGTGCACATTCACACTATGTGCAACTTTATAACCATCCAAAATAAGTAGTTATGTTGATTCATTTTCATGTAGCTTATCCAAAACAAAGGCCCTGACCAACAGTAGTTCAATTTACCTAGATGATCTTTTATCTTTAAGTCAAACAATAAAACCAAATCTTCTTCCTTAAATCCTTTTTCTTCTTCAACTTCTTGTGAGTGGCCTTCACATGCTCATTCTTAACTTGTTGTTTCCAATTTGTGCAAGCCTAATCTCATCTAGCTTCATCAATTGCAATAGTCTTCCTTCCATAGAATCTTTGTCTCTACATCTATTAAGCAGCATGACATGCATGGAAGTGAGGTAGTCCATGGAAACAACTTCTTAGCCATAGACAAGCTTGAATAGAGTATCTCCCATAGCATCCTTATGCCCAGTTTTGAATGCCAAAAAGGAACATGTAGGTGTGTATCCTAGTTCCTCTAGTCCAATCCAAATGCTTTTCATAGTAGGTTAGAAATGATCTTTCACCATGGATTCAACTATTCAATTAGTGTGAGGATAATATGGAGAACTCTGATGATGTGTTATCACAAACTAGTCAAATGCATAAAGGCCATATTCACAAAAGAGTACCATTATCACTCACCAATACCAAGAGGCATCCAAATCCAAATCTAGTGATTATAATGGCCATATTATCTGTGGTCACGATAGATTTGGTCCAATTTGTGAATGTGTCACTAACAATCAAAATAAACCCTTTTTGTCCCCAAGTCACTAGGAGTGCCCCAAGGAAGTCAATAATCCGTCTCTTGAATGGTGCACAAGGTTGGGTTGTAAAGGAGGTTATCAGGGTTCTAATGGTGCCCCATGTACTAGCATATGCCCACTTGCAAACTCCATACTAAGCATTCTTAAATAAGGTGGGCGATCATAAACCTTCAAGCACTATGCATACAATTCGATCAAGGGTGCCATGTCTGCCACCCTCATGGTTCCCTCAAAACTTCTAGAACATGATTCAGAAATATAACTTGATATAATATCTCATAGTGGCAATACCCTTGCAATCAATTGAAAAGGAAAACATCGATGCACTAATTTTCATCTTTGTTTGTTTCGATAACCTTCTGGTGCATACCCATGTCTCAAAAAATAGTAAGCATCATATAAGAGGCACCATCCTTACTAGAAATTCAACATGGAATTCCTTTGTTCTTGTTATCACGGATCTTGTAGTTGCCGTGTAGAGTAATCCTATACATAATGGTAGAGGGAGCAAGCAACCAAAGTCGTAACCTACGAAAACCCTAACCCCCAAAAGATGCATGGTTGTCATTCCAGTTAGAATTTCCTTTGCTTTATGCCACTGAATGCCCAAGTGAAAAAGGGAGAGACCCAGACCTATCCTAAAAGGACAAACCTATAGCTAATCACCAGATCAAACCAACAAATAGAGAATACGTAAGGTGAGAGCTAGAAACCCTATATTTAAGGGATAAGCCACAAATTATGGAATGCTTGAGTACGGGTGTTTAAGGATGGTAGAAATGTTACTCCAATGAAATTGACCAGTGACTTGTGGAATTACAATCAGATCTAGGATCAGTGTGTTCGTTCACTAGATCAAGCCCAGGATCCTAGGGGGATTTAATCAGAAAAATGGAAATTCCCCAAGGTGAGGTTGAATCAAAGAATTATGGCCTTCAACACACACTCAGTTGGATGAGATATTTGACATTATAGAAAAATCCAAGCAAAAACCAGAAAAGAAACAAGGGGAAACTGGTTGCCAAACTAGAAGGGGCACTTTTCTACTTTGGGGATCAGTGCCTAGAGATGGGCAGATGGAGTCAATAGCTGTTGCCTAGGAGGGAGAGGAGGTTTTTGGAGATGGTTGTCAAAACCAAATCGCTGAATTTGCAAATTCCCATTGCAAATCGATCCTTAGGGAAAAAAGCACCCCTTCCAGTCTGGCAACCAATTTCCCCTTGTTTCTTTTCCAGTTTTTGCTTGGATTTTGCTATGCTGTCAAATATCTCATCTAAGTGAGTGTTTTGAAGGCCATAATTCTCTAATTCAACCTCACCTTAGGGAATTTCCATTTTTTTGATTAAATCGCCCCAAGGTCTCAGGCTGGATCTAGTGAACGAACACACTGATCCTAGATCTGATTGTAATTCCATAAGTCACTGGTCAATTTCACTTGATTAACACTTATACCATTCTTAAACACTGTACTCAAGCATTCCATAATTTGTGGCTTATCCCTTAAATCTAGGGTTTCTAGCTCTCACCTTATGTATTCCCTGTTTGTTGGTTTGATCTGGTGATTAGCTATAGGTCTATCCTTCTAGGATAGGTTTGGGTCTCCCCACTTGTCACTTGGGTATTCAGTGGCATAAATCAAAGGAAATCCTAACCGGCATGACAACCATCCATCTTTTGGGATTTAGGTTTTTCATAGGTTACGACTTTGGCTGCATGTGCCCTCTGTCATCCTGTATAGGATTACTCTATGGGGCAACTACAAGATCCGTGAAAGTTTTTGAGAATCCCAATCCTGATTTCAAGCTTGTTAGCTTCTCTGCATAGTTTAATGCCCAAGCCCTTGTATGCACAATTTTTCACAAAAATTTACTAAACTGAAACACATGGAATTCTTTTTCAAAATTAAACAATTCAGAAATTTTCTCTTCTAGTTAAAAATTTCAAACTCAGAAATTTATAATAGCCAAACACGCATGAAAATAACACAGATATTTTTTACCAATGGTCTAAGGATAAACCCCCAAGAAAAAACCTGTTTCTTAGAGAGAGATTTTTATTTCTTCAGGGTAAAATACATAAATTAAACAACAGTACTTATCATTTTCATCTTGAAAAATGAACCCATTAACTGTTGTAAGGAACCTCAATTTATGTGTTGTTGATGCCTCAAAATTTGTGCCAAATTCTGCCTGTATGGACAAAATTTAATTTCTGTACCTACCCTTGAAAATCGTGCATAGCCTCTACTGATGTATGGCCCCTTGAAATTTGTGTCAGTACCTTGAAATTCATGCCCATCTCGTACTGCTATACAACTCCTCGAAATCTATGCCAGCTGCTGCTATACAGATTTTACCTCAAAATTTGTGTTGTTGTACAAAAATCTCAAAATTCGTGCCCAACCCTACTGTATGATTTCTCTCCTTGAAATTCGTGCCCAGTTTATCCTCCTCAGTGCAAGAATTTTTCATCTCTCCCCTGTCGGTTTAAATTCTCTTCAAATCCTCTCTTTCTATTCTTCTTCTTCTCTCCAAATCTGCTCTTTGAAAAGTGAATACTGAATTAGATTGCCTTGCCCTAGCCCCTTTTTGTTCATGGCAACTTCCTCTTTCAATCTAATGGTCAAGATTAGATTAGATGAGAGGTTCTCATTAATGTTCAATTAAATAATTAATAAATGGCATTTAGTGCACCTCATATCATTTAATAAAGTATGAGCACCCTCTTTTAATTAATCACTCAATTAAATTTTATTAAATATGAACTTATGATAAACCATGACTTTTACCTTTTAATGAAGTCACTATAAAATTATAAAGTACATCTCACTTCATTGATTAAATATGACTAGGGGTCACCAATTAAAGTATCCTTGTCCACCCCAAGGCACTGTTAGGTGAACAAACACTTCCAAGGTAACATTTCAACAATTTGTGATAACATTTTTGGTGTAGTTGTTGAGGAGGTAGAGGCTAACCTTGGTTCATTTTATGTACCTTTAGTGTCTGTGAATGATTTTACTGTTTATATTCATTCATATCATTTCTGGTTTTAAATCCAGTGATTGTATTTTCACTTATTTAATTATGCACAATGACTGTATTGTTTATCTATCTCCTATGACATTTTAGTTTCAGTGAACACGGCAATCTATTCACGTGGTGACTCCACAACGCAACTCCCCTAAGGGACCTACCCATGAGTATAACCTTCGAAGTCAAAATAACCCTGAAAGTTCTATAACATATACCCATATTTAGAAAAAAAATATTGAAGACCAGTCATCGAATTTCTTTTGGAGGGTAGTTAATTCACCAAGTCAGATTTTAGATAACCCCCCATAAGCATTTCAATCAAGTCCTTTGTTCATTCGATCCAATTCTCCAACCAGTAGTTCAAATTCTCCTACTCCTCTTAACAGTACACCTAGAGTAAGTCCTTCGATGGCTAACACCAATCCCCCAGTAGGTCCTAGGCGTTTCGAATGTCGAGCCAGGCCATCTCCTTTTGAATTTTCACTGATTCAAGGTTCTCCTCATGACATGCCTAAGAAGTACGGTGATAAACTTTCGATGTTCAATGGTTTGTTAGTGATTCCTATTGAAGAACACCTTGAGTCAGTATGGAATTATATGGATGCATATGGGATTGAGGCTAAAGATGTTTACATGGTAACCCTTAAAGCATCCTTGGAAGGAGATGCATGGGGATGGTTTGATAGATTGCCTCCAGGGTCAGTAGAGATGGATATGATACCTTTACTAGAACTCATTGAAGATTGGTCATCCAATCCAGACAATAGGTTCCTTCTAAACCAACTTTTCAAGGTCAAAAAGATAGAAAATGAGATAATCCACGAGTTTAATGTAAGATTTGACAAGCTTGTCTCTAATGTTCCCCAAGACCTGAGACCGACATAGTAAGCTATCCTTATCCTTTATTTGAACACTTTTAAAGGATGGTTTGGTATGAACCTTAAAGAAAAGAGCCCTAATGACCTCAAAACTGCTCAAACCTGGGCTAAGAAAGCAGAAGCCAACATAGCCCCTATGGGAAAGAAGAATTTCTTTGACGCTTATGCTCCTTCGTCTTCCTATAGTGATCCAAAACCTAGGAGAGTTAAGGAACCTATTACTGAGGAAAAACCTACTTTAGAGGTGATGTTTGAAATGATGAAAAGTCTCACATTATTCACCAAAGACATAGCGAGGACTAGGGATAATGATAGATATATAAATTCCTACACCTCGAGACCCTATTGGAACAATCAAAGAGGGCCTGTCGATGACAACAATAGACAAGTACCTACAAGAAATGAGCCCACAGAGAATAAGAATGTGAACTTATGAGAGGAACCTGAGGAAGATCCTGAATTATTTGACCCTGAGGATCAAGGCATAAACTTAGTTGAAGACTTCACTGATGATGAGGATTTTGGTAGAATCCTACTAGAAGAGGAATATTTGGATGAAGAAGAAGATATGGTGTGCACCACAATGAAACCCACCACACAAGTGTACCAGTGTAGAAACAAAGAACAAGACATTACCCCTTTCCTAGACAACCATTTAATCTCAGAAGAAGAAAAATATGAGGAACATGATCTTTGCAACTATGACTTGGGGATTGATATAGAGCAAGAATTGCATAAAGTCATGCAAAATGTGTCCCTAAGTGAGTTAGTAAAGTTACTAGCAGTCAAGGATTAGGTTCACAGTTTTTCGATAACATTCCAATAGTGAATATTCCTAGGATCATTTATGAGTTGTACCACATTCAGAGTGTTAGAGGTAGGGAGGTAGAAGTATATCCTCCCACTCAGATCCACACTACTATCTATGAGAGGAAAAGTCGAGGACATCCTCTTTTATATCTCACATTACAAATTAACAATCTCTTACTCCATAACTGCATGCTAGACTCGGGAGATCCTATGAATGTGATGCCTCTTAGTTTTATGAAAGAAATGGAATTAGACATTACCCGTCCGTACGGAAATGTTTGTGGAATATATTCAAGCGGTGACCAAGCATATTAGTTAATCAAGAACTTGAAAGTTGATTTGTTTTCTTGCCCCGATTTAAATACCATGATAGATGTAGTGGTGATTGATCTTCCCCCTGTCTATGGCATGTTGCTATCTAGGAAATGGGCTGCTGGGTTAGGTGGATATTTGATGATGGCTTTATCATATGATTACATACCAATCTCTGACGAGAATTTAATAAGAGTTTGTAGGGAGCCTTTCATCGATGGATATCTTGAAACATATGAATATGGATTGAAAAATACTTATGGTAAAGGTACCCTGGGTGTTGAAAAAATAAACATGGTAAGAGATTATGACAATTACCCACATGTCTTCTTTACGGGAGTAGGTAGTTTCGATTCTTAAGATGAAATTGATGTTAGGTTTAGATAGGAGCTTATCCATAAACAACTGATAGGGGAAATAATGGATGATAATCCTAAACAATTTTCTAATGCCTCTAATCATTTATGTCGATCGCCTATAGAAGCTCTTGAATCAACCTTATAAAGTGAGGCCCCCACCACAAGAGATGATGTGCCAAATTCTATGGCAAGCAGAACCTATTGCCCTATCCAAGAGATTAGGCAATTTGAGAGGTAACTTAAGACAGGAAATGACAGAGCTTATAAATCCAAGTTGGGAAGAAGATTTTTTAATCAATAAAACCTTTAGTGAGGAATTTTCTCTGAACAACTTGTTTATTTTTCAAGCTAATAGTTCCTCACATATAGTTGAGAGTGAAAACCAAGCTTCTACCGATACTTGAGATGAATTGGTTAATAAACATGAGCCACCAGACCAAGGAGCAAACCTAAGCAACTTTCGCTACCCATCTACTTCACATTTTCCAAATTTTTTATTAACTCCAGAGAGACCAGTGGATGAAAGAAATGATACATCTCACATTCCTACTACACAGTTGGCATCCTTGGAAGAAGAGGCTGCTGGGTTAGGTGGATATTTGATGATGGATTTATCATATGCTTGCATACCAATCTCTGACGAGAATTTAATATGAGTTTGTAGGGAGCCCTTCATCGATGGATATCTTGAAACATATGAATATGGATTGAAACATTCTTATGGTAAAGGTACCCTAGGTGTTGAAAAAATAAACATGGTAAGAGATGATTAGAATTACCCACATGTCTTCTTTATGGGAGTAGGTAGTTCAGATTCTTAAGATGAAAGTGATGTTAGGTTTAGACATGAGCTTATCCATCAACAACTGATAGGGGAAATCATGGATGATAATCTTGAACAATTGTCTAATGCCCCTAATCATTTATCTCAATCACCTATAGAAGCTCTTGAATCAACCTTATATAGTGAGGCCCCCACCGCAAGAGATGATGTGCCAAATTCTATGGCAAGCAGAACCTATCGCCCTATCCAAGCAATTAGGCAATTTGAGAGGTAACTTAAGATGGGAAATGACAAAGCTTATAAATCCAAGTTGGGAAGAAGATGTTTTAATCAATAACACCTTCGGTGAGGAATTTTCTCTGAACAACTTGTTTATTTCTCAAGATAATAGTTCCTCACATATAGTTGAGAGTGAAAACCAAGATTCTACCGATACTTGAGATGAATTGGTTAATAAACATGAGCCACCAGACCAATGAGCAAACCTAAGCAAATTTCGCTACCCATTTGCTTCACATTTTCCAAATTTTTTATTACCTCCAGAGAGACCAGTGGATGAAAGAAATGATACATCCCACATTCCTACTACACAGTTGGAATCCTTGGAAGAAGAGGCTGCTGGGTTAGGTGGATATTTGATGATGGATTTATTGTATGCTTGCATACCAATCTCTGATGAGAATTTAATAAGAGTTTGTAGGGAGCATTTCATCAATGGATATCTTGAAACATATGAATATGGATTGAAAAATACTTATGGTAAAGGTACCTTGGGTGTTGAAAAAATAAACATGGTAAGAGATTATGAGAATTACCCACATTTCTTCTTTATGGGAGTAGGTAGTTAAGATTCTTAAGATGAAAGTGATGTTAGGTTTAGACAGGAGCTTATCCATCAACAATTGATAGGGTAAATCATGGACGATAATCATGAACAATTGTCTAATGCCCTTAATCATTTATCTCAATTTCCTACAGAAGCTCTTGAATCAACCTTATATAGTGAGGCCCCCACTGCAAGAGATGATGTGCCAAATTCTATGGCAAGCAGAACCTATCACCCTATCCAAGAGATTAGGCAATTTGAGAGGTAACTTAAGACGGGAAATGACAGAGCTTATAAATCCAAGTTGGGAAGCAGATGTTTTAATCAATAACACCTTCGGTGAAGATCTTTTTCTGAACAACTTGTTTATTTTTCAAGCTAATAGTTCCTCACATATAGTTGAGAGTGAAAACCAAGCTTCTATCGATACTTCAGAGGAATTGGTTAATAAACATGAGCCACCAGACCAAGGAGCAAACCTAAGCAACTTTTTCTACCCATCTGCTTCACATTTTCCAAATTTTTTATTACCTCCAAAGAGACCTATGGATGAAAGAAATGATACATCTCACATTCCTAATACATAGTTGGCATCCTTGGAAGAAGAGGCTGCTAGGTTAGGTGGATATTTGATGATGGATTTATCATATGCTTACATACCAATCTCTGACAAGAATTTAATAAGAGTTTGTAGGGAGCCTTTCATCGATGGATATCTTGAAACATATGAATATGGATTGAAAAATACTTGTGGTAAAGGTACCCTGGGTGTTGAAAAAATAAGCATGGTAAGAGATGATGAGAATTACCCACATGTCTTATTTCCGGGAGTAGGTAGTTCAGATTCTTAAGATGAAAGTGATGTTAGGTTTAGACATGAGCTTATCCATCAACAACTGATAGGGGAAATCATGGACGATAATCCTAAACAATTTTCTAATGCCCCTAATCATTTATCTTGATCGCCTATAGAATCTCTTGAATCAACCTTATATAGTGAGGCCCCCACCGCAAGAGATGATGTGGAAAATTCTATGGCAAGCAAAACCTATCACCCTATCCAAGAGATTAGGCAATTTGAGAGGTAACTTAAGACGGGAAATGACAGTGCTTATAAATCGAAGTTGGGAAGAAGATGTTTTAATCAATAACACCTTCAGTGAGGAATTTTCTCTGAACAACTTGTTTATTTTTCAAGCTAATAGTTCCTCACATATAGTTGAGAGTGAAAACCAAGCTTCTACATGTACTTGAGATGAATTGGTTAATAAACATGAGCCACTAGAGCAAGGAGCAAACCTAAGCAACTTTTGCTACCCTTCTTCTTCACATTTTCCAAATTTTTTATTACCTCCAGAGAGACCTGTGGAAGAAAGAAATGATACATCCCACATTCCTACTACACTGTTGGCATCCTTGGAAGAAGAGGTAGAAAAAAATCTATTTGAAGCCTCCAAAAAGGGAAAACTACCTATGGCCCATGGAGAAGGTTCTAGTAAACAAGTCGATCATCCTAATACCATTTCACCCTTTAAGGTTGATATTGATGAAGTATTTAGAGATTATTATCTTCGGTATGCCATGTAACCTAAATATTTCTTTCATGAAGATGTCTGTAATATTAACATCATTCTAGGTATATTTGATAGGTGTTGTAATCACTTAGATCACTAGGTTACCAATAATAGACATAAATAATCATATAATCATAACAGATACAAGAGACACGAACAATGGATAGAAATAACAGCTTATATTACTCAATACACATGTGAGTTCATACAATAAACTGAACTAAGTTCATATCTAGATCGACAACCTATTTATACATTTATAAAATAGTTATGGTAACTACATGTTGGTTCACTCAAACTACGTGACCTATGAGACCGACCTAATCTACAATTAGCCGGCTAACTAGTCTAGTAGGATAACTGACTAGCTCCTCCAACATCTCCCCTAGGAATAAAATATTTCATTGTCCCGAAGAAATAGGGTAGGTAAAAAAATTGACATTCTTGAGTAGTTCCTACAATTGCTTTGTTCATGGACTATGTTTTCAAATAGATGGTCATTTCTGTACGCAAATCTCCACAGTGGCTTTTGTTGTCACTTCTAGCTGATGCTGAAATTTTGTCCAATTGTGGAGTGCCTTCTAAAATGTCAATGGTCAAGGTTGTGATGCTTGACAAGGTCAACATCTTATCCTGTATTGATAGGTCTATAATATTATCCATGTCGGGGTCCAAAAATTGTTCCTTCTCCTCTATTGTGTTGAGTAATCTTTTCATGTGTGGACAAATCTTGTAAGTGTGTCGAGACTAGGGATTTCCTAGTTTATCCACTGATGCACTTGTTTTTCTATTTTTTCTAACTTTGTTGATTCCAATACTGTATGATTGTGTATTATGTCTTCTACTGCTTCTAGAAGTCCTTGTTGGTTCTTCAATGTCTTAATTTGCTCACAAGTCTCTCGAGCCTATTGGAATACTTGGTCGTAGTACATATACCAACTTCTTAAGACTTCCTCTGTAGTAGTAGACTCCTCAAAATTTTGTTGGAGTACTTTGTAAGCTTCCAAGAATGCTGTATACTGTTGTCTCAATAAATAAAAAAGTTTCTCCTACTTGTTCATCCTTTTTTGTCTATAGTTGTGTCTGGAGGTTAGATACGACACTTTTAAACAACTCGTAAGCTCTTTCCATTGGTTTGTTGGTATCAGTTTGTTTTGCTCCTAGTATGATTTTCGGTACCAAATTTCTGCATTTTGTCAGAAACTCTAGTTGCTATGATTTGAGTTTCTCAATTTGTTCTTGTTTTTCTCTTTTCTTATTCTTTCTTCCTGAATGAGGGCTTCCAATAATTGGTCTAGTTCTCCATCCCTGAGTTTTGGTGTTTCTACTACAGTAGTCAATCCTAGCTGATGTAGATGGATAACTGATGGTACATGTTGAAGTGTTGATTGTGTCTACTATTGTTGCTTCTCATTTTTCTTATGCTTCTTGTCTTTTATTTTCCTTCTAGATTGGTCTCTATTTTGTGCATCCACTGCTCCCGTCGAACTTGGTTCTACTTGCTGTTGTTCTGTTTTCTCTTTTTGCTTCTCTGTTGAACTGTCTGGCACTTCAGGGTTTATCAACTGTGTTTCGGGAGGGGGCCGGTGGTGGCTGTGTAATTTCTTGTGGTAGGAAAGGTGGAACTGAAGTTGATGGTGGTGTAGGTGAGGTTGGGTGTTCAAATGCTATTGGGATGGTCGAAATGGTATCTGTCGGCATAGTGTCCTCGACAACTTGTGGTGAGTTGACAAGTTCATTATTTTCAACAGAACCAAGGAGGTCAGTCATTTCTTGGTCTATTTCTAATATATCAGTTTGGTCATCTGGAACCAATTCATCTAGTATGGCTCCTTCCTCACCTTCATTGATTGGAAGTAGGAGGTTTCCAATGGATGGAATGAATGATAAAGTTTGTGCTGCAACAATTTGGGAGGTCTTGTCGGGATTTCTTAAGAATGTCGATTTAATCACTCCGACAACTCTTGGATTTGGTGTAGAGTTGGGTGAATGGTCGGGGTGCTGGGTGAGAATAATTTGTTGTGAAGAGATTGACTCGGTAACTGGGAATGTGATATTTATTTGCTGAGTATTGCAAAAAAAATTAGGAATCCCATTGATAAATGTGTGCAAGATGATGTCATTGTCGAATTTTTCTTTGATTTTTTCAGCTAACACCTTATACGAGTTTGGTGAGGGAACCGAAGTCGATTCCTATTGATCTATTTTGGTTGGGGATGGAATCAGTGGGGTGGAGCTTAAATCAATAGAGTCTGTTTTAGGAGGGGTGACGACTCTTAATTTCTTTGATTTTGCTTGTTTGGATTCATTTTCTACGAATTGTTGGAACTTCTTTTCAACAGAATTATTGTTCTTTGTAGCATCCTCCAATATCGCTACAGCTCTAGTTAATAATTCTTCATCATCATCTGATTTTTCTAGGAGGATGAGTCGGCGCTTCCCTTTTTCTTTTGCTAGACTATTTCTCTTTTTTCTAAGACTCAGCTATCTCTAGAGCTTACTGTTGGATATTCTGTTTCGACATAGCATACTCTAGTTTTCCGGACTACATTTCTTTACTCGACTACTCACCCCCCTCCTCTTGTTGTGTGGAAATGACGGCTTGCTGTGTTTGTGGTACTGCTACAATTTGAAGAGTGTTTTCCTCTTCTACTAGGTTGTCTTCTAGAGTGAAAGTGCTGATATGAAGGTGAACTTCATAATATTCCTCTTTCTCCTGGTCAATGAGAGGCTCGACAATCTACTGGTTAGTCTTCTTTGCAATCGTTGGTATGGACATTTTGGTATTAGACTATCGAGCCACCTATGCAAATATGTCCTTGACTTATGGATAGTAGTCGAGGGGATTATCTTTCGCTACAGCTCCTTGCATGTACCAGACCACAGTGTGGTCTAGCTTTAGCTGAATCTGTGTTGTTGGTGGTAGACTTCTTCGGATGTTTTGGGGCACCCTCCATCTTCCCATTGAGACTTTTAAATTTTGGAACATGTTGTCTAACAACACTTTAGTTGCTTTTAGTTCCTATGAGTTCCCAACCATTGAGAATGGCTTGAAATGCCACATATGGAGTATTGTCGGTTCAAGGAACTGTGGGTCTCCGATAGGACACAGGTGGTACATCGCAATCCATATGGTCAGCGACGAGAATCTAATTGCAGTGCCTTCCTGCTGACACTTTGTGTAGATAGTTTTGACCAAGTTGGCTACATATTGTGCCCAATAGTAGGTTTTCCCTCTGTCTGCTATACTGTCAACGACTTCCAACATTTCAAGCTTCAAGTCACACCCACATCCTATGATGTTTAGTCCTGTAGAGACGATTTTTATGACCATATTGGGTATTGTAGTTTTGATTTGGCTGATTACAAAACCTTTGGAGTTCTTTCCAGTTGATGTACATGTTAGTTTTTCAACCAGCCTAGGCTTTGACCCAACAGGAACATGCTCTCCTTTGTTAGATAACCATGTGAGTTTGTAAATAACCTCACTGAATATCTCAACAGTTTTGTCAAAGTAAAACTTCCCATTGTGATACTGGGTGACGATGAATTTTGCTATTATTTCCTTTGTTCTATTTAAGATTGCCACGATTGGTGCGCTGATATAGCACATAATAGTGCTAGCATGTACCTTCTGAGCTTCTTCTGTCAAATTCCTATCTATGTATGCCCATTTCTTGATTTCTTCCCATAATCTTTCCCTTGAAGTTTCCTCAACTTTTTCTTTGCTGATATTTTACAATATTTTTACTAATCGAGTTACATCGGTTTCTATCTCTTTTGCTTTACTGGTTGCGGATCTGGTCTTCTTTGGTGCCATTCTGTCGGTAGCAGGTTCTGGTTTTTGAAAAGGTATTATAATATCAGGAGTCTAATAGCTATGTATTTCAAGCTCTTCGTAAAATGATATGAATCCTTCTTCTGATGCAGTATTTATAGGTGGCACAGGTGGCGAACTAGATGATGGAGGTATTAATATAGATTTGACTGAGAAGTACTCTCTGTCAATGGTTCTTTTAATGTGCTTTGGTTTTGGCGCTCCTTCTATCTATTATCATGATGATTTGATTGAACCATTGGGCCCTCTTTTTGTCGATATCCATCATTGTTATGAAACTGTCGATAAGATGAGCGGTAATCATTATGTTGATGATTGTGATGTTGATTGCAACTACTTCCTCCCCGAGAATAGTTCCCTGTCATTTTGGTCTTAATAGATTGTTTTCTTTTTGTTTCTTTTTATTTTTTTATGGTTTTTATAGATTTTGTGAACAATTATGAAACAATTTTTTTTTTTAGAATTTTTCAGTTTTGATACCGCTTTAGTCAGGCACCATTTACTAATTTTTGAAATACTCTGCCTTATAAAGTTCTTAGTCGAACTGATCCATTGGAATTGATTTCTTCCATAATGTAAGGTCCCATACATTTTGTGTGTATTTTCTTTGGTTTAACTTTTACCCAACTATTATACAGCAGTGCAAGATCTCCAACCGACAAGTTCTTGTTTTTGATGTTTCAGTCGTGCCATGCTTTCTATTGCTGCTTTTGAATTTATTGGTGTTGAATAGAAATTATTCAATGTTCTTATAGCTTAGCCAGTTTGATTAGTCAATCCTTCTTTGCTTCTTCTACATTAATATGTAAGATGTCAGTGATTACCGATGTCTGTTGTCGAAAGTGTAGGGGAACGGTTGCTTCTTGGCCATAGACTAGTCTAAACGGTGTTTGGTCTGTAGATTGCTTGTATGTTGTTCTATATGCCCATAATATAGAAATAATTTTCTCATCTCGGTCATCTTTGTCAGTGTTGCAAATTTTAGTTAAGGTTTTGTTAAATACTTCTATTGCCCCATTAAACTCAGGATGATAAGTTGTGCTTCATCTATGATCGATTTTGAACTGATCTGTCAATGTTGTAATGGTTTTGTTGATAAAATGTGATCCTTGGTCACTGTTGGGCTCTGATCTACAAATGTCAATCAGAACTTAAATTTAAATCAATCCGGGTCAGTAAACTTCGAGACACATCCAGGTTTTAGGACTTAGGGGCTAGACTTATCTGGAATTTAGCTAACTGTAAATTAAATCTACTGACAGATGAAAAATACTGCAACTTACAGATACAAAATCCTTTTACAAGGGTGACTTCATTTGTTTCTTTTTAAGCACACAGTAATTGATTTATGAAAGCAAAAATGACTGAGATAAAAAAACAATTTAAATAGCAAATCTATAACCCTAGGATACAGACTACAAGGTTCTGCTCAGTTTCCCAGCACTGAATGAACAATCATCAATTAAATTCCTTTACGATAAATTATTCATAATTCATAATTGTTTTCTTGACACTTCTCATTTAAATAAACAGCAATATATAATGTATTGAAATCGTGGTCTGAACCATCAATATCTTCAGCATTTAACCAGTAAATGAACAACGTTTATCCAATATTGCCAGTGATATACAGCACGATAGAAATTGTAGCTTGAACCATGAAATGAAAGGAACAGAGCATTAATAAAATCGATTAAAAACTTAATTGAAATTGTTCTGCAATTGATAAACTAGAAACTACAGGGTAACACATACCAATAGCACGATTTAAATAACTTGCATCAGAATGAAATCGCTGCAATCACCCAATCGCTACACCGGAAATGTAAAAGTGTGTGAACTCAACAATGGGGGCGCTCCAAAGCCTTGCTCCACACACAGTTAAAGATTTACAGTACTAAAACTTGATATGCATTCACCATAAATTGTTTACACAGCAATACCACGTAGTTCAAAAGCAAAGTGCGTTCCTCTTCAAAATCGTGATCATTATTCATTGTTTTGTGAGGATTTATACAAATTCAAAACACAACTAGAAATGCTATAATTCTGCAACTTAATTAATGAACATAGCTAACGAGATCCTCATCAGAATCGTGAGACTCCACAAAATCAAAAACTGTTCCTTCTTTTGTGCTGGATGTAGAACAGGTGGCCGCCCTTGACTGAAGTTGACTTAACATCTGTACAGGACACATCACCTAACCGTTGAATGTTCATCCATCTGTGGACACTAAGGATCCATTCTCTATCCTCCAGTTCCCTCCTAGCTGTCCTACAAATGCTCAATCTTGGAGATAATACGGGAAGTTAGTACATCCCATAGTCTAAGTAAAAATCCTAGTTAAAATGCTTAAAAAGTCTCAAAACTCAATTTATTAGCAAGCAATGACATTATACCTCTTTAACCAAGGTTTATGGATGAACTTTAAAGCTTTCTACTCAATATGGATGTTTTATGAAGGAAATAAAAGATATCTAAGAGGCAAAAAGGGGTCAAAAATGGTGCCCAACATCTCCCCCAAGAGGAAACTGCTGCATGTCCTCATGCCAAAAACTTTGACCCTGTTCAAAAACCAAAATTTTATTGCTGTTTATTCTGCTTCTAGTCTTTTGTCTATGATGATGCATCTGTTGATGCCCGAGATGCATAGAGGATCTTCAACCTTTCATACTTAGCCTTGTAAACCTTCCTTTGCTTGTACCATCTATATGCTTGTTTAGTGATGCGTGTCCTCTAAACCTTTAGCTTCCTGTTGACTTCTTTTAGCTTCTCATTCTTTTGTTCAAGTTCCTCTATTTCAAGCTTCAATCTCTTGATCTCCTTACTATTTTTGGAAGCTTTCTTTTTCTTCATTTTTATTGGAAACTGCTCAGAATTTGCATCCATACCCAATTCTCCATGCTCTTGTGCTGAATATTCTTTTTCCTCTTCCATAGCCTGCTGCTCTGAGAAAAGAGGGCTTGAACCTTTGGGTAATTTCTGTCCAAAATGCTTTTCTTTTTCTTCCTCTTGCTGGTTTAGGAAGAGGTTGATCCTTTTTGCTTGCTTGATCACCTCATCAGGGTCCTGGATATCCTGTGCTAATTCAGCTGCTGGATCTTCTTCTTGACTCCCCAAGGCTTGCATATGTTCCTCATCTTCCAATGCTGATTGGCTTTGAGCTTTCTTGT
>LPNX010884237.1:17825-91018 GCA_001517045.1 Pseudotsuga menziesii | reverse complement strand
GAGTGATAACAGAAATTGCAAACAGGTGTTCATTAGGAAAACTATCAGAAACAGGAACAATCTCACCAGTATTGTGTAAACGAGACAGGAAGTCTGCTAATTGATTTTCTCGTCCCGGTCGATCTAGAACAGTGATGTTGAATTCCTACATTAGTAACAACCATCTAGTAATCCGACCATTAGTGATAGACTTGTTCATTAAATATCGTAAGGCTGAATGATCTGTATGGACAAAAATTTCATAACCATTTATATAATGACGGAACTTATTTACAGCATGAACCACGGCCAACATTTCCTTTTCAGTGACTATATAGTTTAACTCTGCAGGTGTTAGATTTTTACTTATAAAATAGATTGCATAAGTTAAAGTATGTTCTTTCTGTCCTAATGAAGCCCCCTATGGCAGTAGCAGAGGCATCAGTAGAAATATGAAAATGTAATTCCCAATTTGGTCCCCTTAAAATGGGTGCAGTTGAGAGTTTCTCCTTTAGTGTCTGAAATGCAGATTGACAATCAGTATCCCAATTAAAATTCACATCTTTAGAAAGTAATTTGAACAATGGCAGAGCTATCTTACTGAAATTTGCAATAAATCTACGATAATAGCCTGCATACCCTAAAAAGCTTCTTACATCTGTTTGAGTTGTTGGTTCCGATAAATTTTCAATTATTTGAATTTTAGCAGGTTCAACTTTTATACCAGATGCAGAAATGTGATGTCCTAAAACTATACCTTCAGTCATCATCATAAAACATTTTTCATTACTGAGGGAAAGGTTTGAGTCAACACATCTTTTTATAATTTTCTCTAGGTTTGCCAAAGAATCTTCGAAATTACTTCCATAAACAGAAAAATCATCCATGTAAATCTCAACACACTCATGAATCAAATCGGCAAAGATGGCCAGGACCGCCCTCTGAAAGGTAGCTGGGGCATTACATAAGCCAAAAGGTAAAACCTTATAGGCATAGGTGCCCCAGGTACATGTAAAGGTGGTTTTGTCCTGGTCTTCTGTTGCAATACTGATTTGATTATAACCATTGAAACCATCTAAAAATGAAAAATACTCTTTGCCAGCTAGGGTATCCAACACCTGATCAATGAAGGGCAATGGGAAGTAGTATTTTAATGTTGCTTTATTTAATTCCCTGTAATCCACACATATACGCCATTTACCATTCTTTTTAGGGACAACAACCAAGGGGGAAACCCATTGGCTATCAGAAATGGGGTAGATAAACCCTACTTTCAACAACTTTTGCAGCTCTTCCTTTACTATTTCTTTTAATATAGGGTTCATTCTGCGTTGTGGTTGTCTAAGAGGCCTGATCTTATCATCTGTGTAAATATGGTGAGTGCATGTCTCATGAGGAATACCGGGCATATCTGTGTACTCCCAAGAAAATGCATGTGAATGTGTATTCAGTAAATTAATCAATTGTTCTTCTTGTGATGGAGTAAGATGTGCACTTATATTTAAACTTTTGCCTGGACTGATTTCAATTGTCTTACTCTGAATATCTGTGATTGAATGAACATTGAGAATATCATGAAGTGCCAATGCTAGAGAATGTATTGTGCAATTTTCTTGAAAATTATAACCCAAAACCTGATTTGTTGCAGCATATTGTATGTCTCTTAATTCTTCAGAAATATCAGGTTCAGCAATAAAATAATCTAACAAACCTTCATTATTTGCTTCCTGAAAGTCATAGAACTGGTTGATACTCAAGACAGGCTGAATCACTTCTTCTTCATGTTCCTTAGTCTCATTAATCCATGACAGCTGATCTAATGTAGAAGGTCTTTGGGCAGAAGGGTAGAGTGTAATTTGTTTCCTCTCTGTCCCATGTGAGATAAGCATGCTACCTGACCTACACCCTATGAAGGCATCTGCTGTTGCCAGCCATGGTCTGCCAAGAATCAAAGGGTGACCTCCTAGGTTAGACTTTGGCTGTAGGACTATGAAATCAATAGGGTACTCCCAGGAGTCTAAAGAAACAGTGATATCTTCTAAGACCCCTTCAGGTGTAAATTTAGACCTATCAGCTAATTCCAAGACTGTTGTTGTTGGTCTGAGGTTTGTCAAATGAAGGTATTCCATCGTCTCAAGCGTCATAACATTAATGGCAGCACCTAAATCAATCAATGTCTTTGGAATTGAAAAATTATTAATAGTAATTGTAACCATTGGAATCCCAGGATCCATATACTTCTCAATGAAAATAGTGTTAGACATTAGTCCTGCTAGATTTCCTACCACATGTATTTTGGATGGATCTTTCTTCCTTTTATTAAGACATAATTCTTTAACTACTTTAGTGAAAATTGGAATATCCTTTATAGCCTTCAGTAAAGGAATTTTGACATATGCATCTTTTAACTCATTCAAAACATCAAAGTTAGGTAAGGAAATTGAAGGTTTTTCCTTAACCAACCTTTCTGGGAAAGGCGGTTCATATGATACTAAAGTTTTTCCTTTTTGACTCTGATTTTCTGACTGAGATTTTTCTATATTTATTTTTTTTGAATTTTTCTCATTTTCTGTTTATTCTTCTAAAATAACAGGAGATTCTTTTTGCAAGGTTTTCCCAGATCTTAAAGTAATATTTTGCAGTGGAAGAACTGAGTAGGGAAGTGCCATTCCATCATCAACATTATACATAGGTCTTTTTGTTTTGTTGTTTGGATTTGGAATTGGCTGAGCTGGTAGTTGTGTAGGTCGAGGTGGAGGCTGATTGGATGGCAAGTGAAGTTGTTGAGGTGGTGGACCCAATTGAGGAGCCATATTGGGTTGTTGGAAATATGGAACTTGGTAAGATGGGGCTTGATAAGAAGGAGTTTGGACTTGATGCTGCTGGTATTGGGGATAGGCTGAAGGTTGTTGGTATGGCTACAAATAGGCCTGCTGATATGTCTGATTACCCTGGGCATAACCTCTCCAATTTGGAGCAGATTGGGCTAAGGGAGGAGACCAAGTTTTCCAAGGCATGGGTGCACTCCATGAATTCTAAATAGGAGTTTGATAATTTGCATTAAATTGTTGCATAGGGTATTGAGACATACCTGAGAATCGTGGCTGCCAAGGTCTTTGTTGTCCCATGAAGTAAAGAGACTCCATGCTTTGATTCTCCTCCATTCGAGCTGCCTGCAACTCTTTCAATCTAGGGCAGTCATCAGTTTTATGATTAAAAGTACATAAACCACAAATTTCAACAACATTTAAAGGACATTCTTTGAGTGGGTGCTTCTTTCTACACTTAGGACAAAAGATAGACAAGGCTTGATCTTGCTGGTCCTGTTGTTCTTGTATTTTCTTGGTTTTTGCTACTTCAACCTGTGTGCCCAATGTACTCAATAAATCAGTCTTGAAATCTTCTAGCATATTTCCAAGCTCAGCCCTAGAAATGCAGACTTATTTACTTTGGTAATGATGTCTCTTTTTCCAGTCCTAGCCTTACCTCTTGAATATTTCTGACATAAATCTTGTATCTCATCAAATGGAAGGTAAGAAATGTCACCTTTGCCCATAACATTTAAAATATCTAAATATTCTTCTCTTATCCCTTTCAGAAATATTGTTCTAATCATCTCTGATGTTAAGGAATTCTATTTAGATTTATGTAAATTGTATGAAAACCTTTCCAAATACTCCTCCAAACTCTCATCTTCCTGCTGAGTCATTCCAAAGATGTCATCTTTGAGATCCTTTGATCTGCAATAGGCCTGATATTTCCGAAGAAAGATCTTCCTCATTTCATCCCAGCTAGTAATAGAATTTTCTCCTAGGCCCATAAACCACTTCAAGGCAGCTGCTTTAAGGGTATCAGGGAAAAGACGGAACTTATGGGTGTCATCAGTATACCCATATGTTCGACACAAGATGTCAAATTCGAATAGGAAAGAGTCAGGATCTTCAGAGGTCAGGCCATAGAAGTTTGGTAAAATAGAGGGTGGAATGTTCTTCATTTTTACATCTTCCCCTAAGATAATACTAGTATCCAGGATGGGGAATTTGAAAGTGGCTTCCTGATCAGTTGTTTCATCCCTCTCTTGTCTCCTTTCTTCTTCCCTATCATGTCTCCTCTCTTCTTCTCTTTCATGTCGCCTTTCTTCTTCTCTTCTCTCCTGTCTGCATTTGTTCTCTATTTCCAGCATCCTCTCATACTCCCTTCTCTGTTCGGCAGTTGGTCCTTTTCTTGTCTCTTCCTCAGCCATTTTAGAAGTACCTACTGTTGAGATGAATCCTTTTGGAAGAGAAGCTCCTGTTAGTTCTGTTTTTGGGGGGTTTTTAAGAAATATTCCTTTCTCGTCTCTTAGTCTTGACATAAAAGTAAAACCTATTCTATGTTTTTGTTTGAAATTTTTGTTTTTATCAGAAAACTAAGGTTCCTAAGTCTGCTTCTACAGTGCCTCCCCGGAAATGGCGCCAAAATGTTGGGCTCTAATCTACAAATGTGAATCAGAACTTAAATTTAAATCAATCTGGGTCAGTAAACTTCGAGACACATCCAGGTTTTAGGACTTAGGGGCTAGACTTATCTGGAATTTAGCTAACTGTAAATTAAATCTACTGACAGATGAAAAATACTGCAACTTACAGATACAAAATCCTTTTACAAGGGTGACTTCATTTCTTTCTTTTTAAGCACACAGTAATTGATTTATGAAAGCAAAAGGACTGAGATAAAAAAACAATTTAAATAGCAAATCTATAACCCTAGGATACAGACTACAAGGTTCTGCTCAGTTTCCCAGCGCTGAATGAACAGTCATCAATTAAATTCCTTTACGGGAAATTATTCATAATTCATAATTGTTTTCTTGACACTTCTCATTTAAATAAACAACAATATATAATGTACTGAAATCGTGGTCTGAACCATCAATATCTTCAGCATTTAACCAGTAAATGAACATCGTTTATCCAATATTGCCAGTGATATACAGCACGATATAAATTGTAGCTTGAACCATGAAATGAAAGGAACAGAGCATTAATAAATTCGATTAAAAACTTAACTGAATTTGTTCTACAATTGATAAACTAGAAACTACAGGGTAACACATACCAATAGCACGATTTAAATAACTTGCACCAGAATGAAATCGCTGCAATCACCCAATCGCTACACCGGCAATGTAAAAGTGTGTGAGCTCAACAATGGGGGCCCTCCAAATCCTTGCTCCACACACAGTTAAAGATTTACAGTACTAAAACTTGATATGCATTCACCATAAATTGTTTACACAGCAATACCACGTAGTTCAGAAGCAAAGTGCGTTCCTCTTCAAAATCGTGATCATTATTCATTGTTTTCTGAAGGATTTATACAAATTCGAAACACAACTAGAAATGCTATAATTCTGCAACTTAATTAATGAACATAGCTAACGAGATCCTCATCAGAATCGTGACTCCACAAAATCAAAAACTGTTCCTTCTTTTGTGCTTGATGTAGAACAGGTGGCCTCTCTTGACTGAAGTTGACTTGACATCTGTACAGGACACATCACCTAACCGTTGAATGTTCATCCATCTGTGGACACTAAGGATCCATTCTCTATCCTCTAGTTCCCTCCTAGCTGTCCTACAAATGCTCAATCTTGGAGATAATACGGGAAGTTAGTACATCCCGTAGTCTAAGTAAAAATCCTAGTTAAAATGCTTAAAAAGTCTCAAAACTCAATTTATTAGCAAGCAATGACATTATACCTCTTTAGCCAAGGTTTATGGATGAACTTTAAAGCTTTTTACTCAATATGGATGTTTTATGAAGGAAATAAAAGATATCTAAGAGGCAAAAAGGGGTCAAAAATGGTGCCCAACGGTCATTGATTAGATTCAGTGGAAAACCAAATATAGTAATTATATTTTCGTATATGAATTTGGCAGCTACTTCACTTGAACAAGTTTCGACAGGTTCTACCTCTTCCCATTTAGTAACATACTCCACTGCTGTTATGATGTATCATGCACCTGTCCTTTTTGCTGGAACTGGAAATGGTCCTATAAAGTTGACAGCCCAAATTTCAAATGTTAAACTTGGATTTACCGATATTAAGGGAATCTCAGTACTAGGTAAAAGTCGACCTAAACATTAACATCGATCACATTTACTAACAAACTTTCGACAATCCTTGTGTAATGTCAGCCACCATAGTTTTGACTATTCGATATTTTTAGCAGTCATGTCCGACTGAAAATGTCCTCCAACTGGGCCATAGTGTGCTTCATGTATTACATTTTCTCTTTCATGCTCTAAAACACATCGACATAGTACTTCATACAAGCCCATTTTATATAGGAATCAGTTAATTAGACTATATGGTGCAGCTTTCATTGGTAGAATTTGTTTCTTTCTAGTGCTCATACCTTCAAATGCTTGACAATTCTCTAAGAATTGTGCTATATCTTCTAGTTTGGATGGTACAACCTCTATTTGAAAGAGATGTGCATATGGTATATCGTCTTCAATTCATGTCGGTTCCTCCCCATGTCGATTCTCGACAAGTGGTCGGGTACAACATTTAGCTTCCCTAGTGGAACTACTACTTCAAACTCGAATTCTTGGAATAGCAACTACCAACGACAGATTCTTCTATGATGTAAAGGCTTGTTCACTAGGTATTTCAGTGATTGATGATCGATGTAAAATATAAAGGGGTTAGATAGTAGGTAATGTCATTTTTTTGGAGTGCAAAGACCATCCCTAATGCTTCCCTTTTTGTTGTAGAATAACTGCGTTCTTCTTTGTTTAATTTTCTACTGCTATACATGATTGGGTAGTCCATCCCATCATTTCCTGATTGTGTTGAGATTGCGCCTATTGCTATGCCTGATGCGTCAATGTGTACATGAAATTTGACTGACCAATTTGGAAACCTAAGAACAGGTGCTTCGACTAATTTTCTTTTCAACTTGTCAAAGGATGCATCGCATTCCTTGGTCCACTCATACTCCTGGTCTTCTTTTAATAGCTCTTCTAAGGGGTAGGTCATATCTGAGTAGTGACGAATGAATTTCCTATAATAGCCCATATTTACTAATAACACTCTGACTTTCTTTGGATTCAGTAGAGGTTTTAAGTCGAGGATGATTTTTATTTTTGCGAAGTCGACTTCGATGCCTTCTTTGCATACAATATGTCCCAGTAGAATTCCTATAGGGGTCAAAAAGATGTATTTCTTTATGTTGAGAGATAGTTGGATTTGTCGTCATCATTCTAGCATTAATCTTAAATATTTTAAATGATATTTCAACATGGAGTAAATCGTCCAATCATTGAAGTATACAACCATTGTCTTATAAATATATTCTTGAAATGCTTTGACTACTATTATTGAGAGTACAACTAGTGCATTCTTTAACCCAAATGGCATAAATCTATAAACGAATGAATCGAATTCACAGATAAATGTTGTATTCTTTTAATCCTCTTTAGAAATTGGTACTTGATTGTATCCTGAAAATCCATCCATAAACGAGTAGCATTCATGTCCTGTGACTTCATTTAGCATTTCATCCACAAACGGAGTTGGAAATGGATCTATTAATGTGACTTTATTCAGCTCCCAGAAATCTACATAGATTCTCAGTTTTTTCCAGTCATGATTTTTTGGTTGAATGACCATAGGGCTTTCCCATTCAAGCTGGTTAATTGGGTAGATGATTCCAACTACTAACATATTGTCAATCTCTTTTTTTACTATTTCCTTATATTTGTTATCCAATTTGTAAGGTCTTTTCTTGAAAGGGCTTGCATTAGGCTTGATATCAATCTTCATTTCACCCATTTCATGTACTAACCCTTTAAGTTCTTTACAGTCTCGGGAAAAGACATCCTGAAATTCCTTCAATAGATTAACTATTTCTGTTGTTTTCTCGTCATCCCAATAGTCACCTATTCATGCCATTTTTGGTTGTTCATCATTGGATATGTCAATTTCTTTGGTTTTGAACTTCACTTCCATCCATTTCAATGCCTTGCTTTCATTGATTTGTCAACTTCCCTCCTTGAATTGTGAAAATCATGTCAGGAAGTCCACTGTTGTCATCTTTTCGGTATCTTCTTTGTCGGTTGATTCGACTTTGAATATCGTTTTGATTTGTTTTATCGTTTTTGGATGATCAAATTTCCACTGAAGGATTTTTCCATGTGTATGCTCATTTTCTAGTCGAAGTGTTTTCGAATGTGGTATTTTACTAGACCAAATGTTATTACATGATCTTTTGGTCGGTTTTAGTTTTGTGTTGACTTATGCTTAACAGTCAGTTGTATGAATGTTTTTTATTTGTTTCGTTGCTTCCACTAGTTTATCATCTTCTGGTATGAACTTAAAGTTATTGATAAAGTTTTCTTTAAGTTCGTTCCATACAAACGTTTCACCTCGTGCTTGTTCCATCTTATACCACTTATTTGGTAAATCATCTAGTGTGGATGGAAATAGGTGTGGCCATAATCTCTCATCTTTTTACCCAAGTCTTCTCCATTCCCTTTCACATATACTTATGTGATTTTTAGGATCTTGTCATTTTTTGAAGACTAGTATTTGTGCATGTTTAGTTAGATTCTTCCCTCTGAATATTTTGATGAAGTATGTTGAAGCTATTGTCCACGTTTTTAGTTTTGACTGATGGTTATCCCACCATCAAGCAGCTTGACCTGTAAACATTTCGACCAGGATTTGGAGTTGGTCGTGCTCACCTAAGTTTTTGGAAACTTGTTCGATATGGAGGACTGGAGATTCTCTTTCTTTATACCAGAGAGATTGTTTATTTTCTATTTTAATCAGCTCTAAAGAAGGGTATTCCCTAGTTTTCCTTTCGAATATTTTTGGAATGATGGACACAGAAAAGCATTGTCGTGTTGGTTTTTTTGAGATGGCCTGAATAGTCTAGCATCCTCTTGATTGACTTTCATAGTTTTCCATCTCCCAATTGTATAACTCTACATCTGAATTATATCCGACAGAATCTTGATTCCCCAAATGAAGTTATCCATAAATATTTGGTTCAGTATAGTCCTCGTTGTTCTGTATTTTATAAAGTTGTCGGATATCGACTTCCTCGTCTATTGGTTCGGTCCAAGGTTCACCTTGTGAAGGATGAATGGGGACAATTACTTTTTGTCTATTTCCTTTAAGCTTTATCCTTCCTTTGTCTAACGAAATCAATGCCTTCATCTTTTGAACCGATGGTCGACCTACTAGGGTTGGAAAAGAGTTGGATCCTTCCTTAGGGTCTATGATTTCAGAGTTGAATTTTGTAGTAATTCCCTTTATGGTCATGTCGACATTTCTCCATACCCTGATAGGTTTGATTAGACCTTTGTCTGCTAATTTTAGGTAGATGCCTGATTCATTAAGTCGAGGTCTTCCCAGTTGTTCGCATGTATCTCTTGATATTATATTTACTTGGGGATCCAAAATCAAGAACAACTTGTCGAACGTGATATCCTTCCATTTCTAAATCGACAAGTGGGTCAGCATCACTCTTATCATTCTGATTTAGGGTACATATATTCTTAGTTTGTTTATCCATATCGGGTTAGTTCTTAATATTGTATAATAGATCAATAAATTGTGCAACTGTATTATCATTATGACTTAAGTTAATTAATTCTTGAAAATCGTTATGTCGATTGTCATCCATTACTCCTTGAAACATATTTGATGCATCCTTATATAATTACTTTTTCTTCATGGGATTAGGATATTCATCTTTGCTTTTGATTTTACTTATTCTTGGATTATCATTGCCATTTTTTGTTCCTTGTTTGGTGACTATTTGTAAGTTCTATGTACAAGTTACATCACACTTCTGAACACACGACAAGACATTAACATTTTTCTTCTTATTAATTTTATCAAGCATGGTGGGACAATCCTCTAAAGAGTGATCACCTACACCACAGTTGGTAAAAAAATTTAGATCCGTCTGGTCTTTATATGGACAGTTTGCATAGCTGTGACCTTTGTTGTAGCATGTGAAGCACTGAATTGGTCAATGTGGTCTGTTTTCTTGATTTTTGAAGAATCAACCTCGACCTGCATATCCTCCACAACTATTATTCTCGTACCAGCGCTCATATCTGCAGCCTTGATTATTTTGTTATTGCTCCTTGGGATGTTATCATTATTACTCTGCACAAAAACATTCGCTTGATATACTGCATGGTAATTTTGTTGGTTTCTCATATTTAAGTGGCAACCAGATGTTGCATAGCTTTTGACTTTGCAAATTGTGCACTAGGATGCTTTTTCATTTTTCATGTTAAACGAGCAATCTTTTGTTGCATGAATACCATGCTCCTGGCAGATATCGCAATAGCATTTTATTTGAACAAAATAGAAATCTTGTCAACTGATGTCCTATTGACCGTTATCTTTGTTATGTCTGCCCGTTGAGCATTTGGTGCACCAGATATCTTGTCCTTTGAGATTGAAGTCTCGTAACAATTTTTGCATGATTTCCAATTTATCCTCGATACGGTTGTCAATGGGTTGTACCGGATAGTCTTCATCCATATCAACCTGTAACGCCTTTGTAAGTGCCTCTTCATATGTTTTGAAAGTGTCCAGACTAATGTGTCTCCAAATATTCTGTGAAAGTACTGCAAGAAACCATTGGATTAATAGTTGTTCATCTATATTGTAAGCTATATGGATCAGTAGGTTCTTCAATCTTTTATCATAATCGTAGACAGTCTTTGTTGGTTTCTGGACTGTTGTTTTCAACTTTTTTGCAGCCAGATGCTTCGCATATGGTGTTTTGAAGAATGATAAGAATTGTTGCTTTATCTCTTCTTTGGTCGCATTGGGTGTTTTCTCGGTATATTTCATATACCAAGTCAGTGCTCGCTTCCGCAAAGTAGCGAAGAACTGCACCATCTATCTATCTTCGTTTGTTACTGTGTTTTCTTCCCATTTGCATTCACAGACAAACCAATGTCGCCTAGGATCTTCCTCACGCTCATATAGAGGGATGTGAGCTGCACCGTGCCCCATGTTGTCTGGGTCGGTGTCTCCTTCGGGTGGTGGTGGTGTTGAAATGTTTCCTACGTTTCTTTGTTCACGTATTTTTTTTACGGAACTTTCATTTCCGTCGGATGTTTTCTGTGAAGTTGTCGATTCATTTTCGACAAGATGTCGGCCTAGTTCGACTCCTTCTGTCGATGTCCAAGAAAATTGCTGTAGCTTGGATATTATTCCTTGTGAATCCAACTACTGTGTGTTCTCTAAAGCTGTGTTTAGCTAGGGGGGTGCTCCTTCAGGTCTCGGGTAAAGTAGGTGGATACTGCGGTTGGACGGGTATGACTGAAATGTTACCCAGTTTCCTTCCTGTGGTTGACGAATTACAAGATGGTCGACATCATTTCCTTTGTTGTCTAGTTGAATCCATACACCAAACTCACCAACTCCTAGTCTCAAGTCTTCTTCAACAATGGCCTGCACTCGGGCACTCAGGTTTGAATTTATTGGAGATGGAGATCTTTTGTCCTGGGGTATCTCGATTTGGAGAGCTTCACACTGCTCTATCCACATATCTTCCTCCATTGGTGACACTTCTTCATCTATGCCCTCTTCTTGTCAGTCATGACCCGACACTGGTGGATTTTCCTCATGTTCTGTCACTTTGATGGTCATTCTTATCTGCAACGTGATGGTCTTCTCTCTACGTTCCTCCCTTCTCTTATATCTCTTCTCTCTTTCTTTTTTTTGTAAATCTGGAGTGCTTTTGTGGGTCACTGTCTGAATTATTTATTTCTTGACCCGACTTCTCATTGATAGTAGTGTTGTTTCCTTAGTCAACTAGAATTCCACTACTATACCCAAACCGTGACCAGCTACCCCCCCATAGCCTACTCGACGCTTTAGTAACCCCGGGTGGGTTTGTCTATATTCTGAGGAAGTATTCCCACTCCCTTTTTGCAGCAAAATTCTCCCACGGTTTTTGCTTCTCCCCTCAGTTGGTTTTAGATGGAGGTTGTATTAGTGATGGACGAGGCTCGACAATATGACCTACTCACTTGTCAATTAGGAATTTAAACAAAAGTTTTGGCAATGAACAAAGAAACTGTTTAGTGAAGTCATTATGGAACCTTCCTTTGATACTCTCAATAGAGACTCTTTCTTCTACAACATGCTCTTCACAAAAATCTTTTGCGATCCTTCGAACCACTCTGACAGGTTTGTTCATCCACCTCTTATTAGTTTCTGGAGCAATTCTTGATCCTTAATATCTACCAACTTTTTCATCTAGTAAGTTTTTCAAAGATTGTGGCAAGGATTCTACAAACTTGTCATGTGTTTTAGAGATGATTTTTTCTCTGGTTTGTGTAATAGTCAGCCTGTTCCTCTGAGCGTAATTCTGCATGTAGTTCGTGATTTTACGCTCCCACCATTTCTTAATCTATTGCTCTGAGATCATATGCTCATGGTCATCTCATCAATATATGTACTACCAGAAACAGAATCAGTGTTGTAATCACTCAAATCACTAGGTTACCAATAATACACATAAAGAATCATATAATCATAACATATAAAAGAGACAAGAACAATGGATAGAAATAACAGCTTATATTACTCAATACACATGTGGGTTCATACAATCAACCAAACCAAGTTCATATCTGGCTCAAAGGCCTATTTATACATTTACAAAATAGTTACAGTAACTACCTGTCAGTTCAATCAACCGACACGACCTATGAGACCAACCTAATCTACAATTAGTCGGCTAATCGACTAGCTCCTCCAACAACCGGTATAAAATGAGCTACTTTTCTTAGTATGTCAACCACAACCATGATGGAATCATGTTATCTGGAATTCTTAGGAAATTCGGTGATGAAATCCATACTGATGGTCTCCCACTTCCATTCTGGAATGTGTAGTAGCTGCAACAATCCCACGGGATGTTGATGCTCTGCTTTAACTTGCTGACATTCCAAGCAGCGAGATAAGTATTCAACCACTTCCTTTTTCATGTTTGGCCAAAATAAGTCTTCTTTTATCATGGTAATCATTTTCTGATACCCCGGATGCCCCGAGTATGGCATTTTATGCATTTCATCCATGACTACCAATTTAATTTCTCTTATGTTCGATATATATAGCATGTCTTTATACAACAATAGTCCTTGTTGGTTTAGGCTAAAGTCTAGTTTTACTTGTTCTTGTTCATTTTTAGCAGTCTTTTCTTTTAAACTATGATATTCCCCATCAGAATTTCCAGTACTTAAAATCTGATTTCCTAGATTAGATTCATAGTTGTTGCTTGCACACAATAAATTCGCATGACGACTTGAAGCATATGCTACTTTATTTTCCTTTCCCTTTATATGTTTTATTTTGAATTCAATACTCGCTTAGAAAGGACAACCATCTGGCTTGTCTTGCGTTCAAATTTTGTTGATCAAATAAATATTTAAGGCTTATGTTGTCTATCATAAGTAAAAAAATTCTCCCAATTAAGTAATGTTGCCACATTTTTAAGGCATGAATTATAGCAACACGTTCTAGATCATGTTTCACATAATTCTTCTCATGATATTTTAGTTTTATGGATTCATAAGCTCCAACATAATTTCCTTGTAATAAAGCCCCACCTAACCCTTAATTGCAAGAATTAGTACATATGACAAAATCCTTGAATGGATAAACAACTTTTAAGATCGGGGTGGTGGTTGATAGGTGTTTGAATTTGTTAAAAATTTCCTTGCACTTTTTAGACCACTCAATCTTTTTCCCTTTCTGTTGTAAGGAAGTTATGTGGTAGGAAATCCTAGAAAATCCTTCTATGAACTTCCTGTAGTATCGAGTGATTCCCATAAATGATCTGATGTTAGATACATTTTTAGGAACCAACCATTCCATGATGGACTTTAACTTATCTGAGTCAACTGAGATTCCATCCCGGGACACTACGTTTCCGAGGTATTGAATCTTGTCTTTGAAAAAGTCACACTTACTGAAATTTGCATAAATTTGTTGTTCTCTTAATACTTGCAAAACTATTTCCAAATGTTCTTCATGTTCTTGTTCATTCTTCGAGTAGATTAATATGTCATCAATGAAGACAGCCACACATTTATCCAGATAGTTACTTAAGATGTTGTTCATTAAACACATGAATGGAGTAGGTGCATTTTTTCAACCCAAAGAGCATTACGACAAATTCATAGTGACTGTAACGGGTCCTAAATGTCGTTTTAAAAATATCTTCATCTTTTATTCGCACTTGATCATAACCCGACCTCAAATCTATCTTTGAAAGGATATTTTCTTCATGGAAATGATCGAACAGATAATATATCCGAGGAAGTGGGTATCGATTTTTAATAGTCATTTTATTTAGTTTCTTGTAATCTATAAATAATATTAGTGTACCATCTTTCTTTTTCACAAACAAGACCGATGCTCCCCAAGGAGACACACTTGGTTGAATGTACGTTTTATTGATTAGTTCTTGTAATTGTGATTTTAGTTATGTGAGTTTGATTATGTTCATTCGGTATGGAGATTTCGATGCTGGTACCACTCCATGTATCAAATCGATTGTGAGGTCTATATCCCTTTTTGGAGGAAGTCCATGGACTTCTTCCGGAAAGATATCTTCGAACTCCATTAAAACATGCATGTCTTCCAATTTAGGTTTCTTATCATTTTCCTTATCATTCATTATATACACTGTGAATACCTGCTGACGGGCCAAAATGGGCACAAGAGTCAACCGAGGAACAACCTGATCCAAGAGTTTTCGAGATGCTCTCAGTCGTTTGAGTAGCTGTTCTTGACAAGATTAAGGCCCCGTTTCCTACCCTAAGTTATTCCACGCTACAGGAGAGGATTACGAAAAAGGGAAAAACCAAAACTACAGTTTATTAATCAGATCTATACCTATGACTATATAAGTTAATAAATGTTATATATTACAAGATCAATTAGTTAAAATAAATCTACCTCAAGCAATCAGTTTATAATACAAGAAAAACAAGCTAACTAAATATCAACAGAGTTAGTAAACTACAGAGATGCATTATAAACACTTTATACATTAATTACAGGAAAATAATCTGAATGTAATATGAATATAAAAATCTGATTCAATGGTTTTTCAGTAAAATAATTAAAAGAAAGAAAATACTAATCTCCTCTAAGTCCTATCCTGATCAGGAACGTTTAAACATATTAAACTGAAATCAAATCTGCCAATGAGACTACTGCATTAATAATCTTGGAAAATATTCGAAAGAAATTCAGAAATTAAACAAGATCATACAATAGACACATACATCACATATGTTATGATGTCAATCATCAATTTTACAACATGACATACATGAGGAAATCGAAGTCAGCATAAGTCGACAATTATACATAATATATTTGCATAACTCTTCAAAGGAGTCATGGAAAACATTAATAATATAGAAAAAGTGACAAGACCAAGCGATACCATAAACACATATGCGAAGTATAAATACTGTAAACATATATAAGTATCACCAGTTTAACATAATGTAGCTGCTGACAATAGCTAATAGTTAAGGAAGAAACCTCTAAACATTATCAACACAAAAACATTTATGGAAATAGTTTGTATTAATGTAATAATGGGAAATGGATTACGAAGATGAAGCGCGACGGCTCCTCCGCGGCTAGGGCCAAACCCTAGCCGCCCTGCGTCCCTGCAGCTCCTTCTCTCTGCGAGCGCCCGCTGATGCTGCCTCCATCGCGTCCAGTAGTGCTGCGCTTTGGAGCTGCGTTTTTTTTTGTTTTTTTTGTTTTTTGCTACGTTTTCTGCATTTCTCATCCGCGTTTTTTTTTTGCTGCGATTTTTGCCATGCATTCCTCCGGTGGTCGGGCCATGGATCCGGTGGAGGCTTTCAGAGTTCTTGTTAGATCTGCAGGCCCTAGGGCAAAGGCCTCCCCTCCTGCCAAGTTTGTTAAAAAGATGGAAGAGATCCCTTCTGTGGAGCTCTCCCCTTCTGATCCGTGCTGCATGGCCCTTATGCTCTCAGAAAAAGCCCTCATTGGCAAGTTCACTGGTCTGTGGCCCAACCCCAAAGCAGTGGATCAATGGATAGCAGAACGTTGGAGCTCCCTGGTGCCCTCCCATATCTCTCTATGTGCTGCAGGAAGAGGGTATTTTGTGTTTATCTTTGAGAACAAAGAAGAGCGGGATCTAATCTTCAGATCTGGACCATACTTTATGGGATCGAGGGGGCTGTTCTTAGCTCCTTGGTCTCTGGATTTCAATCCTGAAGTAGAGATCACGGCTGCCCCGGTATGGGTCTGGCTCCCCCATCTTCCTCTTCATCTTTGTGGGAAAATCTCCCTTGCTGATATAGGAAACAAGCTCGGCCGTTTCCTGGATAGCGCGGAACCTAAAAGGGATCAGTACACCTGTGCGCGCATCTGTTTTGAGGTCAATCTCGAGAAAGGGCTCCCGGAAGCCCTTAATCTCACCCTGGGCAAATGGAGTCACATCCAAGAGCTGGACTATGAGCAAATTCCCTTCAAGTGCCTCCGGTGCCATGTTTACGGTCATTTCGCGAAAAGCTGCCCCAAAGCCCCGGTGACGGTGGCTCCTCCCCCGGCTAATGGGGCAGACTTCCAGCCAGTTTCCAATAGGCGAAGGGATCCCCGAAAAAAGGACTCCAAATCAGAAGTTCCCTCCGCAGAAGAATCTACCCCAGCTAATAAAAACAGATTTGAAGCCCTTCAAGAACTTGATGACCAGGAACCAGAAGCAGCAGTAGCGGCAAAAGAGACGTTGGAGCCAGGTTCAGGCCATGAAAAGGAAGTGCCAGCAGCAGAAGGGGTTTCAGAAGTGCGTATCCCCCCTGGTACCGCGAAAGACCCCACGCCGGAATCCCTTGGCTCGAAGAAAGATCCCATCGATTTGGGCAGCGAGACCTCAGCCCAGGTAGGGCTGGCTTCCTTGGTCCCATCCACAGAGGAAACCTCCGACTCTGAAGACTTTTCCGCTCCTTCTCCTCCCCTCACCAGAGGACGCAAGACGAACAAAGAACGCAGAGAAAAGGAAGCAGCCTCAAACATCAGTGCGGGCTCTCAGAAGAAACTGGATCCTTTCATTAAAGGACACTCCTCTTTGCCGGTTTAATGCTATGCTTCTGTATTTTTCTCTGCTCACAATTTGTGAGAGTCTACTCTTGTAAGCAGTACTTTTCTCGAAATAGTTTCAGGAACATTTGGGATTCATTTCTCAAAGATCTTTTAAGAAGGCTGACTGTCTTATTTGAGGCCATCAGCCTTCTTTTTCAGAATTTCTCCTTGTAAGCTTGGCTGGGCTACAGCCTTTTTAAAATTTATAAAAAAAATTTTGTTTCTGTTAAAAAAAAAAATGTAACTGCTGACAATAAACTGCCTTAAGTCACAGAAAAATCAAACAGAGGTCTTGACTCCTCCTCCTCGAACTATCGACCATTTTACCAGTACCCACATGTCTCTTTAAATAACCTATTCTCATAGAGAGATGGTTCTATATAACCGGAAACCATAAAATCGAAATCATAACCAATTTCGTCAAAAATGACAAGTGAAACATGTCATTTTTAATATACATTAAATGTTTTGAAATTGGATAGACTCAGTTCATAGCACAAAATCATGAAAGCGACAAAGGCACTAATTATAGAGTGACACCTAGAAAACAGTCCTCACCAATTGATTTGTTCCCGATTGTATAGGGATCATCTAGACAGTAGACAATCATCAAAATCTGAGAGAGAGGATCCAAAACATTACCTACGATACTGCACACAAAAGAAATATAATTAAACACACATAAAAAGAAAATAAAATAAACTAAATAATAAATGAATTAATACAAACCAAATACCTGTAAGGAAATAACTTGATTATCAATCTATCAGAACTTCAAAACTGAAACCAATAGTAGGCACACCCCAAACATTATAAATTCACAGGGGCATTAAAAACCTGAATGTTTACACCACTTGATGGATTCTGCGACGGACCCTTGAATTGCATAAGAGTAACTTGAGCATTAAGCTCCCGTACTTTCTCCTCATTCTTATTATTTTCATTCTGCAATTTAAGGATTCTATGGATCAACCTATTCTTATGCTTTTTAAGACGCAGCAAGGATTTAATGTCTGAATCTACCTTCTCTTTCAACTTTAAATTCTCAGCCTCCACAATATCATGATGAGCCAACATCTCAGTCACTCTTCCTTCCGTCCTGTGTATCTTATCCAACAAGCATATAACGAACATCGGGTGAATCATATCCCCAACTTGATAAGAACTTGGTAAGTTTGTCTCTACAGTCTTTCCCTTAGCTGGAAGATCAACAATAGGATCAACCTGAAGATCCTTGTCAAATGTAGGAGGACTGTCTTCTGCAGGGTTCGGGATAAAATCATCCTCAATGTCATGACCAACATCAGGAAAAACGGGATTCTGTTCTTCATCGTCAAGCACGACTGTTTCAACATGAACACTATTGCTCACAGGAGGCTTAACATGATGAACTTTAGCAACCATGCTTCATGTGAACCTACCAACAAGCTTAGCATTCGGCTTTTTACCTGTTTGTTTGTAGATAGCAGTGTTGCGTTTCGGCGTCTCAGGAGATAGGCTTGAAGACTTCTTCATGCTCTTAAAGGGCACAGGAGTACCAGGACTGCTCACAGGATGAGGAATAGAGTTATTACAAACGTTGGGGCTCATACGGCTAGTAGGGTTTGACACAGTTTTACACACAGGTGAAGCCGAAACTAGACTGGGTTCTTGGTGCCTTAAACATTCTTCTGGACAGTCAAATTGACAATGACAAAAGGCTGAGAAGCCATTAGACTCAATAAAATCATCCCATGACCGGTCTAATTTCGACAATTCCCTCTCTATTAACATTCTGACCATACCGTGATGAAACAAACTATGACTGATATTTTTTGGTCCCTTTTTAATAGCTGCGGACATCTTAGACAAACTATGGACTAGATAATGAGGCAAATTCAGAGGAAAGCCAAAAAAAATATCCATTAACCGAAGGTGGTATACATAGGCCGAGGAGAGACGACCTTCACAGGTCACATACCTGTGGATAAGATCCAAGACTAGTCGCCACTCCTTCTTAAAGTATTTTCGGGCCACGCCAGTTCTGAACGATACGTCTTGACATGGATTCTTCAGTAATTACCTCCACTCAGTTATGTCCATTTGCTTGTACTTAAACCATCGCTGGTCTGTCAATGGAAAACCAGTAGCAAGCGCAACTGAACGCTCGTCCACTCACAATTGAAGATCACCTACCTTAACCTGAGAGTCGGCCAAAGACAGAGAAAACACCCTTGTCACTTCAGGGTTTGAATCCGAGAACTTACTAATAAATGAAAACCACCCGACGGCTTCGACCTTACTTAGAAGCTGAGGGTTTGAATCAAAGAGCTTCATCTCACAGGGCTCGACTCTCACCACCGGTGCCATGACTAACTATGCACATGCACGCAGCCTTACCCAGAAAAGATACCAAAGATCAAAACCCGACAGCAAACTAGAGAGTAAGCACTCAGGGTGCAGACCGAGGAGAAAACCTAAGCAATAGAGCCCAAGACATTTATCAACCAACTGCTACATAAGGAAGCACAGCCGATAAGCCTGAAAATTCGGCATGAAGGGGAATAATAACACAGCCAGGCAATCAAAATAAGAAATGATGGCAAACAACTCTAGATTGAACTGATCTTGCCATTATTTATCCCAGGTTATTGACGTGAGACCACTCATTTCATAAACCAGAGGTGTTGAACAAGGATGGAGACACGACAATGAACAAGTACTCAGAATTGAATGTGATTGACAGAGCTAAGTACCAACGCAATGATACCATATCAATTTCGTAGCAGGTAGATCGGAATTGGAGGCGACGACATAAATTAAGCCGACGATAAACAATAATCCTATGTTACCCTTACCGTAGATTTGATTTACCCTTCGAAGGTGGCGAGCAATGATACCATACAAATCATCAAATCAAAACCAAACTTTACAATATAGACCATGTTATAAAAATGAAGATTAAAATAACCATAGTAATATTGAATATGGTTCGGAGTCTGAAGGGAAAACTTAGGGTAATGCATATTCACATAAATTATTAAGCCTCCGATGCTCTAGGACCTTGCTACACTTACATTGAACCAACCATGCATACCCATTAATTAACATCCAAATGAAACCTATGATAACGTTCCAAACCATACTATAATTAATCATCCAATTTCACAACCTTATCAATATCTATAATAATAGAATCAAATAGAAAAATCAAGTGATAACTGTTTGGATAAGATTTCAAGATTAAGTTATGATAAAAAGATATGGAAATTATTAATACTCGTCCCTTGATTTTTTAATGTAAATCCTCCCAAAACAATAACTTCATAGTGGTGATTTTGTAAATAATCTATAGTTTGCAAAGGTTGCTTAAAAACATAGAATTTCACTGATTCAATAGCTCACAGAAACTCATCATTTCAGTAGCTGGTGATTCATTAGATTTGTCTTAAGAAATTTGAACATTTCATCAAAACAAAATAGGATTTTGTTTGATGAAATATGTTTTTTAGAGGCTATTGAGCAAGGGCACAACAGATGGCGACTGACTGGGCGGAATAGTTATCTCTGTTTCTTAACCTGAAACCATGCAATCAAAGAAATTAGATCCCTTATGTATGTCATTATACAGGCATTAATAATTTAACATCCTAAACAGATTCAGGCACCTAACATTTCTAAAAATTACCAGAAATTTCAGTCTTAATTATTTGATGAAGATCGAGTATCTAACAAAAAATGGTCCAAAAGAAGTAAAAAAATAAATGGATTGGTTTCAAAGAATAAAATCCCAATACCATAAGCATGGCCCTGCTGCCAGCAGGCATCTATAGCTTCGACAGGGTTGCTTCAAATCCCAAGAAATGCCAGTATCCCATCTGCTAGTTAGAGATATACAATTCTGGTTAGGTTGAACTGTCAACCTCCTTTTTTTCTTTTTTTTTTCATATATCTCTAAAGGCCATGGTTCTGGCTTGGCAACCAGATGGCAACCATGTCAGTCACCAACCTGCACTACAATAAATAAACCGGCTCATGATGAGACCTTTTATCCCTCAGTGTTTTTCCAAGGGCCATTGTCCAGGCTTGGTGACCGAAAACGACAATGTTACTAAATGCAAACCTATGATCCTGAGCAGACTGGCTCATTATGAAACCCTATTTCCTTCAGATTAATCTTGAAAGTATTCCAACCCAACCATGGCCAGAATGTAGTTATATTTAATCCACTGTGAGATTATCTTAGCAGATGGGGAGGCAGACCTGATTCTCTTTACGAGAAAGGATGGTGTAAAAGACTTAAATAGATAACCTTGCAAAATACTGCCCTAGTCCTGTTGGAAAAATATTTGCAGAGACTGACATTATTAATTAACATTAATCATAATTTAAGAATTTCTGGTGAAATCTAGAAAGATGAAAACCTATTCACTGTTCAAGACATAAAACAATATGACAATTTTCATGATAGCAAAATCTTTGTGCATGGTTTGCAGATCAATCACAGAGGTTGATAAAAAGAAAGACATCAGCTTGAAGTTTGATAAATTAATCAGACTCAAAATGCGCAAATAAAACAAATAATAAAACAAAATATCCAAAACAAACAAATCAGATAGACTCGTTGACAAATTCCACAAACCAAGCACACCACACCAGCTATGTACAGGATACTCCCTTGAGGGGGATCAACAAAAATATTTCTTAATCAAATGACCATTCACTGGAAGGTTATCAATGTCACCCTCCAATTTCTGCAACCTGAAAGTGCTAGGACCAAGTTTTTCTGTAATAATAAATGGTCCCAGCCACAGGCATTGGAACTTAGTATGTTTTCCTTTGTCTTTGTGCTCCTTGTCCCATTTCAGAACTAGGTCACCTACTTCCAAATCCCTACTGGCTGATTTTCTGTGATCAAACCAGTGTTTCACAGTCTGTTGGTGTTGGTCAAACTTTTGTCTAGCTGACTCTCTATCTTCTTCCAGTTTAAGCAAGGTATTGATTCGATGTTCCATGGCAGAACATGGTGTCTCCTGCACTGACTGGGAGAGCTGTAAAGAGGGTAAAAATAAATGAGGAGGAAAAATAGCTTCCTTACCATATACCAGAAAAAAGGGAGAATTTCCTATGGTAGCTTTGGGAGTCACTCTATCAGCCCACAAGGCATTCGATAAGGCGTTGTGCCAATTCCTATGATGATTAACCACCGTGCGTTTCAGAATTTTGATTAAATTTTTATTAGAAGATTCAGCTAATCCGTTACCCTAGGGATAATAATTAGCTAAATATTTTAACTTTATGCCTTTTTTCAATGCATACTCAGTTAATTTAACAGACGAAAAATAAGTTGCATTGTCAAAAATCAAAGATTCAGGAACACCAAATCTGGTGATAATAAACGAATCAAGGAATGATATCACCTGTTCCGAGTTAACCACTCGCAAGGGGATGGCTTCAACCCATCTAGTGAAATAATCGGTGGCTGTCAAAATGTATTTATGCTGCTGTGAAGAAGCTGGAGTGATTGGACCAACAATATCCAAACCCCATTGTTGGAATGGGACTTTGATAATAATCGGCTGGAGGGGTAATGTTGCTTTCTTCAGCCTGCCTCCTGCTCTCTGACACTCCTGACACTTCCTAGCAAAAGAAAATGCATCTCTGAACAAAGTAGGCCAGTAGTAACCAACTTTGAGTACTTTATGTGCAGTGGTTTCTCCGCCAAAGTGTCCCCCGGCTGGTCCTGCATGTAATTGAGACAACACATTATCAGCTTCATTTCGTTCTAGACAGCAAAGGAGAACTCCTTCAAAATTCTTTCTAAACAAAATGTTATCAATCAGCTGATAAGGGGCAGATCTCAATCTCAAAGCCCTTTTGCTGCGTGAATCTAAATGTTCAGGAGCATTCCCATGCAATAGAAAAAACTTAATATCATCATACCAAGAATCAGGGGAATCTGAGATTGGGAAAACTTCCCTTTCAAACAGAAAATGTTCATCAAAGAAGTGCAGATCAGATTCAGAAACATCTGAAGATCCAACTGCCAACTTACAAAGTCCCTGTCCCCTGGTAATATTTAAGGGCTTTATTTCCAGGTCATATTCCTGAAGTGCTGTGACCCAATGGGCTCGCTTTTCACCCAGATCCTTTTGTACCAAAAGATTTCTGACTGCTGAATATGGCACCACAACCTTGGTATGAGACTTTAGCAAATAAGGCCAGAAATGTTTCACTGATTTAAAAACTGCAAATGCTTGTTTGTCTACTTCTGGGTAATTCAGCTCTGCACCGTTCAAACCAGAACTCGTAAAAGCAATGGGAGCCTCATTATTTTCCTGATTTTTCTGCGTTAAAACAGCAGCATATGAAGAATCAGAAGCAAACGTGTATAAGATAAATGGTTTGGAAAAATATGGTCTTGTTAAAGTAGGAGTTTCAGCAATAGCTTTCAATATAGCGTAAAAAGATTGCTTTTCTTCAACAGACCATTTAAATTTAGCATCTTTCTTAATCATTTTCTGAAGCGGCCTAACAATTTCAGTGAACCCAGGAATAAATCTAGAAACAAAATTTATCTTCCCAAGAAATGACTGCATAGATTTCTTTGAGTGAGGCATAGAAATCTGGGTTATAGCATGGGTACGTTCTGGGTCAATATTGATACCTTGTTTAGAAACAACAAAACCCAGTAACTTACCTTTTGTAACTGAAAAGATAGATTTCTTAGGATTTAGAGAAATCCCATATTTCCTGCAACGCTCAAAAACTCTCCTAAGATGAGTTAAATGATTAGCTCTATTTTTTTAAACGACAGTGATATCATCAAGATAAATAACGACAAACTTACCGATCAGACCTCTAAATGCGATATCCATTTCCCTTTGAAATGTTTCTCCAGCATTAATTAAACCAAATGGCATTTTCCTATAGGCATAATTTCCCCAAGGGGTCCTAAAGGTTGTTTTCAACTGATCTGCTTTGGACACTAACACTTGGTTGTATCCCGAAAAGGCATCTAAAAGTGAAAACATTTCAGATCCAGAGACTTGTTGTAAGATTTTCTCCATTGGAGGAACAGGATAATTGTCCTTTTCTGAAACCTTATTCAGATTCCGGAAATCGACGCATAACCTGATATCACCGTTTTTCTTTCTGACGGGGACAAGATTTCCCACCCACTGTGCATGCCGTACTGGGAAAATTATTCTAGAGGCAAGGAGTTTATTCAGCTCCTTCTTGACAGCTGATTCTAGGCTAGGATGCATTTTCCTCAATTTCTGTTGAAAAGGTTTAGCCTCTTGTTTCATGGGAATGATATGTTGCATTATATTAGGATCGAATGTCTTAAGATCCTCATACGTCCATGCAAAAATGTCTTTAAACTCATTAAAGAGTTGTATGAAGGATTTTTTTTCCTGGGGAGTACACATACTGCCCAGATTGACACATTGAGGGTTGTGTTCAGTGCCTAGATTCACAATTTCAGATTGCATAATGGAGCTGTTGGTTTTACAGTTCCTAGCAGCTTTAAATTTATCCTTCAAGTCATAGAATTTCTCAAGTTTGATTACTGATCTGGGAAGAGTACTAACCTGATTGAGAGATTCTTGAATTGAACAAGGCTTATGAATTACCGCAAAATTATATAGATCCTCATCGTGAGTCATTTCATCAATGACCACATCTTTAAAAGTATCCTTCAAAGTCAGAAAATTGATCAACTGCTTGTCGTTGTCGAAGACTCTCCAATTTGCGATGTTATCAGGTATGTTAGGTCTGAAAATCAATTCAATCGAGAAAGAATCAGTAAGCATCCCTTCAGACAAAATTAACCTCGAAGCAACGTTAGCTAAAAGATCTTCTTCATGATTTAAATAACGAGGGATAGAAATTATGTTAAAGGCTTCAAATGATGATAAAAGATTCCATACCTCTGCCTGATAATTTCTCAGATGCCCAGCAACACAATGTATAGTATTACGCACATGCCTAACAATTATCTCAGAGTCTCCTAACACTACCAAAGCTTTGGCTCCCAGGTCAATTGCTTTTTTCAGGCCTTGAATAAGAGCTTCGTATTCAGCAATGTTATTGGTGCAATCAAATTCTAACCTGCAAGAAATGAAATACCTTTTCCCATAGGGATCTATCAGCAAGCAACCTGCACCAGCCCCTTCTTTTGACTTATATCCGTCGAAGTATAGAGACCAGAGACCGTTGTTCAGATCTAAATGTACCGTGTTTGGGACTGGAATTTCATCTGGAATTTGCATAAAATCGCAAATTTTAGATTGCTGTTCTGCATCTGGGATTGATGAAGTTTCAGCCTCAAGATCCCCAAAGAAGGAGTCTACCATATAATTTCCCATTATGGTATCAGTAAATAGTACTGGTTCATTCGAGTCATCCAGTTCGGTGACCGTATGCTTCATATAGTGCTCTTGATCAATTCTGATATTTTTCGGGTGACCATTATGAGATATCCATAAGTGTGACCAGTCAGTCGCAAAATATCCCTTCAGTTTCTCAGACCAATCTCTGCTGAGAAATAGGCCATATGCTTCTGGGATATCCGCAACAATTATGTTGATGATAAAATGGACTTGAGGATTCGAAGCTAACCTTATCAACACCTCATTCAACTTCCCTATTACTTTCACGTTTGAATGGTCAAGCTGCACAATGCTTGTATCACATGGCATAGGAACTGCGTTAAGTTTTTTGCACACTGAGTATGGCATAACATTTTTTGAAGCCCCTGAATCTATCATGCAATTATGCACTTTACGATTGCAGATTTCAAATGTAAGTAAAAAAGGAGAGGTTGAAGAGTCTGATTTCTTACCTATGGATGAGGCATTGAATGAAGAATTTGTTAAATTATCTTTAGTATTAGCAGAACTATTTTGATTGGACGGGGTTTTGGCATTTTTACTTGGAGATACCCCTTGCATCATCTTATCTCGAATCACAGGTAACTTGAGGAGTTCATAAATAGAGATGTTGGCTCTGATTTTCTTTAAATCTTCAACCAGATCGTATTCTAACTCAAGAGAGGGTGCAGACTTAGTATTTGTAGGTTGATTATTTGTTTTGACAGTTGAACTATTATTTGTAACAGTTGTAGAAGGTTCCCCTAGGGGATGATCTTTCTTGCTTCTGGTGTTGTATTGATGCTGATTTACATTGACAACACCCACATCTTCGTCATTAGCCAATTCTGTGGTGTCCCAGAAATGGCTGATAACTTGAGGAGGTTTATCTTCTGAGTCATTATCTTTTGCTTGGGTATCTTCAGAACTCTGTCCTGAAGATTGAGTATCGTTTTCGGCTGATGTTTCTAGACTTGAAACTAATAATTTGAGAAAAGTATTGATTTCATCAACACTATTAGCTTTAGAGGGTGGAGTCGGTTTTGCAGCTGTATTCAAGAATGGCCTTCTGAAAGGTTGTCTAGGTGGTTCTTTAGTAGGAGTGTTTTCAGAAGTACCTTTCTTTAAATCAATGATTTCATTGGACAACTTTTTAATAACTCTTTGGAGGTTGTCTAAGTCTAGTGAATCCTGGCCTTTTTTCTCAGGGTTTGTGTTCTTGGTAGGACTGTCAGTATTCTTACGAGAAGAAGATGCAGAATCAGTATCTACCCCAGGGTTGGTCTTTATGGCCGACATGTCTTTTTTAACCTTAATTGCTTCTTCAAAGTTTTCAGCAAGGGTAGGTTTGGCTGCTCTTCTAACAAACATGGCCATTGACACAGGCAAGGCTGAAGTGTAAAACTCAATAGTGACATCCTCAGCCGGCCTAGAGGTAGCAGGAATTCTGTTTCTTAGAGTTAGGAATCGCTGGTTAAAATATTTTACCTTTTCCTTGGTTTCCATGTGAATTCTAGACAATTCTAACACCAAGGCAGCTGGAGTCTTGTTCTCTCCGAACTTGTTCATGAAAGCAAGATCGAATTCGTTCCAACTGGTTATAGAACCAGCCGTAAGTGAAAAATACCACGTCAAAGCTTTACCCTCAAATGTATAAGGGAAAAGTCGACAGACTACATCTTCATGTTCAACATCCAAGAGCCGAACTGCTAGCATAAACTTCTTGACATGGTCTTCTGCCGGCTCTTTCAGCTCGAGGTTGAACTTAGGAAACAATTTCTCAGGATGCTTGGGTAAAGGATGTTGATCGCCTGGGATAGCAACTGCATCCTGAGCTAACCATGGCATATTAACATTAGGGTTTGGGGGGTTTACACCTGCCATGTTCCTTGGAGTTGGAGGTGGTGAAGGTGGTGTTTGAGGAATGTGAGGGGGTGAATGAGGCGGTGATGGTGGTTGACCAGACCCTCCTGAAGCAAGTGGTCCTAAAGAAGATGAAGGTTGATTGGCACCGGTCATAAATTGTTGTATCTGAAGATCAAGAAAGGTACCTACAGGTTGCTCCTGTTCTTCCGACGCAGGTTTAGTATGATGAGTGCGAGGACGTGTGATCTGTGGGAGAGGTAATTCAGTGGGTTGGTGCCTGGTGAGATTCGAATAAGCCCTAGTTAAAATCCTACGAGATTCGTTTATGGCCTGTTCGAACTGGTCAAGTTCTTCAGGTTGGGGAGTACCGCTAGAGTTGAATTGGGAGATAAGGTTTCGAACAGAGTCGTTCAGTGGGGCCTCACTCAATCATGATGACCGAAGAGTACGTGGCTGTGATGATGACTGTATTTGAGGGGTGATAGGCTAATTAATTTTGTTAACATGATTGTTTTCATCAGCCATTTACTTAAGCTGGCCCCCCTTCTAGCGCCATTGTTGATGAGGCAAAATGGGCACAAGAGTCAACCGAGGAACAACCCGATCCAAAAGTTTTTGAGATGCTCTTTGTCATTTGAGTAGCTATTCCTAACAGGATTAAGTCCCCGTTGCCTACCCTAAGTTATTCCACGCTACAGGAGAGGATTACGAAAAAGGGAAAAACCAAAACTACAGTTTATTAATCAGATCTATACCTATGACTATACAAGTTAATAAATGTTATATATTACAAGATCAATTAGTTAAAATAAATCTACCTCAAGCAATCAATTTATAATACAAGAAAAGCAAGCTAACTAAATATCAACAGAGTTAGTAAACTATAGAGATGCATTATAAACACTTTATACATTAATTACAGGAAAATAATCTGAATGTAATATGAATATAAAAATCTGATTCAATGGTTTTTCAGTAAAATAATTAAAAGAAAGAAAATACTAATTTCCTCTAAGTCCTATCCTGATCAGGAGCGTTTAAACATATTAACCTGAAATCAAATCTGCCAATGAGACTAGTGCATTAATAATCTTGGAAAATATTCGAAAGAAATTCAGAAATTAAACAAGATCATACAATAGACACATACATCACATATGTTATGATGTCAATCATCAATTTTACAACATGACACACATCAGCAAATCGAAGTCAGCATAAGTCGACAATTATACATAATATATTTGCATAACTCATCAAAGGAACCATGGCAAACATTAATAATATAGAAAAAAGTGACAAGACCAAGCGATACCATAAACACATATGCGAAGTATAAATACTGTAAACATATATAAGTATCACCAGTTTAACATACTGTAGCTGCTGACAATAAACTGCCTTAAGTCACAGAAAAATCAAACAGAGGTCTTGACTCATCCTCCTCGAACTATCGACCCTTTTACCAGTACCCACATGTCTCTTTAAATAACCTATTCTCATAGAGAGATTGTTCTATATAATCGGAAACCATAAAATCGAAATCATAACCAATTTCTTAAAAAATGACAAGTGAAACATGTCATTTTTAATATACATTAAATGTTTTGAAATTGGATAGACTCAGTTCATAGCACAAAATCATGAAAGCGACAAAGGCACTAATTATACAGTGACACCTAGAAAACAGTCCTCGCCAATCGATTTGTTCCCAATTGTATAGGGATCATCCAGACAGTAGACAATCATCAAAATATGAGAGAGAGGATCCAAAACATTACCTGCGATACTGCACACAAAAGACATATAATTAAACACACATAAAAAGAAAATAAAATAAACTAAATAATAAATGAATTAATACAAACCAAATACCTGTAAGGAAATAACTTGATTATCAATCTATCATAACTTCAAAACTGAAACCAATAGTAGGCACACCCCAAACATTATAAATTCACGGGTTCGTTAAAAACCTGAATGTTCACACCACTTGATGGATTCTGCGACGGACCCTTAAATTGCATAAGAGTAACTTGAGCATTAAGATCCCGTATTTTCTCCTCATTCTTATTATTTTCATTCTGCAATTTAAGGATTCTACGGATCAACCTATTCTTATGCTTTTTAAGACACAGCAAGGATTTAATGTTTGAATCTACCTTCTCTTTCAACTTTAAATTCTCAGCCTCCACAATATCACGATGAGCCAACATCTCAGTCACTCTTCCTTCCATCCTGTGTATCTTATCCAACAAGAAGGTAAAGAACATCGGGTGATTCATATCCCCAGCTTGATAAGAACTTGGTAAGTTTGTCTCTACAGTCTTTCCCTTAGCTGGAAGATCAACAACAGGATCAACCCGAAGATCCTTGTCAAATGCAGGAGGACTGTCTTCTGCAGGGTTCGGGATAAACTCATCCTCAATGTCATGACCAACATCAGGCAAAACGGGATTCTGTTCTTCGTCGTCAAGCGCGATTGTTTCAACATGAACACTATTTCTCACAGGAGGCTTAACATGACGACCTTTAGCAACCATGCTTCGTGTGAACCTACCAACAAGCTTAGCATTCGGCTTTTTACCCGTTTGTTTGCAGATATTAGTGTTGCATTTCAGCGTCTCAGGAGATAGGCTTGAAGACTTCTTAATGCGCTTAAAGGGCACAGGAGTACTAGGACTACTCACAGGAGGAGGAATAGAGTTATTACAAATTTTGGGGCTCAGACGGCTAGTAGGGTTTGACACAAGCTTACACCAAGGTGAAGCCGAAACTAGACTGGGTTCCTGGTGCCTTAAACATTCTTCCGGACAGTCAAATTGACAGTGACAAAAGGCTGAGAAGCCATTAGACTCAATAAACTCATCCCATGACCAGTCTAATTTCGACAATTCCCTCTCTATTAACATTCTGACCAGACCATGATGAAACAAACTGTGACTGATATTTTTTGGTCCCTTTTTAATATCTGCGGACATCTTAGACAAACTCTGGACTAGATAATGAGGCAAATTCAGAGGAAAGCCAATAGAAACAGCCATTAACTGAAGGTGGTATACATAGTCCGAGGAGAGATGACCTTCACAGGTCACATACCTGTGGATAAGGTCCAAGACTGGTCGCCACTCCTTCTTAAAGTATTTCTGGGCCACGCCAGTTCTGAACGATACGTCTTGACAGGGATTCTTCAGTAATTGCCTCCACTTAGTTATGTCCATTTTCTTGTACTTAAACCATCGCTCTCCTGTCAATGGAAAACCAGTAGCAAGCGCAACTGAACGCTTGTCCACTCGCAACTGAAGATCACCTACCTTAACCCGAGATTCGGCCAAAGACAGAGCAAAAACCCTTGTCACTTCAGGGTTTGAATCTAAGAACTTACTGATAAACGGCAACCACCCAACGGCTTCGACCTTGGTTAGAAGCTCAGGTTTTGAATCAAAGAGCTTCATCTCACAGGGCTCGACTCTCACCACCGGTGCCATGACTAACTGTGCACATGCACGCAGCCTTACCCATAAAAGATACCAAAGATCAAAACCCGACAGCGAACTAGAGAGTAAGCACTCAGGGTGCAGACTGAGGAGAAAACCTAAGCAATAGAGCCCAAGACTTTTATCAACCAACTGCGACATAAGGAAGCACAACCGATAAGCCTGAAAATTCAGCATGAAGGGGAATAATAACACAGCCAGGCAATCAAAATAGGAAATGACAGCAAACAACTCCAGATTGAACTGATATTGCCATTATTTATCCCGGGTTATTGACATGAGACCACTCATTGCATAAACCACAGGTGTTGAACAAGCATGGAGACACGACAATGAACAAGTACTCGGAATTGAATGTGATTGACAGAGCTAAGTACCAACGCAATGATACCATATCAATTTCACAGCAGGTAGATCAGAATTGGAGGCGGCGACATAAATTAAGCCGACGATAAACAATAATCCTATGTTACCCTTACCGTAGATTTGATTTACCCTTCGAAGGTGGCGAGCAATGATACCATACAAATGATCAAATCAAAACCAAAATTTACAATATAGACCATGTTATAAAAATGAAGATTAAAATAACCATAGTAATATTGAATATGGTTCGGAGTCTGAAGGGAAAACTTAGGGTAATGCATATTCACATAAATTATTAAGCCTCCGATTCTCTAGGACCTTGCTACATTTACATTGAACCAACCATGCATACCCATTAATTAACATCCGAATGAAACCTATGATAACGTGCCAAACCATACTATAATTAATCATCCAATTTCGCAACCTTATCAATATCTATAATAATAAAATCAAATAGAAAAATCAAGTGATAACTATTTGGATAAGATTTCAAGATTAAGTTATGATAAAAAGATATGGAAATTATTAATACTCGTCCCTTGATTTTTTAATGTAAATCTGCCCAAAACAATAACTTCATAGTGGTGATTTTGTAAATAATCTACAGTTTGAAAAGGTTGCTTAAAAACATAGAATTTCACTGATTCAGTAGCTCACAGAAACTCATCATTTCAGTAGCTGGTGATTCATTAGATTTGTCTTAAGAAATTCGAACATTTCATCTAAACAAAATAGGATTTTGTTTGATGAAATATGTTTTTTAGAGGCTGTTGAGCAAGGGCACAACAATACCTTACATCCTTTTCTTACTGATCTCTTCATTTGCAGATCAGATATTTCTTTGATGGTTACTTTCCTAGGAATTCCTTTCACTTTGATATTATTTCCATTATTATCAATACAAGTAAATGTTTTATCAAAATAGTTTACCAAAAATTTATGCTCTTCAATCCAATCCATTCCTATCAACAAATCATAAGACCCTAAAGGAAATATATTTACATTCACATGTGTAAGGAAATCATTCATCATTATCTTACAATTTGTAACAATACTAGGAACCTTTCTTTTTGTACCTGTGGATAACTGTACTAGCCATGACTTATCAAACTTTTCAGGTACCAAATTGCATAAATCAACTGCTCTAGATGAAATATAACTCAGGCTTGCTCCTGGATCAATTAAGATAATTATAGGTTGAATGTTTATCATACCTTCAATTTTGACCATGGAAGTCTGGTGGTCTGCTTGCTGATTTTTGAGTGAAGCACAGATTATGGGCATGCTCCTAGCCATATCCCCAACTGTAACTGCTTCCTGGATAGAATGAACATTAAACTTTTGTTTCCTTGCTGGACAGTCTTTAAAGTAGTGTGGCTGTCAACACTCCCAACATTTCAAGAGATATTTTTTGATGGGTTTCTATTAGGAACAGTTGAGGGTACCGCATAATCTTGAGGTTTAAAACCTTTTTAATTATTAACCTGATACCCTCTATGATTATTTCCCATGTTTTTATGGAACTTATTTTGTTTTTTTGAGAATCAAAATTATTTGCCCTTTGATTTTTCCAAGCTGGTATACTTTCTCGTTTATTCTTGTGTTTGTCATAACAGAAGTTGGCCTTCCTCATTGCTTCCTCCAGTGTCTTTGGATTGTCATATTCAATCCATTCTTTAAACATGAGGGGCAGGAAGCTATCTTGGGATTCTCATTAATTATGTAAGGGACATAGTAGAGTAAGCTTAAGAAATTACTACATAGTTATTTCATTGTCATGGCCCCTAACCTTAGTTCATAAAACTCCTTATGTTTTTCTTCATAATACTGTTCAAATAAATATTTTCTTTTAAAAATTTTCTTAAAAGTTTTCTAGGTTACATACCTTTCTTTTATACCCTTAAATTTCTTTATGTCTTGCCACCATATATCTGCCTTTCCAGTCAGATTATAAATGGCCATTTTTTATTTCAACTCATTTGAGTAATTATATATTTGGAAGTACTTTTTCATTCCAGACAACCAGGCCTCTTCCTCCTCTCCCTTTTCGATTTCCCCATTCAACATGGGTGGTTTAATTTTCTTGAACTCCCTAGATATTTCCTTATAGGTTATTTACTTTTTCTTCTTTTTATTTTTCATCACTGCTTTCACTTGACTCTTGAGAATTTTTGTGGTGGTTAACTAACTCTTCACTTGAAGTGTCAGGGTTATGGTTGGAAAATTCCAGCTTCCTACCCTTACGTTTATTCTATAGGGAATTTTTAGGCAGTTCCTGTTCTAAGAACTTATTTTTATCTTTTTCTTCATTATGTATTTTTTCTAACAAGATAGTGTTCAATTCTTATTGAACCTTCAGAATTCGCTCGTTATCTTCCTTAACCTTTCTTAATTCAGACCTTATTTCATCCACAGTCCTTTTTAATTCATATTTATTGTCCCAAATTTCATTTAGATCTACCCAGAACTCTCCATCCCTTAGATTACCGTCTTCATTATTTAAAGGTTGTTACAGGCGATGTTCCTCTTCTGCAGACATTCCCACATCTACCATATTTCTTGCAAAATATATTTGTACTTATCTTTGTTATGTATAAGAGAATTTTCAAGACAAAATAAACATGATTTAGTTTGTTGTTTTCCATAGTAGTAGTGTGTTGAGCCTATTCATTCCTAGTGTTGAAACCATGCTCTGATGCCATATGTAACATACCTCAAATTCAAAAAAAAAAAAATCTATATCCATATATCTTCAGACATAATATTAAAAAACCTAACTGTTATGAGAAAATACAAACAAAAAGAAACCCTAGCCATATGGAATGATCCTCATTTCCTTAACATTAGAAATTATTTTTACCTTTCACATTGTTGATTCCTTGCAGAATCAACCTTGATCATCGATCTTGCTTTGATGCAGAAATCAGATCTCGTAACTCCAAGTTTTGGTGACTTAATCCTCGACTTTCCACGCTGTGCATTTTGCATGTGCTTTATGCATCGTTGATCCTTGCGTAAACAACCTTAACCATCGATATTACTTTAGTGCAGAAATTGGATCTCGAAAACTCCAAGTTTCGTTAACATAATCCTTGAATTTTCGCGTTCCGCAGTCCGCATATGCTTTTTGCACCGTTGATACTTACGGAAACAACCTTGACCGCCAATCTTGCTTTGATGCGGAAATCAAATCTCGAAAACTCCAAGTTCCGTTAACTTAATCCTTGACTTTCCACATTCTACATTCTGCATATGCTTTTCGCACTTATGATCCTTGCGGAAACAACCTTGACCGTCGATCTTTCTTTGATGCAAAAATCGGATCTCGAAAACTCCAAGTTTTGTTAACTTAATCCTTGACTTTCTGCATTTCGCATTCTGCATTCTGCATATGATTTTTGCACCACTGATCCTTGCGGAAACAACCATGACTGTTGATCTTCTTCGTTGTGGATTCCACAATGAAACCTCTGCAACTATTATCAACCGTTGATCTTCTTTGCGGACACAATCTCAATAGTTGATCTACTTATTTGTTCATAAGTTTAACAATCAACTCCTAACTATGCTAAGTTGAATGGGGATTCATACATCAAAATTTTAAGGTTTCCTCTCTGTAAAGAAAATAATTTTCATCTTCTACATAGTCATAATACAGATTTACGCTATAACAACATTACAGATTCAGTCCACGTTCCAATAATGATGATTAGGTTGAGGGAAAACAAATACGAACAACCAATGCCTGGTTAAAGGTAGGAATACACAGTACATTTTAAAAGGAAACAGAGGATTCAATCCATTATATACATAATCATAAGCTCTAAAATGTTCAAGTATTGGATTCAGAACTATATCCACATCAACAACAACCAATTCTACCAACTTATGCTCCTACAGTAATAACATTGTATAGATCTAATATACTTCAAAGAAAAAAGGATATTCGTTCTACAAAAATGCATAACCCTACTTCTTGGAGATGCAACAGTAACTAGAATTAGTCATAAGAAAAACAGAGTAGGAACCTGGCACCAATGTTGGGAAAAAAAAAGTGGAGAATTTGTTCCTCCCAACCAACTCCCAAAGAAGCCAAATTACTTTCTCCAGAACCTTATAGCTTGCTTGTTGAACCAAAAGAGAAAAATATCTTAATTCACAATCTCTTACATTACACAGATGTTAATCCCCCATCCAATTGTAGCCTCCTGCTTCTCATGTACATACTATTAAATAATGTTTTTCCGAGGACTTGGTCATTTATGAGCCTCCTACTCTTTAACAACTCAACTAGGAGTGCAAACCTGATTTTTGGGGATGATGCCTCATGTATCTTGTGTTCTCACTCGGTGGTCTTCGCCACTTGTCATTTCCCTCTTGTGGGTTAGTGAACACTCTTTCAACAGCTATTTCCACTTTTTTCCTTTTCAGCACCTTTTATTAATAAGGAATATTTTATTACAAAATGTTCTATTCTTGACTTCCCGTCAAAGAATAATAAAACAATAATCAAAGTATTTTCCAGCCAAATTAATAATTATTAATTCAGGGGGTATTACATTGTTTCCCATTTACATTTGGGAATAGGTAATGGCTGCAATAGTCCTGTTGGATATTGATGCTCTTCCTTGACTTGGTGACATTATAGGAAGCGAGCTAAGTATTCAACCACTTCTTTCTTCATGTTTGGTGAAAAGAAGTCATTCTTGATCATGGTGATCATTTTATGGTATCCAGGATGCCCTGAATAAAGTCTTTTATGAACCTCATTCATAACTATAAGTTAAATTTCTGTTATGTTTGGTATATACAACCTATTTTTATGCAACAACATTCCTTGTTTATTTAGGCTGAAATCTATTTTTACTTGATTTTGTTCATTTTTAGCATTCTTTTCTTTTTAAATCTAATATTCCCTATCAGAATTTTCAGCACTTAGAATCTGATTTTCTAGATCGGATTCATAGCTGCTACTTACAAATAGTAAATTTGTATGACGACCTTGAGCGTCTGCTACTTTATCTTATTTTCCTTTTATATGTTTGATTTTGAAATCATATTTCCTTAAAAAGGACAACCATCTGGCCTATTTTTCATTCAAATTTTGTTGGTGAAACAAATACTTAAGACTTATGTTAACTGACATAAGTAAAATTTTCCTTCCAATTAAGTAATGTCACCACATTTTTAAGGCGTGAATTATAGCAACAAATTCTAAATCATGTTTTGCATAGTTTCTCTCATGTTCTTTTAATTTCCTAGATACATATGCCACAACATAATTTTCTTGTAATAAAACTCCGCCTATCCCCTCATTGCAAGAATCGATACATACAAAAAAATCCTTGAATGGATCAACAACCTTTAAAATCAAGGTGGTAGTTAATAGGTGGTTTAGTTTTTTAAAGCTTTCCATGCATTTTTTAGTCCATTTGAACTTTTTACCTTTCTTTTGTAAGGAAGTTATGTCCATTTGAACTTTTTACCTTTCTTTTGTAAGGAAGTTATGGGGTAGGAAATCTTAGAGAATCCTTCTATGAACTTCTAGTAGTATCCAGTAATTTCCATAAATGATCTGATGTCAGATAAGTTTTTAGGAACCGACCATTCCATGATGGCCTTTACTTTGTCTGGATCAACTGAGATTCCTTCCTTGGACACTTCATGTCCGAGGTATTGAATATTATCTTTAAAGAAATCAAATTTACTAAAATTTGCATAAAGTTGTTGTTCTCTTAGTACTTACAAAACTATTCTTAATGTTCTTATTGTTCTTGTTCATTCTTAGAGTAGATTAGTATGTCATTGGTGAAGACAACGACTAAATTATCTAGGTAGTTTCTTAATATGTTTTTCATTAAACAGTTGAATGCAACAGGTGTAGTTGTCAACCCAAAAGGCATTACGACAAACTCATAGTGACCATAGCGGGTCCTAAATGTTGTTTTAAATATGTCCTCATCTTTTATTCGTACTTGATGGTAACCTGACCTTAAGTGTATCTTTGAGAAGATAGTTTCTCCGTGGAATTGATCAAATATATCATCTATTAGAGGTAGTGGGTAACGGTTCTTAAAGGTCATTTTGTTTAACTGTCTATAATCTATATACAATCTTAAAGTTATGTCCTTCTTTTCCACAAACAAGACCGGTTCTCCCCAGGGAGAAACACTAGGCCGAATGTACTTTTTGTCGATTAGTTCTTGTAGTTATGATTTTAGCTCTGTAATTTCTATTATATGCATTCGATATTGAGCTTTCGATGCTGACATTGCTTCATGTATTAGATCGACCGTGAAGTCAATGTCTCTTTTTGGAGGAAGTCCAGGGACTTCTTCCAGAAAGATGTCTTCAAACTCTTTCAAGACTGGTATGTCTTCTAGTTTAAGTTTGTTATCGTTTTCATTACCATTCATTATATAGACAACAAACACTTTAAATCATTTTCTTACTGATCTTTTCATTTCTAATGCAGATATCTCTCTGATGGTCACCTTCCTAGGGATCCATCTTACTTTTATATTGTTTCCATTATCATCAGTACATGTAAAGGTTTTATCAAAACAGTTTAACACAACTATATGTTCCTCTAGCCAATCCATTCCTATTAATAAATCATAGTATCGTAAAGGAAGAATATTTACAGTAACATGTGTAAGGAAATCATTCGTCATCAATTTACAATTTATAACAAGACTGGTATCTTTTCATTTTGTACCTGTCACTAAATGTACTAGCCATGACTTTTTAAACTTTTCAGGTACCAATTTGCATAATTCAACTATTCTTCGTGATATATAGCTCAGGCTTGTGCCTGGATAAATTAAATTAGAGATATGTTGATCATTTAACATACCTTCAATTTCAACCACAGAAGTTTGGTGGTCTGCTTGTCAATTTTCTAATGCAGCACAGATTCTGGGGATGCTCGTGGCCATGTCCCCAACTGTGACTGCTTCCTGCATAGAATGAACATTAAATTTATTTTTCCTTACTGGACATTATTTAAAGTAACCTAGACCTCCACACTCCCAACATTTTAGGGGTTATTTTTGTGCTGGGTTTTTATTAAGAACAATTGAAGGTTCTTTTACTGCAGAATCTCAGGGTTTAAATATTTTTTAATTATTACACTGAAACCCTCTATAGTTATTTCCCGTGTTTTTATAGAACTTATTTTGCTTTTTTCTGGGATTAAAATTATTTGGCATTTGATTTTTCCAAGCTGGTATATTTCCCCTTTTATTCTTGTTTTGTTCGTAACAAAAGTTTTCCTTCCTCATCGCTTCCTTTAGTGTATTCAGATTGTCATATTCAATTCGTTCTTTGAAAATGATGGGAAAACAACTAAGGAACCATTGTATTTTAGGTTTCTCATCAATTATATAAGGAACATAACGAAGTAGGCTTAAGAACTTACTGCAGAGTTCTTTCATCATTAAGGCTCCTAACCTTAGTTCTTAAAACTCGCTTGCTTTTGCTTCATAATATTGTTCTGATAAATACTTTCTTTTAAAGAGTTTTTTAAATGTTTTACAAGTTACATATTTCTCTTTTATTCCTTTAACCTTCTTTATGTATTTCCACCATATGTCTACCTTCCCAGTTAGATTATAGATGTCTATTTTAGCCTTTAATTCATCAGAGTAGTTGTATATCTGAAAATACTTTTTCAAACCAGACAACCAGGCTTCTTCCTCTTCGCCCTTCTCAATTTCCCCATTAAACATGGGTGGTTTAATTTTGTTTAAATCCCTAGATATTTCCTCATAGGGTCTGTACTTCTTTTTCTTTTTGTTATTGTCACAGCTTTCACTTGACTCTTGTTGTTTTATGTGATGTTTAACTGAATCTTCACTAGAAATTTTAGGTTTATGGATGGGAAATTCCAACTTTTTGCCCTTATGTTTGTAAGGTGCAGTTCTAGTAATTTCTTTTCCATATTCCTATTTTTTTTCTTTTTCATCGTTATGGATCTTAGCTAACATAATAACATTTAATTCTTCTCAAGCCTTTAGAATTCGCTCGTTATCTTCTTTAACTTTTATTAATTCAGACCTTAAGTCTTGGAATTTTCGTTTTAGTTCATATTTATTATCCCTACTGTCATTTAAGTATACCAAAAATTATCCATCCCTTAAGTTACCCACTTCGTTATTTAAAATATTTTCTAGATGAATTTCCTCTTCTGCAGACATCTCTACATCTGCCATGTTTCCTGCAAAATGTAGTTATTCTTCTCTTTGTTGTTTGTAAGAGAATTTAACCAAAATAAAATAGAAGTTAGTTTTCTGTTTTCTGTAGCAGTTCTAGTGTTGATCCAATTCAGGCCTAGTGTTGTAACCATGCTCTCATACCATTTTGCAAAACACCTAAAAATCATAAATATTTTTTTTTACATGCATTACTTTTACATTTACTTAGCAGAAACCTTGGTTTATGATTAAAACCCTTCCCAATACCTTAGCCTAACCTCGTGCTAAGGTATAATCATTTGTATTAAACATATTTTATAAACATACCATGGAAGAGCTATGGGTCTAACCATAACTGTAACATGACATTATTGATCTTTGAAAGATTATTACTCATGCTTGACTTTACGTGTCCATTCAACCTTTCCTCAAACTTAGAAATCAGTTGATTCCAGGGAAGAGATAACAAACCTAAAATGATCCTAAAAAATAAAAATTACTGATAAAAATCCTCTTTCACATGCTCATTTCCGTAAATTATCCTTCCGCAATTGCTTTTCCGCAATTTCCCTTCCTTAAAAGTCTTTCCGCAATGATCCTTTCGCAAATTGTGGATTGCGGGATTACATTCTAACTTATAAAAAAATGTCTTTATACAATTAAGCTTCCACAATTAGCTTTCTGCAAATTGTGGATTATGGGATTACATTTTAACCTATAAAATTATCTTTCCACAATTAGCTTTCCGCATTACGGATTGCGGGTTGAGGCTTGCTCTGCATTTTGGATTGCGGGATTACATTTTAAATCCTTTAAAATTATCACTCCATAATTAGCTTTTCGCATTGCGAATTGCGGTTCGAGGCTTCATTTTGCATTGTGGATTGCAGATTGTGGGATTACATTTTTAACTTCTTTAAAAATATCGCTCCGCAAACAACCTTCCAGCTTCCGCATTGCAGATTGTGGGTCAAGGCTTCATTCCATATTGTGGATTGAAGATCGAGGCTTCATTCTACATTGTGGTTTGCAGATTGCAGGATTACATTTTAATTCCTTTAAAATTATCATTACACAAACGACCTTCCGCAATTCGCTTTCTACATTGTGGATTGCGGGTCTAGGATACATTTCGCATTGTGGATTGCGAATCGAGGCTTCATTCTGCATTATGGATTGCGTATTACGGGATTACATTTTAACTCCTTTAAAATTATCACTCTACAAACGAACTTCCACAGTTATCTTTCTGCATTGTGGATTGTGGGTTGCAGACGTGCCTTCCAACTTTTCCGAACTGTTCTTCTACAATCCATCTTCCGCAACTCCTATGAGTCATCGATCTCGTGTGGCTTCAATCTCATCCGTAAATCGACTATATTTGTGGATCTCCACTTTAACCTTGGAGATCCTTAATTGATTAGATGAATAACTTATAATCATTGATCTACATGACAAAAATATCCATACATATTTAATTTGATCCCAAAGATCTTAATCTGAAGATTCTCGATTTGTACAGGGGTTATGAGATGAATTTTAATAAATTACAAGTGTGTAGAAAGTTGTGACTCATAACCTGATAGGGGAATCTCCCAACTTATAGCATTTCAGACTATTAGTTTTATACAAAGAATTAATTGACCGTAAATACTCGATCTTAATTGTTTCTTTGCTATGACTGTGATTTTGTTATAATAACTAGAGAATTTTATCCCGGTTTACCTTGATCGTGTATTAACTAGATATGTTCTATAATACATTATGAGAAATAGTATAATGGGAATAAATTGCAGATAATTGAACATTTAAAATAAAATAATTGTTGGGATTCAAATCTGCAATAGAACCAGAATAATTAGCAATCTTGGACTCAGGTATGGATGCCTGATCTGAGATGCATTAATAATTAAATTTAGCATTCTACAGGTATAAACAAAAGACATAAATCAATCTATAATCAATACATAATAGATTACTATTCAATTCATAAAACATTTCTACTTATGAATATAACTACAAGTCCAGGTTTTAAATAACATTCTACACAGAAGCATAAACATTCATGCCTAGAATGTATAGTTGCAAATTCAAAGTTAAGATACACATTCTACTATAACTAAAGTCAATAATAAGCAACATAATAAGAACCTAGCACCAACGCTAGGAAGAAACAAAAGTGGAGAAGTTGTTCCTCCCAACCAACTCTTATAACAACCAAGTTACTTGCTCCAGAACCCTCGACCCTATTCGTTGAACCACAAGAGAAAAATCCTTCAATGCGCCATCTCTTGCATTTCACATATGTTAATCCCCATCCAATGATAGCCTCCTGTTTCTTATGAACATACTAATTTATAGCATTTTCCTAGGACTTGGTTATTTATGAGTCTCCTTCTCTTTAGCACTCAACTAGGAGTTGCAACCTTATTTTTGGGGATGATGCCTCCTACATATTGAGTTCACACTCAGTGGCTTCTGCCACTTGTCTTTTTCTCTTGTGGGTCAACAAACACTCTTCAACAACTATATCCACTTTTGTCCCCTTTCCACATATTTTATTAAATAAATAAAAAATTATACACACTATTTTATTCCTCAATTTTTTCTGTCAAAAATAATAAAAATAATAAAATAATAAATAAGTATTTTTTCCACAGAATTAATAATAATTATTAATTCTGGGGGTATTACAATTTAAGAGTAATGTATCCATATTTTCAGTTTTATATTTTCATGGTAGTTCGTTTCCATAGTGTAAACTATCAATTTCCAAAACATTCCAATAGAAAAACTTAGCACATAAAAGAAATATGCATGACATAAATTTGAAGCATTTATTTCCTAGGTCAAAGAAAAGGGTGAACAAAAGAAGGTAAGACTAGGTTATAACTGAAGAATACATGGATGAAATGTTGTTGAAGCTTATACAACAAAAGAAGTTGAAAGAGGTCAGGTTCCAAGATTACCAAGTTCTTGGAAAACTTCAAAAATAGTCCAAGAAAAATGTATTATAAGATTAACGTTAAGATAAGCAAATCCATATAGTTTTTAAAAGGATTATCCCTAAAGAAATGTGTTGGGCTCATTGTGCATGATGCAACCATGTAGCACACAATTTGAAAAATGTTGAAGAAAACACCAGCCAATAACATTTCAAATAAACTTCCTGCACTAGAGTAATGAGGGCCTTTCAATCTAAGAATCATTGTTTATCCATCCTTACAAGTAATGTGAAATGCAACCAAGCTAAATTCTTCACCTTCTAAGAATTAAAAAACAATACCACATACTTATTGAAAATGTAAATATAGATATTTCCAAATTTACGACTTTATGTGATAATATCACTTGTGTCCTACCATGGAGCATATATATTATTAAATAAAGGAATTTGGGTACTCTTGTGTAAATTTTGAATGTAGTTTTGTCTCAAGATCTCATGGATTATTAATTTATTGTGTTTGGCTTATTGAGGTACAACATGAGTGGGTCTATTGGTTAAGAGCATGTGTTTCCTCTTAGGAGGTCACATGTTCAAATCTAGAAGGGGATAGTGTATGTACACCTATGTAGACTTTAGCAGTTAAATCACTGCGCAGAGGGGGGTCCCTTGTCCCACAAACAAGGGGGTCTCATACACCAAATTAGGTCTCGCTTGGCGGTGAGCTTAAAAATAGATTATTATTATTATTATTACATTATCATAGTTTTTCTTATGACATTAATAGGTTTGGTTTAATGTGAAAAATTCCTTTGGAATCAACTTTCTTTTTCAATTTGGTGCATGAACTTTGTTTTCAGGCTTTCATGTTTGGTACATAAACTTTGTTTTCATATGGAAACAAGACTTTCATGTTTATGCTTCTTGTATTGATAACCCAATTATATATTTATATATTTTTATAAGAAACAACGATGTTATCACTACGTTGCCTTATGGTGAAGTTGGAACAAAATGTAGAATAAAACATAATGTTTAAGTAATAAGCCACATGAACATTCTCATATCTTGCAAACTTTTGTGACTCTTCATCAATTTTAAAATTTTGAGAAATGCATGAAATGGAAAAACCTATGTTACCAAAGATGAGAAACATGGAAATAGTATGATAATCGATTCTTGGTATCCCACAAGTTACGTTATAGTTGTATATATGTAGGTCTCACACTGGATATTTGTGCTCACATAGCTACTGTAGCTTTAACAAATTCATCTCTAAGTTTAAATGCTCAAGCTTCAACAAGACTTTGTAATGTAAGAAAGAAAAAGAAAATGAATTAAGGATATATAAAAGTTTTCTCTTGGAGTAAAGCTAAGACTATGTAATGTAAGAAAGGAAAAGAAAATGAATTATGGATATATAAAAGGTTTTTTCTTGGACTAAATCTAGGTCTAAGGTTTTGATTATGATTAACTTTATATGTATAAAAAGAGAAAAAAAATCTTAGCAAATATTAAATCAAATCCATGTCAATATTTCAATGGATGATGGGTTGATATAAAGAGTGTGCTTTCTGTTTAGGTATGATATAATTTGTATGTCATTTCTGTTTAGGTATCCAACTGACCGCATCATTCGGCTGTATGTCTTGATTCTTCAACTGGTATTCGCGTTGATAAAACTAAGTTGCAAGATGTGTCTGTAGTTCTTGATTCTTCAACTGGTCAGAATCCTCTAGTGGCTGAAAGCTCCACATATGATTAGGAAAGAAGCAGAAACTGCAACTCCAAAAAGTAGAAAAAGAATCTCCTTCAACAGCATAGAAGAAACTGTCAATTTGTGTAAGGTGTGGAAGATGTGGGTGTACTTCTTGATTCTTCAACAGGTATTGGTGTTGACAAAACTACGGTTCCAGTGGAAGATGTGCCTATGTTTCTTGATTCTTCAACTGGTAAAAAGTCTCCATTGAAAAAATTTAGCAGCACACCATGATTCTTCAATTGGGAGTTCTTTAACTAGGAGGATTTTCACTTTTGGGTTGCTTTTCTGCGGGATTAGGTGAATCTGTAATTTTGTTGTTTGTTGAGTTATTTTAAGTGCATAAATGAAATCACCTGACATGAAAACCTTCAAACACCTACACTCTATAAAATTTAGCAATATTTTTGCACGTTTTAAAGATTCCATAAAAAATCATAATAAAAACCCAAAAACAACGAAAAATAGAGAAAAAAATTGTCCGTTGTTAGACAACTCGCGTTCAACTCCGCATCCAATCAGGCAATTAGCAGAAACAGAAACTCCAAAAAGCAGAAAATGAAACTTTGTCAAAAGGAAAGGAGAAACTCTCAATGGGTCCAACTCCTAGTGGACCCATTGTCCAAGAAAATTAATATTTTATCATTTTCTGACTTACTAGGATTAAATGTGTTGGCCATAATGACGAATTTGACATGGTGATGATTTGTGTTTCGGGAATCGGGAGAGTGAACCCTAGTGTTAAGGTGACCCACTCAGTTACAATTTGTTTAAAGTAGAATGCCAAGCTGGATAAATGGTGCATTGGCTATTGTTAGTGAAATAACCCAAAGTTTATAAAAGTATATAAATATATGTATTTATAACTTTGAAGAGGTAAAGTCCGTTTATATATATATCATGTTATTGTATCTGAGTTATGAGGGTCCAATATATGTAAGGGTATTAATTAATTTATTTAGTAAAAATTTGAGTTTCCAAAAAATCATGGATTAAAAACGTGATGGGTATAATGGCTTAAGTTAATGATTTCCTTTGGATAATGAAAATGATGCTATAAGAGTTGGTTTAAGTTAATGATTTTTTTTGGATAGTGATGGTATAATGACTTAAGTTAATGATTTCTTTTAGATAATGAAAATGATGCTATAAGAGTTGGTTTAAGTTAATGATTTTTTTTGGATGGTGTGTTAATTACAATGAAATATTTTTATAAATTTATCAAAAATTTTATTTAAAATATACGAATGATTTATTAAAATGTAATGTAACAATATGAAATGAAAGAGATCAAATTTTCTACTATACTATTTTTATTTAAAAAAAAATGTTTAATTAGTTCGTAGGCAAATACTACATAGAACCAAAATTTCATATAAGATCTTAATACAACAACCATGCACACTTTAGAAAAGCATGCATATTTCTAACATATGCACATGTTAAAAGTATGCACTCGTTCTATTATGTGAAAAAAGATGTGGCCACTTTCTTTATTTCCCCTCCCAAGTGAGCACGTTATTGCAAATTCTCGCAAAATCTCATATATCAACATAAAATGATGTATAACTAAGACTTTTATCAACTCCAAAAACCTATTTCTTACACAGTCAGCATCGCCTTTTATAGGAAGATTTCAAATGGGGTAGTTACATTCATTGTGACATCCTTTTTATTTTAATAATAATAGCTAATTACCTATTAAATGCACTATTATCCACTAACACCTATTTTGGACTTAAATAAGATGATGGAAATGAGTACCAAATTTACCTTGCAAAAAACATTTTGCTTGGGTAGGAAATCTACCCTTCTTTCCCACGAGGTATGCATGGATCATTTCATGACAAGTGGGCTTGTTGCACATCTCCAGAAAAAGTATCATTCTCATGCGGTGACTGGAAATATGGAGCATTGTCCACTAGATGAAAAATGGGAATGTCTTCATCCAACATGGAAGGCTCGCATAGTGTGTGATGGGTGACATTTACTACTAGATGAATACTCATTTACAGTGGAATCTCTAGTTTGAAGGCATTTCAAATGGCATGTTGCAAACTCTGATAAGGGCCATAATAGAGTGGATGCATCTTATCATGTTTCGTCCCTTAAAAGCGTTGTTTTTTAATATATGTAACCATACCTTATCACTAACTTGTAAGGATTCAAGGATACAATGGCAATCACATATCATCTTGATGTGTGCTTGAATACTCTAAAGGGTGTTCTATACCTAGAGGTGAATATGGGCTAGATCTTTCACAAATGTAACAAATTTCTTCTAGGCAGTGAGTTGTTGTTGTGAGGTAGGAAATGGTATGGTGGATAGGAACTAAAAAAATGCAATTTGTTGGTACCCATAACAGACTTCAAAAGTATATCCCGCACGGGTGTGGCTCATTGGCAGTTCCGTTGTTATGAAGTCACTTGTTGTAAATTGGAGGTCACGAGATCAATCCCACCTGGGTTTACCTGTGTCCCATGTCTTGCGGCGGGTGTGGGGAACCTAAGGTTATAGTGGTAGTGGGAATGGATCCCTCGACCTCGTGTCATGCAAGTACTCTACCATTTTTTTCTTTTTTGTGTCTTTTATTTATGTATATGGGGAAGCATGCATCAAATTCATGGTGGATGAAACTTCATGTATAGGAATGCATATTTGACCCTACATGAGATATTCTTAGTATCAAAGTAATTAAGGTGAAAATTTCAACCGACATTCCAACCATTAGTAATGGCATGTGGGGAATGAATATAGGTAACCATAACAAAAAAATATTGGTTTCCATCATGCAAAATCTGTCAAGTTACCAAATCAACATTACATCTCACACTACAATCAACTACTGATTCATATTTATGTTAGAAGGAAATGAAAGAGCATATATTTATTCACATAAACAAATATATGGCAATAGACACAATGATACAGTAAACACAGATTCTATTAAGCATAACAAACTGTAAAACAAAAACAACTAGAATGGTGGTAGTTGTATCTCTAAGAAGAGATGTGGCGGCTACACTCACTCGTTACAAGGTGAATACAAAAGGAGGTCAAAGGGCCTTTTATCATAAAGCATTGGAGATGCAAAAACCCTAAACCTAACTCTAGGAGATGAATCATCATAAAGTTTGTGGCCCCAAGGTGGTTAGTTGAATCGTCAACTTCTCGGGGTCATAACTTTTGCATACGATCTCCATTTGGGACGCTCGATATCTCGTTAGAGAGTTCTATCCAAGATTTGAAAATTTTAACAAGGGATTAATGAATGTATAGGGAAATAATTTTTCCCCTCAAATCACCAAAAAATTTCATTTAGGGCCTCAAAACGGCCCCAAAATTTCGGGACCCGAAAAACCATAGAAAATTACAAGAAAATTGTGAAAATGGAAAATCGTTTTGAGGCAATGGAATAGGTGGGTGTCCACCTATACCAATATCGATAAGTACTACCCCCTTAGGAATAAATGGTCTCCATTGCGTTGAGTGCTCCCATCAAATGGGGAAACTTCTGCTAAACTTGACTCATGGTGAGCCACTTTCCTTGGTGGAGGAGATGCCCTGCTTTGACAGCTCGATATACTTGGATCTTATGTTGGAAGGTACCATTAACCTATGTGTCTATGATCTAATCAATGGTTTCTTGTTCCATGCATTCGGTATTAAGAACTGTAAGTGTCAATTGTTCTGCCACCTCTAAGGTTTTCAACTGTGGTACAAAATATAGTCGAAGGAGATCCACATTGAATATTGGGTGCAGGCCAAGGAATGGAGGAATGCATAATTTGAAAGAATTGTCACCAACTTCATTGGTGATGGTGTATGGTCCATATCAAAGTGGATGGAGCTTGCGATGGGGTCCTGTGAGCCTCTCTTTTTACAAATGCAACCAAACCTTATCCCCCACATGAAACTTGTGTGGAACCCGATGTTGGTCATGTTGCTGCTTGTACGTAGTATTGGCCTTTTCCAAAATGTCATGGACCTGTTGGTGACTCTGCTAGATTTTTTAACAAATCTAGTGTCCTTACCATCCTCAACCTAAGCATGGGAATATTCCTCCTACGTGGATGCAAGGGACAATGCTACATCAATTGGGGCCAACGATTGAAAACCTAGGCACACCTGAAAAGGGATGTGACCAGTAGAGATATGAAGAGCTCTATTATAGCTATGTTGAACATAAGGAAGGCTCTCATCGCATGTGCGGGGATGTTTAAAATTGTACATTCTTAGAATATGCATAATCTTTCGGTTGACTACCTCTATTTTTCCATTGGTATGGGGGTGGAAGGGAGTCGGTTTGGTAAGTTTGGTATCTATCAATGACCATAGAATAGACCAGAAAGTGCTTAGGAACCTGCTATCTCGATCTAAAATAATAGTCTATGGAATCCCAAAATGAACCCAAACATGCTCAAAGAATAGCTTAGGAGTGTCTTCGACAGAAATGCTCTTCTTGCAAGCTATCATAATGGCCATCTTAGAGAATTGATCCACGACCACACACACAGATTGATTACCATTATTATTTGAAGGTAGTCCATACATGTAATCCATGGATATGGATTCCCATGGCGCATTCAGAGTGGGAAGTGGGGTGTACAACCCTGAATTTTTACGGCTGGTTTCGTGATGGCGCAGGTAGTGCAAGATATGATATATCGATCGACATCTTGTCTAAGTTTGGGCTAGTAAAAATAATTCTCCAAGACCTACATTGTATTCTCTGTGCCAAAGCATGTAAAGTGTTTGTTGTCTTTATAATGAATGGTAATGAAAATGATAACAAACTTAAACTAGAAGACATACTATTCTTGAAAGAGTTTGAAGACATATTTTCGAAAGAAGTCCCTGGACTTCCTCTGAAAAGAGACATTGACAACACGATCGATCTGATACCTGGATCAGTACCAACATCGAAAGATGCACGTTGAATGAATATAATAGAACTTATAGAGCTGAAATCACAACTACAAGAACTAATCAACAAAATGTACATTCAACCTAGTGTCTCTCCTTAAGGAGCACCAATCTTGTTTGTGAAAAAGAAGGACAAAACATTAAGGTTATGTATAGATTACCGATAGTTAAATAAAATGACCATTAAGAATTATTTCCCACTTCCCCTCATAGATTATCTATTTGATCATTTCCGCGGAGAAACTATCTCTCAAAGATAGACTTAAGGTTGGGTTACCATCAAGTACGAATAAAAGATGAGGACATCTTTAAAACAACATTTAGGACCCACTACAGTCACTATGAGTTTGTCGTAATGCATTTTAGGTTGAAAAACACATGTGCTGCATTCATGTGTTTAATGAACAACATCCTGAGCGACTACCTAGATAAGTTTTTGGTTGTCTTCATCGACGACATACTAACCTACACTAAGAACGAACAAGAACATAAAAAACATTTAAGAATAGTTTTGCAAGTACTAAGCCTAACAACAACTTTATAACACATATTTCATTAAATTTGGAAATATTCTATTACAAGGATTTCATCCACATTGAGTTTTTTTGTAAATCTCTAAATACATATTCTGTTAAATCTAGAAAAATAAACTCAAAGAACTATTCCATTAAATTTGGAAGAATTAATCCAATGAGTTATTTTCTCAATTAATATTTTTTTATTTATTTTGAGTAAAACTTTAGTATTCAACCATTCAAAAGAAAATATTACATCTCAATTAGAACCGGAGGAAATATTACATCTCAATTAGAACTAGATGATTTAGATCTAGAATTTAGAACTTCCGCTAGATTGACTTCTTTCAAAATGAGGAAAGTCATAGCCTTTGAATCATTACATAATTTCTATTAATATTATTTATAGTTTTTATTAAATGTTAAGTTGATTAAATTATTTTATGACATAATACCAACATTGTATTTGTTACTACAACAATTATAAACATTGTCATAGTAATTATTTTTGTCTTTGTTGAGTATGTTGTTTATTTTTGGAAGTTGGCACCACTTATAATCAAAACAAAAAAAAAATTTTATGACTTTAAAGTCTAAATTTTACCCTTGTAATGATTAAAATAAATTATGAATTAAAATAGCAACATAATTTATTATTTTTGTTGTTTGTAGTGGTAGTGTATTAAAAACTAAGTTGATGAATGTTTACTTTATGAATAATAGATTAACGTGAGAAATTTCTTACCTATAAATTTATTTAATGATATTGATGTTAGTAAATCCTCCCTTATTTTTTAATATTAATTATTTTAACAATCAAAATCAATTATGAACTAGAATAACGTTATTGCAGTAAAATTTGCTTTTTTTTCAATACAAGAGGAAGGGGGAAAACCAACTCAACTAATTATTGCAAGTGTTCATTATTTATTTATGAAGTATTTGAACAATGTGTTTAATTGAAAAGTGCATATTTATATTGAAAATATAGATATCTTTCAATATTTATATTATCATTAATATTTTATATCATCTATTAATTTATGTTAGGGCACGGAGGAATCGAACCACCATCGTCCTGATTGTAATGCAGGTGCTCTTCCATTGAGCTAACACCCTTTACAACATTAGGGGAGAGGGAATTAAAAACTAGATTACACATTTCTAATCCTCTGTGACAAATCAAAATGAAGAAAGTCTTAGGCTTTGATTCTTTCAAAATGATGAAATTCTTAGACTTTGATTCCTTACATAATTTCTATTAATATTATCTATAGTTTGAATTAAATGGTAAGTTGATTAAGTTTATGTAATGACATTAATATTGTATATGTTATTATGATTAAGCAATTGAATTATAATTTGATATGGTAACTAGTACATTGTTGGTGTTGAGTTCCTATACTAGTAGAATGTTGGCACAATTTTAGAATGACCCATTTAAAAACTATTTAATGACATAATACAAATGGGTTTGTTACTGTAACAATTTTAATTCTCAACATAACAAGTAATATTGTACGTGTTGAGTATCATGTTGTAATATATTAGAAGGTTAGCAACATTTTACAAGTGACAAGAAAAACTATTATATATTAAGTGTTACTATGCTAAGTTGATTATTTTAACGATCAAAATCAATTATACGTTAGAATAGAAATATAATTTATTTATATTACTATTATTTATATTTTCTAATATAAGTTAAGATCAATGATTATATCACTAAAAATAGATTGTAGAAGATTTTTTCACATATTATTATTAAAGTTATTTAATGACATTAATAATTAATGTGTGTTGCTATTATTATCTTTGACTTTCATTTAATTGAAATTATGTTAACTAATGTGTCTAGGTTGAGTTACCATACTAAGTCTAATTTTTTTTTGAGTATGATGTTTTATTCTTGGAAGTTGGTAGCACTTGATAGTGGACAAGAGAAAATATTTTATGACTTAGAGTAAAATGGGTTTTATCTTAGTAATGACTAAAATAAATTATGAATTAGAATAGAGACACAATTTATTATTATTATTGTTGGTGGTGGTGGTGTATTAAAAACTAAGTGGATGAATGTTGATTTTATGAATAACATATTTATGTGAGAAATTTTACCTATAAATGTATTTAATGATATACTTTGATTATCATTCATATTTATATTTACGTATCAAAACAAAAGTCATCAATATTTGACTAGTGAATTATTAATCATTTGTGTAAGAAATTTCTTACATGATATAAGGTTATTTAACAACATATTAATATTGTGTTCTGACTATTATTAACTTATGTAGTATTGACATTAAATGTTAATACTTGGATATTGATTTTCGGGATTAAGCTATGTGAAAGATTTTCAAACCATAATGAATTTTAATTTTACATTGTTCCCCCGAACATCATGCATGGAGTTCCCACTTGAAATGTTGGTTGAAAAACTCACTGACAACTTAATCCAAAAAATCATTCACAATGATGACAAACTGTGAAAGCCTGCACACTGAAAATGTTACTACTTTGTCTTTGTTGGGTATAAGATATTGCATTAGTACAAAGTTCACACCACTTTAAACTCTATATAAGAAAATATAATATTAATTAGAATGCAACAGAGTAGAACAATTAAATTTATATCAATTATAATAACAAATAATAGGGAAAAGTCACTTCAAACCTTATTGCAAGTGCCTAACATTTATTCATAGAAGAAGTCTAGAAGATGTTTTAAGATTGATTATTGAATCACATTTGATCTAGTGACATGTTGAGTTTATGTAAAAAACAAATTGACAAGTTAAAAATTGAATGGTGTTATCTAATTCACATAAAGTACTATCACATGAATTAACACAGAAATTAAACCAAAATTTTCATATTAGTAAATAATATAAAATTCCTCAAAAAAAGGCTTGAAGAGAATATTTGATATACAACAAACATTGAAAAGTGTTTCTTCTAGTATATTAATAACTCGTTCAAAGAGAAAATTACATTCATGAATCATCTCCACCTAATCTCCTTATATTCAGTCAAACAAATCAATTACAACTTGTACACAACATTTATTTATCGTAGTCTTCCTGCAATCTTATTTATTTTGCATCCATGCCAAAACTATGGTATTAACTAGAATAGATCCAAGTCATGTGTCATCAAGGTTTGGTACCCAATATTGTTCTAAAATTTTCCCTTGTATTTCACTGAACTAGGCTTCCATCAATCAACATTTACATGAAGATTCTCACTTTCATCAATCTGGAAGAATATGAGGTGGTTTTTTCCATCCAAATCATCTCTCCTTCATCCTCAGTTTATGATCTAACTAGCAACATCTTTCCTTTCTCAACTTAAATCATAGGATTGAATCTTGGCTTTATCTTGTTGCACTTGGGTCCAACATATACTAGTTCATCTGTCACATTATCAAAATCTCCATCCATAATACTTATATTACATGCAGTGCATTACGATCAGCATTAAATCTCACATGGATTAAATTGTCTTTATGATGCAATGTATTTAACGATAATGTCTAACATGAATTAAAGATAACATGATGTTACTACTTAATGATTGATTTTCTGGATTAAGTTATGTGAAATATTTTCGGTCCACAATGAGTTTTTCATGGTTCCTGTAACAAGCATGGGTGGAGTGTCCACTCAAAACATTGGTTTGAAAAACCTTCACATAGTTTAATCCAGAAAATCAATCACAATGATGAAAAATTGATAAAACTTGCACACTCAAAATGTTAGTACTTTATTTATTGAGTATAAGTTAATATACTAGTACAAAGTTGGCACCAGTTTAAATTCTACACAAGAAAATATAATTATGAATTTGAATGCAACATAGTAGTGCAATTAAATTTATATGAACTATAACAACTAATAATAGGGAAAATTAACTTCAAACCTTATTGCAAGTACCTTACATTTATTCACAAAGCAAGTCTATAAGATGTTTTAAGGTGCATTCACATAAAGTATCATCACATGAATTAACATTGAATTTGAACCAAAATTTTCATATATGTAGCAAATAATATAAAATTCCTCAAAAGGTAGCTTTAAGAGAATATTTGATATACTGCAGACATTGACAACTTTTTCTTCATGTATATTAATTAGTCATTCAAAAAGCAAAATTACATTCATGAATCATCTACACATAATCTCCTTACATTTTCTCAATCAGATCAAGTACAGCTTGAGGATGAAGATGTCCATAGTTAGTCATAATGACAAAGAGAGTTTATGGAATTAAATTGTGTGTTGAAACGTCCCTACGTTTCAAGTGGACACTCCACCAATCATCACGGGAACAAAATGAAAAGCTCAAAGTGGTATTGAAGAGAGTGCGTAAAATATAATAATAAATAAGGTAAGGGTTTTGTACATGCATTAATAAATATAATTATGCACAATTGATATAATCAGATGTTGTGTTGATCTAAAATACAAATTGAAAAGTTAAAATTTGAATGGTGTTATCTAATTCGCATAAAGTATCATCACATGAATTAACAATGAACTTGAAGCGAAAATTTCATATATGTAGTAAATAATATAAAATTCCTCAAAAAGTAGATTGAAGAGTATTTATTACACTACAAACATTGAAAAATTTTCTTCATGTATACTAAAAGTCATTGAAAAAGCAAAATTACATTCATGAATCATCTCCACCTAATCTCCTTATATCCGCTCAAGCAGATCAAGAACAACTTGTACACCAAATTTATTTATCTTGGTCTTCGTACAATATTCTTTGTTTGGCATCCATGCCCAAACTATGGTATTAATTGGAATAGATCCAAGTTCTGTGTCATCAGGATTTGGTACCCAATATTGTTCTAAAAAATTTCCCTTGTATTTCCCTGAGCTAGGCTGCCACCAATCAATATTTACATGAAGGGTCTCACTGTCATCATCCTAGAAGATATATGAGGTATATTTTTCCATCCAAATCATCTCTCCTTCATCCTCATTTCCTGATCTAACAAGCAACATCTTTCATTTATCAACATCAATTCTAGGATCGAATGTTGGCTTTGGCTTGTTGCACTTGAGTCCAACATATATTGGTTCATCTGTCACATTATCAAAATCCCCATACATAATACTTGATATTGCATGGAGTGTATTACCATCAACATTAACATTTTGCCTCGTCTTGGGACAAAAATCATTAGAAGAAGAATCACTTTCATCCAAGGGTGTATGGTCATTGTAGATTCCATCTAATGCATCAAGAACACTTTTCCAATACTCTAGCTTTTTATTCCATTTCTCTGTAACAATTGGTGAATTCTCATTGCCAATAGTCTCTTTCCACATTTTTATGTATGACGTTAGTCATTCCTTTAGTTCTTTTAAATAAACATCATTGTCTTTGGGACATAAGAAAGAAGGCTTCCCTGTGGGAAATATAGGTCGACCTTCATCATCTATATTCCACAACTCAGCTGGTTTTGACCACTCAATGTCTTTGATGGATTCTTTATACCTCATAACTGGAACATCATTGAGTACAAGAAATTGGAAGTACTGGACATTAAGATGTCCAACTAGGGCATTTTTCCCCTCCTTGATGTACCCATTAAGAAAACTTTTGAAGTCATACACTTTGTCAATAAGTTTAGGTGGAAACACCCATTTTTCTTCTATTGTGCGATATGTATCCACCATCTAAAGTTAGATTTCGTTCTTAAAACATTGCACAAATGAAGAAAAACGGGTGTTTCCACCTCAACTAGGTGAAGAATATATATCTAGGTAAAGAATATATATCTTTACTTTTCAAGTTGGAAGACATTCTTCCATACGTTCCATCTATGTCTTCATGGGTATGCCCCACAAGCAAGAACCCAACCTCAATAGTGATGAAGACATCAAGTGCAGTTAATAGTGATAGAAACATGAAAACATAACGATTCTTATTATCACTAGCTGCATTGTCCAACTGTAACAACAAATGTGGAGGAAGAGGTTTAAAATCAAGATTTTGATTTTTTGAGCTTCCATTTAAAGATAGGAAAGCATCCTTGTACACTCTACATTTTGAGTAAATAGAGTTTTGAAATAATGCATTTGAAAGTGTGTTTCTTGAACTTCCACTCTCATAAAGAAAATCACCATACATATCAAGGTTTCGGTCTTCAAGGTCCCTCAAGCACTTTGCAAGAGATGTAATGGTAAAATGTGATCCCATCTGTACAGATGGTAAGGAGAAATGACCAAAACCTCATGTTCTATGTCCATGTGTTAGCATGCCTGTCAATGACAAACCCAAGTTTGTTCTTGCAACAGATTTTGATTTTACACATAATTCCTTTTCACCTAACATTTCACCCTCAACCATGTCATACTCACGAACATTAACTATGATCCATTTGGCAATGCACATGTTTGTTCCCATGCATTCATGTGTAAGAGAAACCTTTTTACATGTGAATGTAAGCCTATATTGGGGAGTATTTACTAGATGATCATGACAATGAGTTTCCAAATTTGCTTCTGGCCAAATCTCATAATATCCCAATGCACCCCCTAGTGTATTCTCAAATCATGTTGGATGTGGAAAGAGAGCATCATGTTTTAACACCTTCTCAATGTTAACCACTATGGATCATTTATTTACCATCCTTCCATGCACCTTATGACCAATATTTGTATTGAATATGGAACTTTCACCCACCTTTAGTCCACATTGCAAAAGATCTACCTTGTCTCCAATAGAAAATGCAGAAGAGGCATTTGCACCTAGACAACAAATTAAACAAACTTAGTATTTGCTCAAAAAAAACAAGCAATGTACTATAAAAAACACTTAACATGTGCTTCAAGATTTTGATTTACCTTTATTATGACTCAAATCTATGATCTTCCATGGATGTAAGTCCCCTTCATCAACATCTTCCACAATCAAATGTGGTTTGATGACATCAATTATCAAAACCGTAACGTATCCTACATTAAGCATTTCTCCACCATAATGAGTTGTAGTCTCTATAGATTCAACCCTTCCTAGTCCAATAACTTGACCATTAATTAGGAGGTCAACATAGTCCCCTCTTGTCAAAATTATATTTTCCATTGTAACTCCTCCCAATTTATGTAACACATTTGAATTGTAGTTTGTAATTAAGGTTAAACCATATGAAGTGTATGTTCAAAAAAGTAATATAGTTGCAATAATTCAAATCTAGCTGAAGTTAGCTTTAGTCCTTAAATCATTGCATGATGAGTGAAGTTTAATGTGTTAGCTTTCATAATGTAGTTTCCATCTAACACAACCATGTTGTCATCAATCACAATGCACCATGATGGAAATCTAGTTGGAGTTAGCTTTCATAAGATAGTTTTCCATCTAACACAACCACATTGTCATCAAATACATTACACCATGATGAAAATCTAGTTGTATTTAGCGTTCCTCCTAACAAAATGGCACGATGAGTGAAATCTCATGTGTGTTAGGTCATTACACCATAATGCAAATCTAGCTAAAATTAGTTTTCTATCTAACACAACCACATTGTCACATTGCACCGTGATGGAAATCTATCTGAAGTTAATTTTCGACCTTAAACCATTGCACGATGAGTGAAATATAATGTGTGTTAGCTTTCATAATGTAGTTTTCCATTTAGCACAACCACATTGTCATCAATCAAAATGCACTATGCTGGAAATCTAGCTAGAGTTAGCTTTCGTTCTTAAAACGTTGCACAATGAGTAATAGCTAATTTGTGTTAACTTTTGTAAGGTAGTTTTCCATCTAACACAGCCACATTGTCATCAAATACAATACACCATGATGCAAATCTATCTGGAGTTAGCTTTTCTTCTAAAAACATGGGACGATGAGTGAAAGCTAATGTGTATTAGCTTTCATAAGGTAGTTTTCTATCTAACACAACCACATTGTCGTCGATCACATTGCACCAAGATGGAAATATAGCTAGAGTTAGATTTCATCCTTAAATCATTGCACAGTGAGTGAAATCAAATATGTGCTAGCTTTCATAATGTAGTTTTCCATTTAGCACAACCACATTGTCCTTAATCACAATGCACCAAATGGAAATCTAACTAGAGTTAGCTTTCATTCTTAAAACATTGCATGGTGATTAAAACTAATGTATGTTAGCTTTCATAAGGTAGTTTTCCATCTAACACAGTCACATTGTTATCAAATACATTACACCATGATGGAAATCTAGTTGGAGTTAGTTTTATTTCTAACAACATGGCACTATAAGGGAAATTTTATGTGTGTTACCTCATTACACCATGATGGAAATCTAGTAGGAGTTAGTTTTCCTTCTAACAACATGGCACTATAAAGGAAAGCTTATGTCTGTTACCTCATTACACCATGATGGAAATCTAGCTGGAGTTAGCTTTCATTTTAACAACATGGCACAATGAGTGAAATCTAATGCGTGTTAGCTTTCATAAGGTAATTTTCCATGTAACACAACCACATTATCATCAATCGCATTGCAATATGTTGGAAATATAGCTAGAGTTATCTTTCATCATTAAATTGTTGCACGGTGAGTGAAATCTAATGTGTATAAGCTTTCATAATGTATTTTTCCATCTAACACAACCACATTATCATCAATCACAATGCACCATGATGGAAATCTAGCTGGAATTAGCTTTCATTCTTAAAACATTGTACGATGAGTAAAGCTAATGTTTGTTAGCCTTCATAAGATAGTTTTCCATCTAACACAGCCACAGTTTCATCAAATACATTACACCATGATGGAATTCTAGCTAGAGTTAGTTTTCCTTATAACAGCATGGCACTATAAGGGAAAGCTTATGTGTGTTAGCTCATTACACCATGATAGAAATCTAACTGGAGTTAGCTTTCCTTTTAACAACATGGCACAATGAGTGAAAGCTAATGTGTATTAACTTTCATAAGGTAGTTTTCCCTATAACATAACCACATTGTCATCAATCATATTACGTTGTGTTGGAAATCTAGATGAAGTTAGATTTTATCCTTAAATCATTGCATGGTGGCTGAAATCTAATGTGTGTAAGCTTTCATAGTGTAGTTTTACATTTGGCACAACTACATTGTCATCAATCACAATGCACCATGATAGAAATCTAGTTGGAGTTAGTTTTCATTCTTAAAACATTGCACGGTGAGTAAAACCTAATGTCTGTTAGCTTTCATAAAGTAGTTATCCATGTAACACAGCTACATTGTCATCAAATACATGACACCATGATGAAAATCTAGCTAAAGTTAGCTTTCCTTCTAACATGGCACTATGAGTGAAAGCTTATGTGTGTTAGCTCATTACACCATTATGAAAATCTAGCTGGAGTTAGTTGTATTTCTAACAACATGGCAGGATAAGTGAAAGATAATGTGTGTTAGCTTTCATAAGGTAGCTTTCCATCTAAGACAACCACGTTGTCACATTGCATCGTGATGGAAATCTAGCTGGAGTCAGCTTTCAATCTTAAATCGTTGCACGATGAGTGAAATCTGATGTGTGTTAGCTTTCATAATGTAGTTTTTCATTTATCCCAACCACGTTGCCATCAATCAAAATGCACCATGTTGGAAATCTAGCTAGAGTTAGCTTTCATTTTTAAAACGTTGCACAATGAGTAATAGCTAATCTGTGTTAGCTTTTCTAAGGTAGTTTTCCATCTAACACAGCCACATTGTCATCAAATACATTACACCATGATGCAAATCTAGCTAGAGTTAGATTTCCTTCTAACAACATGGCACGATGAGTGAAAGTTAACGTGTGTTAGCTTTCATAAGGTAATTTCCATTTAACATAACCACATCATCATCGATCACATTGCACCGTGATGGAAATCTAGCTAGAGTTATCTTCCATCCTTAAATCATTGCACGATGAGTGAAAGTTAATGTGTGTTAGCTTTCATAATGTAGTTTGTGATCTAGCACAACCACATTATCATCAATCACAATGCACCATGATGGAAATTTAGCTAGAGTTTGCTTTCGTTCTTAAAACATTGCACGGTCAGTAAAGCTAATGTCTGTTAGCTTTAATAAGGTAGTTTTTCATCTAACACAACCAAATTGTTATTAAAATACATTACACCATGAAGTAAATCTAGCTAGAGTTAGCTTTCCTTCTAACAACATGGCACTATAAGGGAAAGCTTATGTGCGTTAGCTTACTACACCATGATGAAAATCTAGCTGGAGTTAGTTTTTCTTTTAACAACATGGCACGATGAATGAAATCTAATGTGTATTAGATTTCATAAGGTAGGCTTCCATGTAATACAACCACATTGCACCGTCTTGGAAATCTAGATGGAGTTAGCTTTCATCCATAAACCATTGCATAATGAGTGAAATCTAATGTGTGTAAGGTTTGATAGTGTATTTTTTCATTTAGAACAACCACATTGTCATCAATCACAATGCACCATAATGAAAATCTAGCTGGAGTTATCTCTCATTCTTAAAAAATTGCAGGGTGAGTAAAGATATTGTATGTTAGCCTTCATAAGGTAGTTTTCCATCTAACAGAGCAGCATTGTCATCAAATACATTACACCGTGATGGAAATCTAGCCATAGCTAGCTTTCATTTTAACAACATGGCACTATAAGGGAAAGCTTATGTCTGTTAGCTCATTGCACCATGATGAAAATCTAGCTGGAGTTAGCTTTCATTTTAACAACATGGCACAATGAGTGAAAGCTAATGTGTGTTAGCTTTGATAAGGTAGTTTTCCATGTAACACAAACACATTGTCATCAATCACATTGCGTTGTGTTGGAAATCTAACACTGCCACATTGTCATCAATTACATTACACCATGATGGAAATCTAGCTAGAGTTAGCTTTTCTTCTAACATGGTACTATGAGTGAAAGATCATGGGTGTTAGCTCATTACACCATTTTGAAAATCTAGTTGGAATTACCTTTCTTTTTAACATGGTAGGATATGTGAAAGCTAATGTGTGTTAGATTTGATAAGGTATTTTTCTATCTAACACAATCAAATTGTCACATTGCACCGTGATGGAAATCTAACTGGAGTTAGCTTTCAACCTTAAATCGTTGCACGGTGAATGAAATCTAATGTGTCTTAACTTTCATAATGTAGTTTTCCATTTAGCACAACCATGTTGTCATCAATCAAAATGCACCATGTTGGAAATCTAGATAGAGTTAGCTTTCATTCTTAAAATGTTGCACGGTGAGTAATAACTAATCTGTATTAGCTTTCGTAAGGTAGTTTTCCATCTAACACAGCCACATTGTCATCAAATACATTACACCATGATGCAAATCTAGCTAGAGTTAGCTTTCATTCTAACAACATGCCATGATGAATGAAAACTAATGTGTGTTAGCTTTCATAAGGTAGTTTTCCATCTAACACTACCACATCGTCATCGATCACATTGCACCGTGATGGAAATCTAGCTGGAGTTAGCTTTTGTCGTTAAATCATTGCACAGTGAGTGAAATCTAATGTCTGTTAGCTTTCATAATGTAGTTTTCCATCTAGCACAACCATATTGTCATCAATCACAATGCACCATGATGGAAATCTAGCTAGAGTTAGCTTTCGTTCTTAAAACATTGCACGGTCAATAAAACTAATGTCTATTAGCTTTCATAAGGTAGTTTTCCATCTAACACAACCACAATGTTATCAAATACATTACACCATGATGGAAATCTAGTTGGAGTTAGCTTTCCTTCTAACAAAAAGGCACTATAAGGGAAAGCTTATGTGTATTAGCTCATTACACCATGACGGAAATCTAGCTGGAGTTAGCTTTCATTTTAACAACATGGCATGATGAGTGAAATCTAATGTGTGTTAGCTTTCACAAGGTAGTTTTCCATGTAACATAACCAGATTGCCATCAAGCATGTTGCACCATGTTGGAAATCTGGCTAGAGTTAATTTTCATCCTTAAATCGTTGCACAGAGAGTGAAATCTAATGTGTGTAAGCTTTCATAGTGTATTTTTCCATCTAGCACAACCACATTGTAATCAATCACAATGCACCATGATGGAAATCTAGCTGGAATTAGCTTTCGTTCTTAAAACATTGCACGATGAGTAAAGCTAATGTTTGTTAGCCTTTATAAGGTAGTTTTCCGTCTAACACAGTGACATTGTCATCAAATACATTACACCATGATGGAAATCTAGCTGGAGTTAGCTTTCCTTCTAACAACATGGCACTAAAAGGGAAAACTTATGTGCGTTATCTCATTACATCAGGATGGAAATCTAGCTGGAGTTAGTTTTCCTTTTAATAATATGGCACAATGAGTGAAAGCTAATGTGTGTTATATTTCATAAGGTAGTTTTTCATGTAACACAACCACATTGTCATCAATCACATTGCGTCGTGTTGGAAATCTTGTTGCAGTTAGCTTTCATCCTTAAATTGTTGCATAGTGAGTGAAATCTAATGTGTGTAAGTTTTCATAGTGTAGTTTTCCATCTAACACAGCCACATTGTCATTAATCACAATGCACCTTGATGGAAATCTAGCTGGAGTTACCTTTCGTTCTTAAAACATTGCACGGTGAGTAAAAGCTAATGTTTGTTAGCTTTCATAAGGTAGTTTTTCATTTAACACTGCCACATTGTCATCAAATACATTACACCATGATGGAGATCTAGATGGAGTTAGCTTTCCTTCTAACATGGCACTATGAATGAAATCTTATGTGTGTTAGCGCATTACACCATTATGAAAATCTAGCTGGAGTCAGCTTTTTTTTTAGCAACATGGCACGATGAGTGAACTTATCATTACCAAGTGGATTTGTCATTATGTCAATAGTTGCCTCTGTTGTAGGACAATAATAAAGGAAAATGTCTTGATTATCAACCAACTATCTGATGTAATTGTGATGAACTTCAATATGCTTAGTTATGGCATGATAGACTGAATTTTTCACCATTTTGAGAGCACTCTAATTGTTGCAGAAAAGTGAGGTTAGCACTGTTTGGTCAAGTTGAAGATCGACCAATATTCTTAGTAACCACATTGCCTCACAACCTCTATTGAATTCTGCCTTGTATTTTATGTCAATGGAGGATAAGGCAATTGTAGGTTGTAGCTTACTTTGCCATGAAATTGCCTTCCTAAACCAAGAGTGAACACATAACCTATTTCTGACTTCCTTGTATCAACTGATCCAACCCAATTCAAATCAATATGCTCTGCTATCATGGAGTCAATAGATCCCTGGTATAGAATTCCAAAGTCAAGGGCCCTTTGAATATTGATGGACTCATTTTGCAACTTGCCAATGTAACTCTTCAGGATTAGACATGAATTGAGAAAGAGACAAAGCACTGCAAAACATAGATCCGATTGGGTGGTAGTAAGATAAATCAAACTATCAACCAATTGCCAATACAATGACTCATTGACTAGTGGTGAGTCTGTGTAAGATGAGAGTTTTATGCCAACTTCCATAGGTGTAGATGTAGGATTAAATTCAATCATTCAGAATTTTTTGAAGAGTGCTTTGGCATACTTGACTTGTGATAAAAATATAGTGTGCTTATATTGCAAAAATGCTACACCTAAACAATAATGAAGCAGGCTTTAATCAGTAATTTCACAAATAGATCAAATATCAAATTTCACCTGTTGAATCTTGTTGGCACTTGTTTTGGCGATGGGAAGACCGTCAACATAGACAAAATAACTTCACTATATCATCGTCATTGTTTATGACGTAGCAAGTGGGCTCATAATAGGTTTTTCTAATTCTAGAATCTCTAAGGTATCGATCAAGTTTGAAATACCAGGCTTGAGGAGCCTGCTTGAGTCCATACAAGGACTTTACATCAAGGCACTTTTAACATCCATCTTTATATCTTCCATCCAGAATGAGCAGAAATGGAGATAACTAGTCGAACAGTTACCATTTTCGTTGTGGGGGCAAAGGTTTCTTCATAGTCCACCCCTTCATCTTGTGCATATTCTTTGGCGACAAGACAATCTTTGTATTTGTCCAAAGAACCATCTAATTTATATTTGACATTAAAAATCCATTTACAATGAATTGCTTTCTTCCCTAGAGGCAATGTAGACAACACCCAAGTCTTGTTTTTCATCTATGCATCATATTTCACTTTCATGGCAGCCTTCAATTCAAGTTTTCCTTTCGAATCTTCAAATGTGCTAGGTTCAAATACCTAGCACAAAATCAATAGAAGTGAGAGAAAAATTTACCTGTTCACTGCCTCACACAATTTGTTGCCTCAATAGTGTAGTTTGTCCTTTTAGTACCTTTGGCAACTCATCTTCTCAATATCCTTCCATCATGGTATAATACCACTTCCATTTCCTTTGTTGCCCCTCTTGATCTTGCTGTGAAGATCAAGAATCCCTCTCTGTTGTGAAGATTGAGAATCCCCCTCTTCTTAACCAAACCCCTCCTAAAGGGTCATAGTCCCTTAACCTCAAATTAAACTATAACAAACTGCTTGGTTCAACATTTCGTCAAGTCTGGTATTTGTAATCTTTTCTTTAGAAAAATGGAAAGTGTGCATGCTTTACCCTGTATTTATCCATGGATCCAATGAGTTGCTTCCAATAAAGTCACTGTGCACATTATTATGTTGCTTATCTTTAGGAATTACTATGAATTTAATAAAAGACATTCACTAGTAATCAAAACTGCATTCAATCATCATTCCTCAAGGGCATGACACTACTACATTTCGACCAAAAATCCGACGGCAGTATTGTCGGATTTTCGACACTTCCCTGTCGCATGTACTACACTATGATTTTTTTTAAGCGTCGGTGGATTTTCGTCGGTTATCTGACATCTTTCCAATCCGTTGGTAAAGCGACAACTCAGTTTACCATCGGTTAAATGTAAATCGTCGGTTATCCGACATCTAATTCATATTAAAATTTAAACACGATGTCGCGTAACCGACGACTATCCGACGGATTATGAAAAGTTAAACGTCGGTTAAGCGACGGTATTGAATTTTTTTTTTAAAATCACCTATAGGTCGTCGCTTAAGCGACGGATTATGAAAACTCAACCATCGGTTAAGCGACGGTATTGAATTTTATTTTTTTTAAATCACCTACGGGCCGTCGCTTAACCGATGGATAAAAGTGTTTTTAAAAAAAAATACAAATGCCAGATTACTGGAGACACACCTTGATGATATAATAACATTTAATCAATGTTCCAAGATACTTTATACCTGAAAAGATAAAAAACCAAAAAACCAAATATTAGACACATCTTTATTTAAATATTACTTTAAATAAAAATATAAAAAAGATACCAAATATTAGATACAATCTATATGTTCAATTTAATACATATGTTAAATTAATGTTTAAAAATATTTAATATCCAAAAAAACAACATAACAAAATATACATAAAAGATGATTATATCTTAAAAAATTAACATGAAGAGACATATCGGAGACATTCTTATTTAAATATTATTCTCAATTATAAAAAAACATGTAAGTAATATTTTATAAAATAAACATTAAAAAAATGGTTTATTTCAGAATGATTGAAAAATAATCTTCTTGCTAAGATTGAAAAACATCTATAAATGTTGATAAAAGTGTGGGAATAATAGTAAGCGAATGAACATGAATGTGGTCACTGAGATAAGTTAAACCATATATTACAAAGAAAGCTGCTAAAATGGTTTCCAAATTGGATAGAAGAACCATATATTACAAAGAACATCGGTGAGAGCTGCTAAAATGGTTTCCAAATTGGATAGAAGAACTTAGTTGGCATACCACAACTTGGGAAGAAATATGGGAGGTTTCCATATATTACAAAGAAAATAATGAGAGACAGTTAGCATTCATACTGGGATAACAGGAAAAGGCAAGTGAGTGCAGACATTATAGAAATTGCATGCTTTTCTATCTTTAGTGATTTAGAGCTTTCAGTAACCTGATTTTTCTCATTTTATTTGTATGTTTTCTTGATTGGATATAGGTGAGCTGGAGGTGATTCAAGAAAGTTGTGACAATCAGATATATGTAAGCCATCAGAGACTATGGTAGGCACATTTAGCAGTGAACTTGAAGTTGCATTAGCATATGACAGTGCTTGTCTTAAACTCGGAAGTGCTGAAGGTCCAAGAAATATTCTCAATGGAAAACAATGTCATATAGAAAACAACTTTCAATAGCTGTACACAAGTGGTTCAGATGATATAAGATCATTCTTACGCTGAGAAATTCAACTACTTCTTATCAATAAAGAGTTGAGTTCCTGCTGAAGCTTGGGAAAGCAATGAAAAGATCAATAACATTAGATGGTATGGACAATTGATGGTTAATCCAGAGCATTTATTTGACAAAGAGGCGACTCCGAGCGATGTTGGAAACTTGAATAGATTGGTGGTTCTAAAACAGCATGCAGAGCACAAATTCTCCCCGGAATCACAAATCAATGATAGAGATGAAACTCTTGTATTTGTTGATGAGAACAACAAAGAATGGGAGTTTATGTACTCATTTTGGAAGAGCAGTCAAAGCTACGTCCTGACTAGGGGATGGAGCATCAATTGCATGCTGGAGATGTTGTTTCCTTCCAGAGGTGGAGCCAATGGCAAGCTCTATATCAATGTAACTCATTGTCGATCTTATTCTCGACCCACTGCAGAAACTATCAGATCCCAACATATATCTCCAGCATGAAGAACAAATGAGAGCATCTGATTATTCCATTACATCCTAAATGACAAACTCGAGAAGGGTTAGGAATAGAATAGATATGGCTGATAAAACGATAAAAGCTGCATGGTTTGGTGTGTTAAAAAATGACTGAAAATAGAGAGGTGGGTCGGAGCTCATTCCTAGATTAGAAATATGATTTGGACAGGCAAAAAATAAAATGGCAGAGACAGGAGGAGACAGAGATGCATACATATGTGGAGTGGAGTAACCGTGATTTTATTCATTCCATTGCCATAACCCTAATCATTTTTTGTTCTGTATCCTGGGTGAATGGCATACAAAGGTATTTAACAAATTTGAACCCTCTAATTATATTTCAGATCATAGAAAAACACAAAGCAGACAAGAGAACATTGAGAAAAAGGGTGTTCGAGCAGCATCCTCGAGAGGTCTTTAATAATTAGAAGGGTTGGATTGAGTGCTGGAACTAGCCTATATGAACCTTTTGTATGATATTCCTGAGAGGAAACCCACCAAACCTTTTGACATTTAATGGCTGGCTTTACAGCAAAGAAAGGGGACAGACAGAAGACCCATACTATTTTAGAACAGAGCTTACATATAATTACTGTTATGTTTTCACCAGGTTTGGTTACTAGACATGGGAAATGAAAGATTTATCTGTGAATCTGTGTACGGACTTCCTGATCTGTCAAAGATATCTGAAATCTACTATGGCTTCAGATCAGAACAACCTCCAACAAGTGCAATGTTTCACAGAAAACTGCAACAAGAAATTCTATATCAACTCAGCCCGCCTGAGGTACACAAACTACCATAATAACACAATAAAGAAACCCATGAGTTTTACTGTTTGTTTATTAATGCCTTTTTCTTAGGATCAAACCATCTGCTTTTACGCAATTTTCAGTAACTACACAAAGGTTGTATTGATGTGGGGTATATTCAAATTACAGGATGAAGCTCTGGTGTCCCTGCTAATAAGACCAATACTAGTGCAGGAAAATGCATCAGGGCTGATTCATTTTGTTTTACATACTATATTGATTCTGATGAGGTTACCTATGGTATGATGGTAGATGGGTATTTCCAAAAAGGCAAAATAGATAAATTATTTAGCCTACTTGAAGAAATGGAAACGAAAGGGGTTTTGGTTACTCTCATCACTTACAATGCTCTTATAAATGGGTTGTGTAAAGGAGGCAAGATGATTGAAGCAAGTACTCTGTTAAAAGAAATCTCAGTGAGTGGTTTGGCTGCCGACAATGTGACTTATAGCACCCTGATGGATGGGTACTGCAAGGGAGGAACTGTGCTGAGAGCATTGGATGTTTACAAAGAAATGGAGGCAAGAGGAATTGAGCCAGATGTCATCACTTGTAACGTGCTTATCAAAGCACTTTGTATGGCTGGTCATTTTCGGGAAGCTACTCATGTATTCAAGTGGATGCCTCTTAGAGGGTTGGATCCCAATGTTGTTACTTTCTACATTCTTATCGGTGAATACTGTAAAGCAGATAAGATAGAGGAGGCTTTGGCATTCTCGGAAAAACTGCAAAGACGTGGTGTTATGCCCAACATTTCTAGTTACAATTCAGTTATCAATGCCTTTTGTAAGAAAGGTAGGATATCGGTTGCAAGCAACCTCCTTAAATATTCCTTGGACAAAGGTTTAATTCCATATGTGATTACCTACAGGGCTTTGATTAAGGCACATTCTAAGGCAGGAAATAAACAGGAGGCCTCTGAACTTCTTGATAACATGATAGGTTGTGGAATTGTGCCAGACGACTCTCTCTATAACACTGTCATTGACAGACTTTGCAATCAATGGAAATTTGATACTGGTATGAAACTCTACAATTAAATAGAAAGGAAAGGAATGCTCCCAAGTATTAGCAGTTACATGTCACTTATCAGAGTACTCTTAAAAAATTTCAGAAAGGAGGAGTTTAATGAGATTATGAACAACACCTATGTAAAAGAATTGGCTTCTGATGTTAGAACTTGCAATATGTTGATTGATTGTTTATGCATGGAACATGCAGATTTTGTCATGAATTTGTATGATAGAATGGAGGTGAAAGGTGTTGCACCTAATGCTTCTACATACAATGCTGTCATTGGTGGACTTTGCAAAGTAGGAAAGGTAGATATGGCATTGAAGATGCATTTGAGAATGCAGAAAATTGGTTTTCTGCCTGTTATTGAAAGCTTCAGCACCCTTATGAATGGTCTTTGCAAGAAGGGCAGTTTGGAAGAGGCTAATAATATTTTTAAACTAATTCTCAGATTTACAGTAAGATGATAATTTCAAACTGTGAAAGGGGATTCATAAAGGGAGCCTTAAAACTGCATTATGAAATGCAAGATAATTGGTTATTACCAGCGCTGGAAACTTATCACTCGCTTATTTATAGACTTTGCAAAGAAAGGGACACAAATGGAGCTCTAACAATTTATAATGAAATGGATGCCAAATCTATGTTTCCAACTGTCTCTAGTTGTTCAGTTGTCCTTGATCTCTTATGCAGAGAAGGGAGGGTGAAAGAATCATGCAAGATTTTAAAGGCAGCATTGAAGAAGGGAATTGTGGCAGATGAAGTTGTTTGTGGAAAAGTAATTTATTGCCTGTGCAGAGAAGGTTGTTTGGAGGAAGCTTTAGAACTATGCAAGGAAATGGAATTAAAAGGTGCTATGCCTAATGAGGTCACATATAATTCAATAATTGATGTGATTTGCATTGAAGGCCGCCTCGTAGAAGCTTTCAGGTTATTTGATGCTATGGAGAGAACAGGTGTTAGTCCCACTGTTACCACTTACTCGAAACTCATACGTGGTCTCTGTAAGGAAGGCTATTTAGAGGATGCAGAGGAGATCTTGAAGAAATTGTTAGCCATGGGCCTTGTCCCAAACATCAATATTTACAATCTCCTGATTTCTGGATATTGCAAGAAAGGAAAAATTGAGGAGGCATCAACTCTTCTCTTTGAAATGGAGAAGTGGAGTATTCTGCCAGATGGTTTTATGTTTGAGTCACTGATTAAAGGGCATTGCAAAATATGCAATATGGAGGTAGCTCTGACACTGTTTCATGAAATGGAAACGAGAGGAATTGCAACAAATCTCTTTTGCTACACCAACCTTATTAATGGGCTTTGCAGTAAAGGCAGGATGGAAGAAGCAAGTAAACTTGTAGAAGAACTGCTTGAGAGGGATTTAGTTCTTGGCATCAATACTGACAGTAGATTATACTCTGAATATTTTAGAAGATTGAATTCTATGGGAACTGATAATTTGTTTGTTGGGCCAGAGCTTGATATCTCGTTTGTTGATTTCATCAAAAGGCTTTACCATGAAGGAAAGATACAGGAAGCAACAACTATATTAAGGGAATTGGAATTAAAGAATCCAGCTTCTGGTATTTCAAGCTGTACTGTGCAACTTGATAGGTCAGTCAATGATGATGACATTGATTCAACTTCCATGCTGACAGCTAATGCAGATGAAGAAATTTGGAAGGAGGTTTTGGCCACTCATGTCAGTTCATAGGATATGGAATCTATCATCAAGCTTTGTAAAGAAGGTAGAATGCAAGATGCATTGATGTTTTATGATGAAATGATTAAAACGGGGCTAGTGCCAAACTTTAAGACTTTTAGTGTTCTCATTAGGTCACTTGACACAAATGATAAGCTGCAAGAAGCAAACAGGGTAATGAAAGAAATGCTAGTATTGCTCAGCCATATCACTTGAAAGAGGAACACTGTAAATTATGGATAATTTATTAATTTCTGAGGTATGGTAAAAATTTGACTACTTGAAAGACTCAACAGAAATGGGAGAGGATTTAGAATCTGTTCCATTGGCCCCCAATTCACTTAGTTGATCTACTTCTGGAGAAACTGTCTTGACTCTTGACAGTGGACTTATTCTCATTCATTTTTGAGGAATACAGGTTTAGATATTATCAGGTTGAGATCTTCTTCTGCACTTAACTGAGAACACAATCAGAGGGAAGAGGGCAAGTCTCTTCCATAGATTATTGTGTGACATCAGAAAGATATTGCTTTACCTTGTTTATCGATCAACACCTTTTGCTATTTGAATGTGTTGGGATGTTGATGACATTCAATTGATGTCTACTCATGAGAACCGATCTCTTAACTTGGCAGTTTGCTTATACATGTTTAACTTGGAATTTATTATACACAGGGCCTGTGTTGTGCTTCTCTATCTCTAGGACAGTGGGAATAATATCTGTCACATGATCTAAATTGCACGACATAGCATTTTATAGATTTAGGGCCAACATGGCTTCAATGAGATCATGAAGGAGATGGGGTTGTAGACTTAACTTCTATTGCTTTGTCCTGTAACCTTCGCTCAGAGCATTTTGCCTTAATTGTTGAGCGCAACAAGGAGAATCAACTAAATGTTATATTTCCACAAGCAGGTCACTGGCTAGAGGATCTAATAGCTATCGCAATTTTTCTGCATGCATAAGGTTTAAAAACAAGGCCCAGGGGGGAAAAGTCATGGCCAACTACTAGCAAGGATGGGCTGGGAGTAAATGATGCAGAATCTGCAAGCGGGCATGAAGATGATGCTCTCTTTGGAGATCTGTTTTCATAGGTTAGCAGGCAAGTAGTCATCTCGAATGGACATGAACAGCGCTGCTCTGCAAATGACAGTGTTTCTGACTCCAGTAATATTCCTTTACAAGGAGTTGTTGAAGTGCTTAGTTTTATTAAAGAGTGCATTTTTTCTCCAGATTGGCATTCTTCAAATGTGTGCTAGCTTTCATAATGTAGTTTTCCATTTAGCACAACCACATTGTCCTCAATCACAATGCACTAGATGGAAATCTAACTAGAGTTAGATTTCGTTCTTAAAACATTGCACGGTGATTAAAGCTAATGTATGTTATCTTTCATAAGGTAGTTTTCCATCTAACACAGTCATATTGTTATCAAATACATTACACCGTGATGGAAATCTAGCTGGAGTTAGTTTTATTTCTAACAACATGGCACTATAAGGGAAATTTTATGTGTGTTACCTCATTACACCATGATGGAAATCTAGCTGGAGTTAGCTTTCATTTTAACAACATGGCACGATGAGTGAAAGATAATGCGTGTTAGCTTTCATAAGGTAATTTTCCATGTAACACAACCACATTGTCATCAATAACATTGCACTATTTTGGAAATCTAGCTAGAGTTAGCTTTCATCCTTAAATTGTTGCACGGTGAGTGAAATATAATGTGTATAAGATTTCATAGTGTATTTTTCCATCTAACACAACCACATTATCATCAATCAGAATGCACCATGATGGAAATCTAGCTGGAATTAGCTTTCGTTCTTAAAACATTGTACGATGAGTAAAACTAATGTTTGTTACCCTTCATAAGATAGTTTTCCATCTAACATAGCCACAGTTTCATCAAATACATTACACCATGATGGAATTCTAGCTAGAGTTAGTTTTCCTTATAACAGCATGGCACTATAAGGGAAAGCTTATGTGTGTTAGCTCATTACACCATGATAGAAATCTAACTGGAGTTAGCTTTCCTTTTAACAGCATGGCACAATGAGTGAAAGCTAATGTGTATTAACTTTCATAAGGTATTTTTCCCTGTAACATAACCACATTGTCATCAATCACATTACGTTGTGTTGGAAATCTAGATGAAGTTAGATTTTATCCTTAAATCATTGCACGGTGAGTGAAATCTAATGTGTGTAAGATTTCATAGTGTAGTTTAACATCTGGCACAACTACATTGTCATCAATCACAATGCACCATGATAGAAATCTAGTTGGAGTTAGTTTTCATTCTTAAAACATTGCACGATGAGTAATAGCTAATCTGTGTTAGCTTTTGTAAGGTAGTTTTCCATCTAACACAGCCACATTGTCATCAAATACATTACACCATGATGGAATTCTAGCTAGAGTTAGTTTTCCTTATAACAGCATGGCACTATAAGGGAAAGCTTATGTGTGTTAGCTCATTACACCATTATGAAAATCTAGCTGGAGTTAGTTTTATTTTTAACAACATGGCAGGATGAGTGAAAGATAATGTGTGTTAGCTTTCATAAGGTAGCTTTCCATCTAAGACAACCACATTGTCACATTGCACCATGACAGAAATCTAGCTGGAGTCAGCTTTCAATCTTAAATCGTTGCACGATGAGTGAAATATGATGTGTGTTAGCTTTCATAATGTAGTTTTTCATTTATCACAACCACGTTGCCATCAATCAAAATGCACCATGTTGGAAATATAGCTAGAGTTAGCTTTCATTCTTAAAACATTGCACGATGAGTAATAGCTAATCTGTGTTAGCTTTTGTAAGGTAGTTTTCCATCTAACACAGCCACATTGTCATCAAATACATTACACCATGATGCAAATCTAGCTGGAGTTAGATTTCCTTCTAACAACATGGCACGATGAGTGAAAGTTAACGTGTGTTAGCTTTCATAAGGTAGTTTCCATTTAACGCAATCACATCATCATCGATCACATTGCACCGCGATGGAAATCTAGCTAGATTTATCTTCCATCATTAAATCATTGCACGGTGAGTGAAATTTAATGTGTGTTAGCTTTCATAATGTAGTTTGCGATCTAGCACAACCACATTATCATCAATCACAATGCACCATGATGGAAATTTAGCTAGAGTTAGCTTTCGTTCTTAAAACATTGCACGGTCAGTAAAGCTAATGTCTGTTAGTTTTAATAAGGTAGTTTTTCATCTAACACAACCAAATTGTTATTAAAATACATAACAACATGAAGTAAATCTAGCTAGAGTTAGTTTTCCTTCTAACAACATGGCACTATAAGGGAAAGCTTA
>LPNX010884219.1:72902-88439 GCA_001517045.1 Pseudotsuga menziesii | reverse complement strand
CTGTAAGTGTGTGTATTTCATTTGAAATGAACACCTTGAGCATATGTAGAATCATTGTTGAAAAGAAGGGAGTTGAAGAAATGGATGTGTTTTGGTTTATGCAATCTGAACCAAAAACTAGTTTGACCAACTCATCCACCATGTAGATGAACATAGGTTGTCCCACATTATTTTTTATCTAAAGGAACATGCACGAACTATCAAAATTCACATGCATTATACAAATGCACATGCACTATCAAATAACTCACACGTTAATAACACACACACTATCAAAATGTGTGTGTGCTTTTATAACATGTAAACATGCCTTTACTATTTTTTCTATACCTTTTGATCCAAAACATGGATTTGATGCTCCTTATACCATTGGAAACATGTTTTTCAAATCTACAAATTTAGTGTTTTAGTGTTTTTTTTATCATTCATCACATTTTCATGTTATTTTTAAGATAATATTATGACCATTTTGACCTTTGACCAATATAGCATAATTATTCCATGTTTTTGTCACATAAGAACATGCCTTCATTGTTTTTACTATAAAATTTGATGGAGAAATATTATTTTGATTCTCCTTATACAGTTGAAAAGGTATTTCTTAGATCTAAGATCTCTCTCTCTCACACACAACAGGCATACACTCCCTACATCTCCCCTATATTTTTCGTTGCATTAATATCTTTCTTTTCCTACCTTAGTCCCTTCCTCCATCCAACCCTCTATCTTTAGATATCTATCTACCACATTCTCTCTATCTCTTTCTCTACCCATAATTTTCTCTCTACCCAAACCCACTCTCTCTCTCTCACCCCCTCACTTTTGCACCATCCCTCCATCTCCCTTTCTCTTCCTCCCCCCCACTCCTTATATAAATCTCTCTCCATCCTACCCCCCCCCCTCTCTCTCTCTCTCTCACACACACACACACACACACACACACATCTCTTTCTCTCTCTCTCCTTCCAATTATTTCCCTCCCTCCCACTCTCTACCTTTATTTCCATCCCTCTCTCCATTCCCCCGCCTTCTATCTCCCTCTATCCCTTTCTCTCGAGCTCACCCACCTCTTTCTCCCTCTCCCTCTAAACACATAACCCCCAATCTCTCTCTCTCTCTCTCTCTCTCTCTCTCTCTCTCTCTCTGTGTGTGTGTGTGTGTGTGCATATATATATATATGCTACAGAGAGAAAATTCTTATGGCTTGGGGTGCACCACAACAGACTGAATGACACCAAAAATAAATCCATTCCAATATGAAAGAGAAAAAAGGACATCTAACACCAAGGGATATGAATCATACCTTATTCTAGGCGGTTGATGTAGATCCTCGTTGAGATTTTCCAACATGCTTGTATTCACTATTCGCTCTCAACAACAACAAACAAGACAAGCATGCTATATGTCAAAGTGTTAATCCTACTCTAGAATATATAAACCATCATGTATAAGAAAAATAACTACATCCATGGATACAATATTCATAGTTATTCATATGTATTCGATAGGAAATCGATATTTCTATTAATAAAACAGAGATAGAATAGTGACAAACTCAGTCGACACTTCTTCGAACCAGAGAAACCGAGTCCTCCACCACTTCAATCCTGTATCACAATGGCAATCTTACAAAGCAAAGGAAATATTGGGAAGAGCATCACTATGTGCTCCAAAGGGACAAAGGGATGGAGACTCAAGCACAAACAAGTGAGGCAATAGTGAACTATAGTTTCCTTTCTCTCCAAGTTCTCCTCCTTCAATGCATCTAAGAGACTCAATATATATCCCTCCAAATGGGCAATGGAGGGTCGAGTCCGAGTGTTCTCAAGACATATGGAAGGCCAAGAGTCAAGTTATTCGGGACTCTATGAGGAAAAATCTAAAAATGTTTGTCTTCATGCACATTTCTTGATGTACATGGGTTTTGGCTCAGAAGCTGCATGTACAAGCGGATATTTCTTTAAAAGTCATGTATACACATAAACATGTTTTTTTTGGGGACTTTATTAGGACATCAAAGTATAATTTGAGGAAAGGGGGTCCAAGGAGTCTGCCGAAGGACATGGAAGGCCATAAAGATGAGATCTACAAAGTTTGTTAAAATCAACTATAACAAATTCCCCCTAATGTGTGAGGTTAGATGGGTAACATAATGGCTGAAACACATTATATCCATCCCAGAAGTGGAGTAATGAAGACCTAGGTGGAAGAACCAACCACTCATCAGTACAATACAATGATAAATCTCTACATATGACTACAAATATACATGTAGCAGTCACAAATACATAAGATTACAACGACCATGAATAGGCATGATATATAAATGTCGTTTGTGGTCATCGCCATGTACAATATACAATGAACAAGATCTCCATAGTGGATGAAGATATCTAGTAATATACTTGAATCTGGTCATGAGAGCTGACATCTCATGAATACTGGCATGATCAAAGAGGTAGCATATGTGGAATTCCACCAATCTCGGAGGTATTCTACGCAAACCGCTACAAGTACATGTCCCATCACACGAATAAAGGTGTCAAGGTCGAACATGATGGTCCATCGTTTGATTACCGGTCATTGATGTATCCCGTTAACATATGTGATATATCCCACCAATAATGATAATGGGAATCAGTGTACAAAGTGCAATATAACAAGGGTGAATAGATTTGTTGAGGTCGAATGCTTGAAAGAATCCATCGATCAGGGGACATTGATGTATTCCAAAAAATGTCGATGGTGAGAGAACCTACCACTATTGGCTGTAAGTCTCAACGAACTCAATTGGACTCTAGAATCCGATTCCAAAATAAATGATCTAAAGTTAATGGAATGGAATCCGCTAGAAGGAGGGCATTGGGGCATCCCCCATCAACCAACACGAGGTACTCAGTGATGCTGGATAATGTGGAATAACTTAAATGAACAAGATGTCTATGAACCAGTAACTCTATTGGGAATGGCCGACATGCAAAGTCAAGATAACTGGGGAATGGCTGAATCAGGATAAACTTCATTCGAACAAGAGAATACAAAAAATGGTGACTAAAGATGGGCAACATAGACTCGATATGCAAACTGGGACATCTCTGCAACTTAGAAGGAATTAGCAGAGGCTCCATAGGGAATGGAAGCATAACCAGTCGATGGAGAAAACTCAAAGTAATGAGTACAAATCCTAAATACATACTAACAACCCAACCAATGGATGTGAGATATAGTGCTCTATTCAAAGGCAACACGCCTTGACAACTGCCAAAGATAATATCATTTCTCGTTCGGATTTTTATGTTTGTTTTATTTTTTTTGGACTTTTTCATATTTGAAAAGCTTGAAAAATAATAAAAGTGCTTAAAAATAGTATATAGCTAGGAGGACAAGAGTTTCGCGGGAAATAAAACTAGTTCCAAGTAATGGAACATACCTATGCTCAATGCAAGGAATCATGTTCAGGATAAGGACACTCAAGGGACGATCTCCTCCCTGTAAGGGGTGGTCAAGCTGCAAAGGATATGTAAAAGCAGTTACGCTAGGCTAGGATTGAAACAAGCTCGAGCTACATGGCTTATAACTCTGAAGTGGGGAGCTGGCATAAAGCTCAATAAGGTAAGAAAAACACATGAAATGTAATTACAACTTGATATACACGGGAGTCCCTATGGGAGATGACGAGCATAAATTTAAAGAGCGATATGAAGCTCATGCTCAAGAACATGGCAGGGCTACGAGGGACTACAAAACCTAAAGGAGAAATCTTGGCATGGGTACCAAATTGCAAAACGGAATCTAACTAGGGCACCCATGTATGGAAAATATCTACCACTTATATAATGTCACTTCTAATCACAATATGAAGGTTCTGTGATACTATGAAGTGGGTTCGTACCTATAATCAAGGTGAAATGGTCATAAGGCAATGCATAATACAAGACGATATGGATTCCTAACTTATATGCCAATTCAAAATTATACATGTGATAGATACGAACGGGTCAAATTATCGGTCAAAGTACTCTTAAATAAGGTCCCTATAGCTCAACATTAGGAAAAATAGTCCAAAATAGTCAATAATGGTCAAAACTATAGATATGTGGGTAAAACTTTCAATTTTTTTTTTCTATAAAATATTTAAAAAAATCATTTTTACCATACCATTTGGAATTTTACCATACATAGTTGTTTTGAACCATAAACTTAAAACATTGATTCTGAAAGCTAGGGTCCACAAAATCACGAACCATATGAATCTACATGTAATTATTCATGCCAACTACTTTCATTTTAATGCTTTTATTTACGCAGGGAAAAGGTGATGCATATGCTAGGAGGAGGACGAGTGGCCATGCCCTACCCACCCAACTTTTTCCACTGGTGGCGCAGGCATATCATAGCTATAGATGACTACCCCTCTGAGGGGATAGACTTCCATGTGGATCTTGACATGCCTATTCCATAGGGATCCGCATATGGTGACATAGGTAACAATCCCGACTGTATTTTGTTTTTGAATTATTTCATTTTTTGTGTTTTTTGATATAATGAAATAAAAAATACATATTTTTGTGTGGTGACATATACTCATGCTAGTCATGTATACGCAGATGTTGGACCTGGATAGCCAGATGACTTCCCTCGACATCGTCAAAGGGGGATAGGTGATGATATCATAGACCTGTGGATGTGGAGCGCACACTCCAGAACATACATACAAACTTTGTTCGACTGACCATAGAGTACCCATGGCACAAGTAGAGGACTTTCCTGAGGCTATGCAGCAACATGTGGTAGGTGTACCACACGTATGGGTTCATTTGTTCAGATGGCTAGTTAGAGATGTCGTGTGTTATCATGATCTGCACCCTACTCCCCAGGCTTAGAGTCCTAGATGTACTTTTTTTTATATTGATCGTGTAGTATATTTTGGTGACTCGGAAGCCCATTTTTGTATCATGAAATTATGTATTATGACACCACTTTTTCAACTATATTTTGGAATGAAAAAGACTTATGATGAATCAACAACATGATTGTAATTTCTTGGAATGTGAATGTATGAAATGTTATCAAATTGTCGTTCTAGCAACCTTATTCGCAAGAATATTCGTAATAAAGTTGGATCTCTAACACTATACATGCCATTTAACTGTAAGAACACTAACTGTCAGTCCAAACGTACCTCAAGAGACCAAATATCATGAGAGATGGAATCACATAGTGACTCAATCATAGCCTCAAGAGACGAAATACCATGAGAGATGGAATCACATAATAACTCAATCACAACACTATATTCAGCATTATTATTCGATGAAGGTCAGAGACATACACCTCCTGAGGACAAACCTTGACCCGTAGGATTATAAATCACCCAAGCATCCAAAGCTAAGTTTTGAGTGTGGCGGTTGGCACCGTCAACATATCCTACATATACCAAAGACTTTGCCAACATCTTCCACAACAAACGGAAGCAAGTCAACAAACTCAATCACCACAAGAATACCAAAACTAAACTATGCAACTATACAATAATATACAAAGTATCATCCTCGAATGAGAATTACACATTGTATCATTTGCAATAGATCCCATTTCTAGGCTCCGCTAAGGCTGTCCCTTCATAATCTACTAGCTCGTAAGCACCTTTCTCTAATACTTGCTTAACCATGTAAGGCACATGCCACATGGGTTTAAACTTTCCCTCCCCTAACAGTTCATTAGCTTCGTCATACAAGAGGACCAATTCACCTTCACTAAACTTCCGAGGATGGACCGACCTATCGTAATGGGATTTAACATGAAGCTTGTTCACCTCAAGAGCCACTAAGGTATCTCGACGCTCCTCATCAAGTTTCTCTAAGTGGAATAGATATTCTTCCAATGCAGAAGTCTCTGGAAAATGTTCCATAGCTAGCTTCAAAGAAGGGATTTCACATTCAATCGGTAAAATTGACTCCACCCCATGCACTAGCTGGTATGGGGAAAAACTGGTGGTAGTCTTAACCGTGGTTCGGTAGGCCCACAAAGAAGGATATAACATGATATGCCAATTGGTCTTGATTTGTGTGATGGTTCTTTGGGGAAAGGACTTAACGGAATTATTCATAGCTTCAACCTGTCCATTCATTTGAGGATAGTAATAAGAGGAATGCTCTTTCTTATATCCTAACTTCGATTATAACTCAGTTGTCATCTTGTTTTGAAAGTGCCTGCCATGGTCACTGACAATCTCTCTCGAGATACCAAGATGGGTGAGAATCTAATTTAAAACGAAATGCGTGGATGTCTCACCGTCGAATTTGATAGTGGGCATATCCTCTTCCCATTTCATGAAATAATCAATAGCCAGTATCATATGATGATGCCCCCCAACCGAATCTAGGTTGCAATCCATAAAATCAACCCACCACTTGGTGAAGGGACCAATGGTGATAATTGGATGTAATGAGACATGATCCTATTGCATGTTTAGTGCAAACACATGGCAAGGGTTGCACTGCTTAACCACATCAATGCAATCCTTGAATATCGATGACCAAAAATAACATGCTCTCAAAATATTCTTCATGAATCTCTCCTTCATCCAAACTAGGAAAGTCAGATATGATCTCCACAAAAATTAATGACTTCTTCAACTTTTCCTAAACAAACTCGTGATTGAATTCTTGCAAAATAACAATCCATTTATTGTATTTCCCCCCTATCATCTATCTGGTGAGGATGAATTGAAATGGATTAATGTGAGCCACAACCAAAGTTTGGCGAAGAAGTATGTCACTACCTCAAACGTTGGACCACATGGACGGTAGCTAGGGATAGCTTCTCGGCATGAGTATAGCAAAGTTATGAATCAATGAGGTTTTGACTAGGATAATAGATGACATGCTCCTGGAGCTCCTCATCCTATTGAAGCAAGACCATACCAATCTTGTATAGAGACATGACCACATATAATAAGAAATCACGATTTTAGTCGGGTTGACTAAGCATAGGGGCTGATGACAAGGATTTCTTTAAAGCGTTGAAAGACTCTTGATCTCACTCATCATAGATAAACAACGTGTCTTTCTTTAATAAGCACATGAAACCCTTAGTCAAATTGGAAAAATTGACAACAAATCTCCGCAACAAGTTCGCCATCCCTTGCAAACTTTGAAGATGTCTAATATTGTGCAGGGGAAACATTTGAAGTATTTCCTCAACCCTTAAAGGGTTGACCCTAATTCCCTCCTTGGAAATGATAAACCCTAGTAAGTGACCTACTCTCATGCAAACGATGCACTTTTGAGGATTTAACCGGATTTGATATCAGTGACATCTTTTGAAAACCAAGCGTAGATGATCAAGATGATCCACTCTCAAACAAGAGTGACAAGCTAAATCATCAAGATATGCTTCAATTATGTGCTTAACGTTGTGAAAAGTGAAGGTCATAGCATGTTGAAAAGTACCTCCAACATTTTTAAGGCCGAAGGGAATTTTTCGATATGCACATGTACCCCAAGGACAAATGAAAGCCCTTTTTTGTTGATCCTCGAGTTTGATCTAAATCTGATTATACCCTAAAAGTCCATCCATAAATGAGAACAACTTGCTTCCCACACACTCATCCAAAATATGATGAATAAATGGTGTGGGGAATTTATCCTTAGGACAATCTCAATTCGGGTCTCTGAAATCAGTGCACACACACATAGTTCCCTATTTCTTGTCAACCGGAATGGGATTTGACACATAGTCAGTTAAGGGAACTGGATAGATGAAGCTCGCCATAAGAAACTTCTCTATCTCTGCCTTAATAGTAGACTCTTTCCTGGTATTCATCGCACAGAAACATTGTCGAATAGCTCTAGCATCCGGATAGGTTTTAATTTCTTGTTCAACAATACAAGGGTTTATCCATGGCATTTCCTCATATGACTAATAAAAAACATCTCGAAATTATTTGAAGATCTTGGTGTATGCTTCAATCTCATCAGGGGAACAATCCGTCCCAATGTACACAATTTCTATCTTTCCAGGAATTCGAGAAATGTTGATAGGTATGGTTGGTGACAAATTGGCCATGTTCCCTTCGAAAAACTTACTAGGAGCACCTAGTGGGACCATGGTCCTACCAAATTTCTCGCTAAGGATAGCACTATAGTCATCACACTCCATACGTTCAAGATCAGGAAGGAAGTAAGATCTATGATGTAACTCTTCCCAAGGTTGTTCTACACCAGACATAGCTTCGAGAATAGCTTCATCCGTTGGAGAAATGTCATCGAGGATTTCATGCGAGTGAGATGACGCAACTTTCCAAGCATGAATTGCATAAGGGTCTTCCTCCTCTGTTCAATAAGAGGAAGGACTAGGATCTATAATAGGACCAAGATTAGCTTGATAAGTGACCAATACTATAGATAATGGCATGTCCATCTTGGAAGGTCTAGGGTCTTCATCCGAAGTGCTCAGAGAAGGAAGAGTCGAAGGATCTTCCAAATGCGAAATGTAAAATGGAATTGAACTCAATGATGACAAATATCTGCCAATAATAGAACCTATGGTAACTATGGGTGAGAAAAAGTTAAAAGTTCCCATCAATGATGGATACATCCCACCCTAACATTCTCAGTCGTCGGCTGAGAATTATCAATGACCGGGATCGTAGCTCCTGATGATGCTTGTGTATCAGAATTATCAAAATATTTTTTATCAACTATAACAATCCTCCCTTCAAAAGGAAAACAAATCACTTGGAAGAGGGATGACGCGACCTATTTCATATTATAAATCTAGTTCTGTCCCAGTACAAGGTTATAGTCGAGGGGCGCATCAACCACCTCAACCTCGATCGTCACTATCTTCCCTCCCAATTGGACCTCGAGAGAAGGAATTATACCATATAGCCAAAAAGATCTCCCATCAAAAGCAGTCAACATGATTCTAGATTTTGACAATGTAGGAGAACCTAATCCCTTCCAACAGGTTAAAGACATCACAGAAGCTGTAGCGCCTTCATCAATCACTGTGTGTTTAATGGTGTTATTCATACATTCTATGTGCACCAAAAGAGACACATAGTAAGGAAAGAAAGGCTGGACTTCATGATTTTTGAATTTAATCATTGAGGAAGGGTTTGAATCAACCAGCCCAAGACCAGACAACAAGGCTTTCCTTTGTGAAGAGAAAGTATGAAGAACTTTTAAGGAAGACATCGCACAAGGAGTCTGGCCCAAATCCTCAACAATGGAATATTTTTGGGTGACTCAAGAATTAGGATTGTGCCTCAAGCGCTTTAATACTCCCTTAGGAATGCAATGTAGAACTTCAGGCTTGTCACTAGGTTTATCAATACACAAAGGGGTCTCAGGTGGAGCAGGTTCTTTCCCTAAGTTAGGTTGCGACAAACCATAATATTTAGCTCATGTCACAACATTCTCAATGTACATCACGTTGATACAACCATGGCCACTTACAGCGTTCGGCAGGATTTGATTCCCACTAGAAGCACTTCCAGAGTCCACGTTCCTCAAATTCATATTTTTATTTTTTGGTAAAGGATCCGTCAACACAGTTGGGCTCTATGTTGTGAATTTCGAGGAATCTTCCATACGAGGGCACAAGTGAGTGAGTTGATCTACTCCACATAGCTTGCAAGGTAACTTGACCTTACATTTAGACTTCTTATCCCCCCAAGCATTATTATCGTTTTTGTCATCATTAGAATTTTTGTTCCTATTCCCACCCTTACGATTGTTTCTTCCATTTTTATTATTGCTTCTGGGATGTCAGTTTCCTTTCTAGTTCGGTGATTGCTCATATTGTACATCCACCGTTTGAGTGGGATGAGACAAAACCGTAGCTTGTCCCGATGTAGGATGGTTAATAGACAAATTTTTCATTTGATTCGTAACTGGATCTGTAGGTTTAGCACTTCTAGAGCAAATAATTTCATCGACATCTGTCTCAGGTTTGAACTTAGGATCGAAATTAGACCGTCGTATGTTCAGAATAATCTCATATAAGAGACAAGACTAAGAGTAAATAAAGTCTAGTTGTTGAGCTTGAAATATAGCATGTTCCTCATTCATCACTCCAGATGTGTAAACATCCTTCATTATATATGAAAATAATGATTTGAATAACCACTCCAAAAGAAACTCCGGTGGAATGTGAAACTTAATCAATCCCTTTCATCTATGCCACTCTTGAATATGATCAAAGATATGGGTAGCTTTATCCTTCCAAAATGTCAACAAGAGCTCAATACCGGCATCGTAACGCGTAGGTAACTAAAAGTAATTGAGAAGTTCATGGCTAAGTCATTGAATTTCCAATATGTGCCCCCAAGCAACTCTATATACCACTTCACCGCAGGTCCACCCGTGAGGGTGCATTGAAATAGCCGTTAATGAACAAAATATTGATTCAATGAATTCAAAGAGCATCATCAATGCAAATTCATAACGTACTCCCCGGGGTCCTCACCTGTCTTACCTTCAAATTTTGGAATGTCTGAAGGAAGCTTGGCGGAAACAATCGACCATGTCGCATCATGAGATACCAAATCATTGGTCAATCTTGATAATTAAGGAAATTTTAACGTCGCTAGAAAAGAGAGCCCAGGCTGTGCCATTTGGTTCCACTCTCCTTGATAAGATTGGTTCATGTAGGTCTAATTGTTATAAACGCCATGGCCTTGGCTGGTGGGATAATATCCTCCTCTCGCTTGACCCATAAAAGTGCACATGAAAATGTTATAATTCAGAATACCTTGAGATTGGGGTGATACAAAGGAATAGTTGTAGGACTGATAAGCAAATTGACTCTCATACCCATAAGGTGGTACATAAGGTGGTATAAAAGGTGTTACATACCCTACCAACACATAAGTAGGCACATAGCCTTGTGACACTACGGTGTGAGTAGACACGGGAATAACATGGCTAGAAGTAGCACTCTGGACCAAAGGACCATGAGAGATATGGGGGGAATGAGTCATTAGAAACACATTTGAAGGAACAGGTGCTGAATATGATGGAGAATAGAATGGAATATAACTTGTACTTCCAAATTTCACATGCCTAGGGCCACCTCTGTGAACGGGGACACCGGTATTAGCCCTAGGTTAAGCGTATGAGGATCCTCCCACTATAGGGTGGAAAGAGAAATATTACTAATACCAAACCTATCCACATGGATAGGAATGGTAGTGCCCCTAGGCGTAGCACCAGGGTCAACTCTAGATCCGACATTGGATGACAGACTGGTCTCTAGAAGGTCTGGCATGCCATACTAAAATGGGATAGTGCTAGAGGGTATCTGATGAGTCTCACCACTCGACATATGTGAAAAATATCGATGGGCTGTGTTTACATAGTCTAGAAATTGTGATAGTACATCATGTGACATCCCAACGTCAAAGTGATCGGGTTCTTCTAGAGTCCCATATAAACTGTCAAGTATGTTCTCCACCCCAGGGGGTGGAGAAGGGGGATGCTCCAAGATCTCAGATGTATGAATCATAGTGATATCTATGTGTGAATCAAAGTGAGTATCAGTCCACTCAGACTGTCTGGTTCTCTTTTGCGAAGGAGGAGGAGATGTAGAAAGCGAAAGACCTACTAAACATCGAGAACAATGAAATTCCTCTCCCGGATCCATAATGGCTCAACAAAAATAAAGAGACTCAAACTAATTACGCACCCTAAAGCAATATAGCGTACACAGAGCACACTGCTAAGAAAATCTACAACCAAAATTCAAGAAAACCAAGCGGAGGATAAGTGAGCTCCCGAATGCAGCAGGTATGTCTCGCCTAAGAGAGGCTCGAGACTCCCATACACTACAAGAAGAGGTGTGTAACCAATTATAGTGGCCCCCAACTTCAACAAGTAAAGAGACTATGTTGTCCGACCCCTACTTGGCCAAGAAACTCATAGAATAACCTCTGCAAGTACCCCCTGTGATATCTAGGTAAGGAAACTAAGGTCACCAAAATATAAGCAATGCTTAGGCATATAGTCACATGAGGGATCTACCATATGGGAAGGGTAGCAAAGCCCAAAGGTTGAAAGCACCAACCAGTACTTCAAAATCCCCCATATACGAATAAGATCCCGGGAATATCTCTGACAGTCATAGAAAGTAGTGTGAAAGTGGCCAGGGGCTATCACAACCACAATTGTGTGCGCTGCCTCATGCTTAACTCATGTGTAAGAGGATCCTCATCAGAACACTAATTATACCAAGGATTTCACTCTCTCACCTGGACAGACACCTACTTGTTTTTTTTAGTAGTCTTGGAGAATTTACTCTCAATGAACTATTCCAATACTCTAAAACCTAATCTTGTTGATGTAGCCTATCAAAGAAAAATGTGTAATTCATTTTAATTTAAGTTTTGATTTTAATGGATGTGATTACTCAAAGGAAAATGACCGTGCAACCAATGATGTTATGACTCAACAATGAAAGTAAACGTGCACACCTAACAAACAATGCCAAGTGAAATTTTATCTAAATGAGAAATCAGGGTATGCCACTACATGAGATGCATATTTTTCCTTTAAATGAAAATGCAACTATTCCTATATGAAATATTGACTATAACTTCAGTAAGCAAACATAATGCAAGTACCATGCAAATGCAAAATGAAAAAATGCATAAACATGCCAAAAATAAAATATTTTTGTATTTTAGAAGTAAATGAGACGTAAAAGCAACAAAAGACTCTACAACTCTCAGACAACAACCAAGAAAGGCACCAATATAAAACAAATCTAATGCAATAATCCCACATAAAAAGGGAAACACGATGACAAGACTAACATGTAATTAAAAAAAAATAAAAAATGGTATAGTAAAAAACATAGGTAGTATACAGACACCAACAGTACCCAGGAAGAATCAATAGCATTCAAAATTCACCCAACAACTCTCAATCGTCCAAAACAAATTCAAAATAGAGGCATACATAGGTGTTTGTAAAAAACCTGCATGTATAGGCAACTACTTAGGAGAAACTCCCGTGTATATGCAGATGTGAAGCAAAAAATCGCATATAGGAAGAAAGAGGGGGGGAAATGATAAGCCAAGATAAAAATTACTTCAATAGGACACTAAAGGGAAAACATACTTTTGGACCCAACACAGAGACTCAAAGAACAAAGATCAATTAAATCACATTGTGCACCTAATCCCTAAAGAAAAAACAAGGAACCTCCCTAGCAGAGTCGCCAATTCTGTTACAGAGAGAAACTTCCTATGTCTTGGGGTGTACCAAAACAAACTAAATGACACCATAAATCAATCCATTCCAATATGCAAGAGAAATAAATACATCTATCACTAAGGGATATGAATCATACCTTATTCCAGATGGTTGATGTAGATCCATGTTGAGATTTTCCAACATGCTTGTATTCATGATTCTCTCTCAACAACAACAAACAAGAAAAACATGCTATATGTCAAAGTGTTAGGCTTACTCTAGCATATATAAACTATCATGTATAAGAAAAATAACTACATCCATGGATACAATCTTCATAGTTATGTACATGTATTGGACACGAAATGGATATTTCTATCAATAAAACAGAGATAGAATAGTGACAAACTCTGTCGGCACTTCTTCGAACCAGAGAAACCAACTCCTCCACCTGCTCCTCCATCACAATATCAAGCTTACAAAGCAAAGGAAATATTGGGAAGAGCATCACTATGTGCTCCAAAGGGGCAAAGGGATGCAGACTCAAGCATAAACAAGTGATACAACAATGAACTATAGTTTCCTTGCTCTCCAAATTATCCTCCTTTAATGCATCCAACTTGGCTCAATATATGTCCCTCTAAATGGGCAATGGAGGGTCAAGTTCAAGCGTTCTCAAGGCATATGGAAAGCCAAGAGTCAAGTTATTCTGGACTCTATGAGGAAAACTCAAAAACTTGTCTCTTCAATCACATTTTTTGATATATGCAGGTTTTTGCTCAAAAGTTGCGTGTACATGCAGATATTGCTTTAAAAGTGACATATACACATAAACAAGTGTCTTTTGGGGACTTTCTTGGGACATCAAAGTATAATTTAAGGAAAGGGGGTCCAAGGAGTCTGCAGAGAGACATGTAAGGCCATAAAGATGTGATCTACCAAGTGTGGTAAAATCAGCTATAACAATATATATTTACACACACACACACACACACACACACACACACACCTAACCTCCAATCTCTCTTTCTAAAATCCCAAGCCCCAATCTCTCTCCCTCTCTCTCGTGTGAGAAAAAAAATTGTAGAGCAATAACAAAATAATATGAAAATATTAAACACATCAACACATTACAAGAGAGACACCAATATAACATGGTTCACACAAGATGGGATGCATATAGACATAAATTGCTAGTCCTTTATTACTATACCATCCAACAAAATGAAGGGATACAACCTGCAACAAACCTATTGCACTTCCTCTTCACTATCTCATGCTCTCTCTCACACAATCATAGAGATCATTTTAAAATGCCACAATACAATACACAATCATATTACAATGATTTCAATTTATAGGGGAATTACCATGGGAAAATACCATGGGTCAGCCAATAGCATGGGCCCATAAGTTGTTATTCAACAAACATCCCAAAAAAAATTCTTTTGAGGGATTCTCCCTAGAACGTACAACCCTCAGCTAGGGGGGGATAGTCCCCCCTCCCGCACCCCCTACTAGGATGAGTGTATAGTAAAACTTAGGTACAATCATTGTTGAACAATAACATCTCTCAATCAGGAAGATGAGGCTCCACAACCAACATCTCTCTCTCTCTCTCTCTCTCTCTCTCTCTCTCCAACGGTATAAGGAGGATACAAATCTGAGTTTGGGGATCAAAAGTTATGGTCAAAATACTAATTTTGTTTATTTATAAAATAAAAGAACGTGTGCATTTTTTAAAGCATGCATGCGTTCTTAGAAGTTCACAAACGTTCTTAGAAGTGCACACACATTCTTAACATGCACATGTTTTTAATAATGCATGTGTGTTAACAACATGCGGGTTAGTAGCATGTGCGCACTTTTGTGCGAACATGGATGCTTTAGTGGAGTTTCTACAATTGCTAGACCAAATGCGTGTGCATGACGTTGGGAGTGTGTGCATGCTTCTGCTTTGTACTACTTACACACTCCTATTACAACAATTTTGGGTACCATCTTCATGCGAGCACCCATAAATCAATAAATTATAATGTCCCTCACTATAAGTAATGCATCTTAACAATAAATAAATAAATAAGAAGAGAAACCATTTCTGAGGTCAAAGCAATGCAAAATTGATATGATACAAAATGTTGTATCTTTGAAATCAATGCACCTTAACGATACTATAAGATCATAGGGGTAATAGGAGCCGGGCCGGTGGGGGGAATCTCCATCCTTAAAGAACATATGATAAAAGGATGTGATTGGGGTCTAGTAATCAAATCAAATAATCAAGCAAAAGCTACAACCCTTTGTCAATGGTGTAAACATATTCAACAACAATGCA
>LPNX010884219.1:41709-72591 GCA_001517045.1 Pseudotsuga menziesii | reverse complement strand
GATTCCCTTAGGAAAATCAATATGTCAAAAAATCCATTATATGTCGATGACACTATCACGATGAATGGAGGATCATGTGAAATGATGCTACTATCACGATGAATGGACGATTATGTGAAATGATTCTAGGACAATTATATAAGAAGGACAATTTATGAAGCAACAACCTTGCAGTCGAACTTTTCATTGATCAAGCAACGATCCCGCGACATCCCTTCTCAAGTATTCGAAACACTAGGAACTATGCTGTGCCTTTGACTTCATCATGTAGAGTATAGTATTGAGGTTGTGAAGGGTAGTTAAAAGCTATTGATTATGTTTTCTAGCCCCTACCCTAAGAAGATCAGCAAGAGAGTGTATAATATATTTATATAAAGACATTGTTTTATAATATAGTCAATTTAAACTTAGAGTAAATATATGTTTGGTTTTATAATATAAATATGTATGTATGTATGTATGTATGTATATGAATTTACATATCCCATGGTACCAATACATCTCACTTACTTAGTTTTACAAAATAGTTCTCAAAATGTCTAAATTTTGAAAATGTCAATATCTTAAAAATACCTTAATAAAAATGCACACTATCGTATAAGGTAATATCAATGAGTGTGTATGAAATAACATTGGTTAGATATTATTTCAGGTTTTGGACTTGCTAGAGTGGATCAACAAGATTAACCCAAGTGTAACAAGTGTACAACAAGGATTCATTTCATGATAGCCCTATCTTGTTATGCTTAAATGCATCTTGATTAAGATTTAAGTATCATTCTTTAAAGGGCGGTTAAAGAAACCAGTAACAAATTGTTTTTGTTTTTTCATATATATATTTTTAATTAAATAGTATTTATTTTGTTCTTATTTTAACTCTAACAATCTAGTATGAGTAATAAATATAAAATTATGTAATGTAACCCTTTGTTTAAGGGCTATTTTCACAAAACTAAATGGTTGATTGTGCCTATTAACATTTACATTGGACAATCTTTCTTTTCCAACCAAAAAAGTGATGCTAATATCACATTCATTCATAAAGCTTCCTAGAAAATTGCTTGATTGAATAAGCAGCTGTGCAGGACAACATAAAACTCATGAGTCTCCATTTTGAATCATAACTGACAAAATCAATAATAAAATTGAATAAGCTGTCATGTGGTTGACAGGAAAGCTCAGGCCAAAACACATATAAATACTCCATTGTGTTTGCTCTCCCCACATTCAAACGACGAATTCTCTTCTTCGATTAGCAAACCAGTTTTTCGATATTGTTGCTTCTTCGGGCGTGTTGGTTATCTGAACAATGGCCAAGCTCTCAGCATTCTGTACTTGTTTGATCACACTTCTGGCATTATTGGGTGTTGCTAATGCCGATGCTGTTATGTTACGGGCAAGCTTTACTGTGATAACTATGCTGCTGGATTCCCCACCAGGATTTCTCTTCCTATTTCTGGTAACCAAACATGATTTTCCATACATTTCTAAATCTTTTGCAGTTTTTGTAACTTCTTTTCATTTGGGTCTCTGCATTTTCTTTCTTTTAAAATATGAAAGAGTAGATCTGGTGCTGAAGAATAGATCCGGTATTGAGATTCTCTCTATGTATAACGCTCTTTTTCAAAATAGAGCTACGGCTGTTGTGGCTCACATTGCTTTCATTTTCTCCATTACTGTTTTTAATAGAAATTCTGCTCTCATGTAAGGTAGGGTTTCTGATAGTTAAATTCTGAGTGGTTTGCAGGTGCCACTGTAGCTGTTGAGTGGAAGGATCATGCTGGTAAAAGGTTATTCTATAATGAAGAATGCACCGACAACAGTGGGCTTTTCAGTATCACTGTGAAGAGTGAGCACGAACACGAGGCCGACAGTAACCGTGCTCCATCTACTTAACGCACAACAACGGTATTGATTCAAACGAAAGAATGGCTGGCCCTTTTGCCTTCAGATCCACCAAAACCCATCCTGCCTGTCACGCTGTGATGGCAGAGTATAATCCCTATTCTGACTAGGGTTTTATGTTCCCTCTATGAAATATTTGTCTGTTTCTAGCTTATTCATGGCTTCTTTCTGTTCTGTATTTTGGACGAGTTGTCTTCTTTCTGTTCTGGCTTTTTGACCGAGTTATGGTATTGTTACTATTTCTCGTGGATTCTCCTGCTAGCGAATCTGTGCTACCAGTAAATTTTATCGACGCATTGCCGTGGATTAACGGATTGGTGGTGTGTCGATTTGACAGTTGATCCCTGATTTTACTGGATTAGGTATTTTTAGGTATTTTTACAGTGTGCCGATGGAATAAAGTAACGTTTTGTGTAAATCAAATTCAATGACACATGTATTTTTACATGATTTATGATGATATGACAACGTGGTTCTTTGATATGACAACGTGGTTCGGATTCACATTCTTGGTATTTTTAAAATCACAAATGGTTCTTCGGATTCACGTTCTTGGTATTTTTAAAATCACAATATGGTTTTTCAGATATAATATTTCTTCTACTTTTCCATGAATATTATAAAAAAATAATGTTTTTCTGATACACAACTACCTCTTTACTTCTCCATTTACACAACTACATTCCCAAGGTTGGAATTTGAGGGGCATATGTCTATTATGAAGGCCTTTTACCTATCAAAATAGAGTTAAAAACTATAACAAACAGTTTCGATGAGTGGTCAAAATAGAGTTAAAAATTATAACAAATAGTTTCGATGAGTGGGCAAACAATTTGCTAGGACCTATTTTTGATGGTTTAACTATTTTTGTAAACAACTATTATTGTTTATTAATAAATTAGTTAAAAATTATAACAAAACAAGCAAACAATTTCTTATGATATATATTAATAAATTAGTTAAAAATTATAACAAAATGAGCAAACAATTTGTTAGGATATATTTTTGAGGGTTAATTATTTTTTCAAACAATCATTATTTTTTTATTAATAGACTTGCTAAAAATTATAACAAATTATTTTAATGAATGTGCAAACAATTTGCTAGGGCAAGTGCTATTATTATGTCATTGATATATAGTTTTCAGTCGAGGACATTAGTTTTTTTTAACAGGAACTATGCAGATATTATATTAATTAAAAAGTTGTAGCTAGCCAAGCTTACAAAAAAGGGAGGTCTAAAGACCTGCAGAGGTCTGGAAAAACCCAAAATAACAGAAATATTTGAGCTAATATCTAAAGTCTTGAGCTTGTTTCTGTGCCTAATAAAAATTTGAAGTCTCCTCAAAGGGTAGAGACGAACAAAAACACCTAAAACAAGAAGACAAAAAAACATAAAATACCCATGAGGCTAGGCTTGCTCCTGCTGCTTTCCTTTTTGTTCTTTGACAAGCTTCTCCACGGGGACTTCCTCCATTGCTTGGTCTATGTTTTGATTGTCTTGGATGAAACTGCACTGATTCACGTTTACCATTTTTTCCAGATCATCCTTCATGTAGCCTATATTACCCATTATCTCATATGGGTCGCGGTGGTTATCTTCTATTCGGGTGTCCTGATTTTCAACTTGATGAACCATCCAGTTCGTAGTTCTGCTACCTTGTTCAATGTTTCTATTGATTATATCATAGATCCATCTCATATTTTTCTTGATGTCTTTGAGGGAGTTCTGAATATCTTCCAAAGTAACGCCTTTGTCTGCCATTTCGTCTTAGAGAGATGTGAATTCTAACTAGTGCAAGCACTCTAAGCCTGATATTCTTAGGGAGTCCAGGAAGCTAGAGTAAGAGCCTTCGGTGGCCAAGTATACTTCCATATGTTCTCAATACTAGGATAAGGATCAAATGCTAACCCGACACCTTCCTTCACACTACTAACGACGGAGTTGCCGATACCTGTGTCAGCTCTACTTGCAACTATGCCAGGGCTTCTGTAGACTGAATTTGGGGGAGCATTCACTACATAGACATAAGCGATTTGCAAGGCAGAATGAACAAAGGGAGAAGAGGGAGTCTGCATTTGGAGGGCGTCCATGGCTTGTGTGAGCCTTCCTTTCCATCTACAAGGGGCAGAAGGCACGTTTAAGTCTGTCACATGGGATGTTTGAGGATAGGTGGAGGTCAGAGACCATGCTGCCTCCCGGCTGGTAGTTCACCGAAAGGAGGGGGAGGATCTTTGGGCACTATTTTTCTTGACCTTCAAACTTATCGTGTAGTTGATGGATGTTCTAGCACTAAGGGAAGAACACCCTTGTAATCGAATAGCGAAACAAAGAAACTTAGGGAACATAAAAAAAAATTTGGATAAAATGCCCTTCACCTTGGTTGATCCAATTCTTAGCTTGGCGCATTGATTTGCCAATTTATCCACCTCTAAATTGTTTCTTCAGAGGATGTGGATATAGGAAACTTAGACTTCTACAGTGACCTATTGAATGCGCTCATAAATTCTTTTTATTTTAACCATACCTCTACTGTTTCCATTATTCATTTTGTTGATTACTTGCTTCGAGTCTCCAAGAACAATGATTTTGGCAATGTTGAGTTGCCTTGGCAATGTTGAGTTGCCTTGGGAGGATGGATTTAAAATCTTCCATCTTTTCTAGTTGCCCTTGGAATCCCAGATGGAAAAATATTTCAGAGACTTGTAGCCAAGGACTTCCAACCACCTACGAAGAGGATGAAGATCAACATTTTTTTCTAAGGGAGATCTTCCCAAGATGGAATCTGACCAAATGTTGATTTTTCTACCATTCCCAGGAATCCATTATATTTTGTCTTTGATTAGACCAACATAATTTTTACAAAGGTTCCAGATCGTGGTACCTTTACCCACCTAGGGGGAATCTACAAATTTTGAATTTTTTCCTTTTGATGTATTTTTTCCTTAATGCCTCTTTCCATCATTCCTTTCCCCCTAATATCATTCTCCAAACCATTTTTTGCCTAAAGGAATTATTCATTTTCCCTAAATCCCTTATTCCAAGTCCTCTATTGTTTTTTTCCTCTAAGACAGTGTCCGATTTAAACAGATTGAACTTTCTCCCCTGAGTCTTCCCACCTTTCCATAAGAACTTCTTGATTTCCATGTTGAAGGTGTTAATAACTGATTTTGGAGCTAGAAAGATTGCGTAGGAGAATATAAGGTAGGAGGAAATGATGGACTTTATAAGGACCACCTTTCCTACTATATTAAGCCAAGTGTTGCTCCAGGTCTGGATTTTATTTTTCAACTTCTAGATTAAGGGCCTCCATACCAAGATGGTACTTTTCTTGTTGAGAATAGGAACTCCCAAATAGATGAAATAGGTCAATTGAAGGTTCACCTAGATTCCCAGAATGCTTGCTAGTTCTCGAAGAGAATTGGGATTGTTGTTCCACCCATACATCCAGGACATATTGACGTTAATTTGGCTTCCTGAGACTTTTAATAAAAGATCTAAGGTGATTTTAAATGCCTAGAAATTTGGGTAGAAGCACTTCCCAAAAGAATTGTATCATCTGCAAACTAGGCATGATTGATAGATTAAACCCCACTTTCTATATTGATGCCCAGTAAGCTCCCTTCATTTCTTATTCTATTAAGTCTTCTATTGAGAGTGTCTGCTACAAGGATGTAGAGGAAAGGAGGCATTGGGAAATGTTGGCTAATTCCCCTTTGGGCTTGGAAAAAAGGGGCATGGAAGCCATTTATAAGAGGAGCGATCCAGGGCTTGATGTTGCATGCCTTGACCCACCATATGAAAGCTTCAAGAAAGCCATAATTTTTCATGACTTGATAAATATACGAGTTCCTTATTCTATCAAAAGCATTTGTGAGATCTAGTTTGATAGCCAGACTTGCTTCCTTGTGTGATTGACTTGAATGAATTGCTTCTTGAACCATTAGAATGTTATCATAAATCTGTCTTCAAGCTATAAAGCGTCCTTGATTTTTAGATATGATGAGTGGGATCTCCTTCTTCAGTTTGTTAGAGATTACTTTGGAGAGGATTTTATAGGAGGAGTTGCACAAGGAAATTTGAGTGTACCTTTTAATGGAGGACAAATTCTGCTCTTTGGGAATTAGAGTGAGAAAGGTTGAATTCGTAGATCCCCCAATTTGATCAATGCATTGAGTCCATATTATCTATTTGACTAGATCCATTTTGATGATGTTCCAACAACTTTTGTAAAAACTAATTGAGAACCCATCCGGGCCTGGAGCCTTGTCTAGGTGCAAAGTCGAAACTGATCTACAGAATTCTAGAAAGGAGATAGGCTGAATGATATTTTCTAGATTTCCCTGAAGCAGATGAGGAATATTTCCACGGATGGATAACATATCCTCCTTTGAGATGAATCCATCGCTTGTATATAGTTCTTGAAAGTGCTATTTTACCTCCGTTTTTATTAACTCATGATAGCTTGACTTATCTCCATTTTCTTTAGTAGTTTATTTGATGTTGTTCCTCCTTTTACATTATTTACATTGATAGTGAAAGAAATTAGAGTTCTGATCTCCAGCTTTTAGCTAGAGACACCTTGATTTTAATCGGAGTTTGATTTATTCCTTTCTCTGGATGGCTAGGATTTTCTTATCAATTTATTTTTCCTTTAACAACATTTCTTTGGTTACTTCTTTCTTCTCCATTTCCTCCTGAATTTCTGACAAAGTCTTGAGCAATGTGGAATTTTCATGTCTAGGACGACACTAACCTGCCAGCTAAGCTTTTAGCTCCCTTTTACATCTTTTAGTTTTTTTCCCAAGATATAGCCTGGAGGACCTTGAAAAAACATCTACCAAGATTTAGAAATGATTTCATAAAAACCTGGTTCGAGTAACCAAACAGGGGAAAACTTGAAGGGTTAGGGTCCTAGGTTTCCAATTGGCTCCATAGAAAACATGATTGGCTTATGATCAGAAACAACAGAGGTTAAAAGTATTCAAATCGGTATAAGGGGCTTGTCTATGAAGGAGGAATTTACCAATATTCGATCCAAGCTTTCCTCTATATGCCCTGGTCTAGAATGGTTATTGTTCCAATTGTATTTTCCTTTCATTTTTGTAATATCAACGAACCTCCAAGATGTTATTACATCTTCTAATATTTACCTGAAGGTATCCCTTAGTTTAGAACCTCCTTTTTTTTCCTCATGGGAGATGGTGACATTAAAATCTCTAGCTATTATGCACAGGAGATGCACCTTCCCATACCTATGCATTTCAAGTTGCAGCCAGAAATAGTCCTTTACTGTATGCACTGTGGGTCCATAGATATTCCTTATCCACATTTTCTCTTAGCTATCGAGACTTTCAATTTCTTCAAATAACCAGTGCATGTTTTCGATTGTTGAGATAAACTTGTAGAGAGTTGTTTTGCACCAGATTAGCAGATCACCTGAGGCTCCTTACATGCTAACTGCTTTCCCTGCTCCATTCTTCCAAACATTTTTTATGATGACCAAAATATCAAACTCTTTCATTTTAGTCTCCTGGATTGTGAGGATGGTTAGTTTTTCTGAAAATTTTAATCTCTTAATTGCTTCCACCTTTTGTTGTCCTCCGAGACCTCTACAATTCCAGGAGACTAGCTTCATTATTTATTTGTTGATGGGGGAACCACTCTATCATTTTTCACTTCTATTTGTTCTACTATTTGCTTATCTGATAAGTAGGATTTGACTAAATGATCTAGATTCAACTGCTTACTAGCCGCCTTCTCCTTTTCTATCTCTTTCTCCATATGGAATTTATTTGGTTTCCTGACTTTCTTGATTAATGGTTCCATTTCTTCTTCTTTACTGTCTGAAGTGTCCTCCATCTGAGCCTTAGCTCTAGATCTCATGACAGATCCTGAATTCTAGGAAGTCTCTGGCCTTACTTCAACATATGGTTGTGATGGAAACATTGGCTCATAAATTTTCCCGATATCTTCCAGAACAAACTTGTTTCCTTTGTTCTCATAAAGGGTTACTTCCTTGTAATATGTTTTAGTTTCTGGTTGTTCTTAGGCCTCTGCTGCCAAAATGTGAAAGTTGTTTTTTATAACTTTCTTCCTTTTTGCTGGTGTGTTCACTTGGCTTGTGCTTGCTTTATTTCCTTTTTTTCTATTGACTTCATTCCATTCCTCTCTACGAATTTATCCTTCTTCTAACAGCGCCTTTTTTTTGCAGGACTTTGCAAAGTTCCCATATTCATGGAAAACCTTGCACTTGAAAGGGATTTTCTCATAATCCATAGTTTGAAGATGGTTCCATCCTTCCATATTGAGATTTATTTCTTTCGGTAGGAATTTTTCCAGGTCTACTTCTACACATATTTAGGCACAAGAAAATATTGGGGGTTTCGGCTCTGATTTGTCTATATATTTCCCTAAGGATTTCCCTATAGTTTTTAGATCTTGATCATTCCAATAATGCAATAGAATATGTGGAAACTTTACCCAAACTAGGATTGTAGAAGGGATGTCCTTTTTTAGATCGAAGGATAAATCCCTTATTGAGGTACATACCTCTTGGGCCCATGAAATACGAGTTGTTCCTGAAGATTAAATCTTTGTCTTCTTTTTTCTCAAATAGTAAAATGAAGAATCCTCTTCCACAGAAGTTTTGATGTACTTCACCTTGGATCAAGGGTCACCAGTTCATGTTCAACTAGATTTCAATGGAGCAAGGGGAGGGAAAGAGACTTGTAAAATGGAAAACTAGTCCTCTTTCATGGAGGGAAATTGCTTTGTATTTAGAGGCGAGAGAAGAGAGGGTAATATTTGGCACTTCGGCTAGTTTGATGAAGTGATAATCCATGAGAACGTTCTTGGCTAGAGGTTGAGAAGCCAAAATCCTATAGAATCCATCCACCAAGCCATCACACTGACCATCCGGATCCGGATCCAGTGGGTCCATAGCATGCAAGAGATGACACAGAAGCAACTAAAACCCCAGGCAACAAAACCCTAGCAGAGCTCCTCGATTGCACTCACATAATTGGGTGCCTATAGGTCGGGGACATTAGTTACGTCAACATGAGATAATATTTTGGGTGAGTTATAGTTTTGACCTTAGCTTTTGGGATTTATATTTAAACAATTTAAAAGAAATAGAATTGTTCCAATTGTTATTGGTTTTGAAAGGATGGGGTATGTCTCGTTTTTTTTTTCCCACCACGAGCCCGTTGGAAAACATAAACACATTTATATGTAGATGATTTACAAAGTGATGTGGTCTACCTCCTTTTTAATGTTTGCATCTTTAAGGTTCCTCACAACTTGTGTGTTTAAGCTGGAACGCCCTTCCTCATTTACTCATTGTCACCAACGTTTTTCATAGCTAACATCAGTGCCTTCCCCTTCACTGCCACCACTTGCTGCAAAACTGGTAGATCATCAAAGTATAATAACATACAACCATATGTGTATTCATGCACTCCTTTAATACAAAATACATACATATACGCTTTCATTCTTTCATCCGAGATCTGTCAAGCAATCCCTGGCTTATTGGTTTGCACAAATATCCCACCATAACAAGTGTTTTTTTTCTACCCAAGAAAATTGTACGGCTCCCAATATTCATCTAGATGGGGAAATAATGGCATGGATGTAGACGGTTTTGATCATGGGGGGAAGCATTCTCATGTCCATTTTATTTAATTATTTTCACATTTATGTACCTACTTGATCCTCTACTCTTTGTTGTTTACAAGCTCATTAACTATGTCTTTGAGTCTGAATAGGATCCTTGATACTATTATAATTCTTCACATGATCAGGATTATTGCAGCAACAAGTCATGCAGGATTCTTGTTAATTATGCAGAGGCAAAGACCGAGATACTTGTGCCACATTTACTAACAAAAGTTCAGATGGAGGATATATTTGATACTTTGTATTCTAGTATGCTTTTTTTGGAGAGCTCATCACGTCCACTGCATTCTACTTCAGAAATCTGAGGATTCCTAATATTATAATGTATGAGGCTACCGATGCTGCAGTAATAAGATGTAAGTAGAGTGTGAGACTGAGGACGCAGAGTGTGAGATTTGGGAGCACGACGTTGAAATCCATGTTCTATGTGTTGTGTTTCTCTTAGGATGTGTAAAGGAGGTCAATGGAGTAGCCTAGCTGAATTGTTCTAAAGATTGAAATGTGTTGTACATAAATTTAATATGTATAATTGCAAGGTAGCTCCAATACCAATAATAACAGGTTTAAAATTGAGCAAAGATGATGATGGATCAACTGTAGATCCTACGTTGTTTAAAAGGTTGGTTGAAAGCTTTATGTATTTAACTGTGTCAAGACCAGACATCATGTATGGAGTAATTCTGATCTCAAGATTCATGGAGTCACTAAAAGACTCTCATTGGCAAGCTCGTAAAATAATTTTGAGGTATGTAAGTCACACAAAGAATCTTGGTATAATGTATTCAACCTTGTAAAGTTTTAATCGCATTCAATACACTGACAGTGAAAATGGAGGAAACAAAAATGACATGAAGAGCACACATATTGGTACACATTTCATTTTCGTATAGGTGTTGTGTTGTGGGCTTCAAAGAAACATCACATTGTAAGTTTGTCTTCAACAGAAGCAAATTATGTTGCAACTACAAGAATTGCATGTCAAGTTGTATGGATGCAGAGAATTTTAAATGACATTTCACAAAACCAGTAAGAACCAACAACCATTTTCTGTGACAATAGTTCAGCCATTGCATTTTCAAAGAACCATGTGTTCCACAAGAGAACCAAACATATTGAAATGAGGTTTCATTTCATAAGAGAATTGGTCAACAACAAAGAAGTTTGTCTAGAATTTTGTAGGTCTGAAGATCAACTTGTAGACATCTTTACAAAACGATTGCCAAAGGTTACATTCCAGTATCTGCGAAGTTATCTTGGAATGGCATGTTGTACACAGTAAATTCTATCATGAAGAGAGAAAGTTTCATCTCTAAAATGTTTTGTAATATTTATTTTAAAGATCTCCATCTGCTCATAATGAAGAGGGCATGTTGCAAATATTAATTAATCCCAGGTTCGTATTAGATATCGGATGACTCTGTCAAAGTCTATAGCAATTCAGTTTTTGTTAGTCTCTCTTACAGAATGAAGAATTCATGTCTCTCATATATAAACAAGTTCAATTAAATTTCTGAAGATAAGTTTCTAGGTACATAGTTATTACAGTCTTTAATGTTAAGTCAGTAGCCTCAGAGAGAAGCAATTTTAGTCTGTTTATATATATATATATATATATATATAGAAGAAGAAGATTGTAAATCAAGTGAAAAAAAGAGAATTGAATAGTGGAGAAGAAGGAAAAACTGTATGGAGAGTTCAAGAGCTCAAGCTCTGTGTGTTTTTGGAAAGTGATGAGAGTCGAAGCTCTGCAAAAGGTGAACCATCCTTGTAAATTTCCAAGTTTTTATTTGCAACAATAGTTCTTCTTATGTCTCGACAAGATATATAAATACATTGTTTATGGTTGAATGCATATTTTATTTAGCCACACATCTTCTCGAGAATTACTTGCATAAATATTGTTTACATTTATAGTTTAGTGAAAGACACAAAGCATCCATAAATAGTTCAACATGTAATATGATGATGATGAAGATGGTTAATTGGACCTAAAGAAAAAAATTAATTAATTTTTTTTTAAATTGTATTCTTATGCTTAAAGAGCTTAGAGAGAATACCGTCTTGAAGCTAGTCACTATAGATGAGGACTACTTAATAACTTGCTTGTTAATGGAATGAAAATTTGATTCATGTACAAATTATGTAGTTCCCAGTTTTATTTAGGTCATTTGTATAAGTATACAAATTAATGCTACCAAAAATTAATAAAATTAGGCAGATAGGGATCAAATCGTTGAGATAGCTATGGAATGGAAAACACTGCGTAAGGTTTTTTTTATTCTTTTTATTGTTCTAGTTAAACAGATTTAACTTTGAGTTATCCATGCCTAGGTACATGTTATAATCCACATTCTTATTGTTATCTATTTATCTACTATTAGTTATTTTATATTATTATTATTTTAATCTTACATTTGGTTATCCATTTATCAACTATGAGTTATCTATCCATCTTTACTACTTATCTATTTATCAACTATCAATTATTTTTTATTTTCTTTTTTAAATTTTGACAATACACTTATCTCATCTTTGCAATCCACCTCAAATCTCAAATAAAAGCACCTATTAACATAGTTTTTTTTATTTAATTCATTTAAAAAAAATAGAATAAACAATTTCAAAAATCATTTTATATTTCTAACCCTACATATTAATTAATAATCAAATATAAATTTACGTGTTAAGTTAATCTAAAAGAGAATTATATTATTTATTAACTTTACTTAAATATATTAATAAAAATATGTTTTAGAAAATTAGCAAAAACACGCTTCTACATATTATCTCTGCCATAAGATGTAGAGAATGATAAATTTTGGAAGAAAATAAATTAAGTTAAAGTATAAATTAATTGAATAGAATAGAATTATATTTTTGAGATATCTTAGTTGCTTGGCACTTAACTTGTGGTCTATCTATGTTCACCAACCATAAGTTAACTAGCTTTGCTAGTTAGATACACCAAAAATGTTAAATATACAGAATTCAAATACAAATAAGAATGTATTTCAATGATCATAGTGTCAAAATTATAAACATTTAAAAGAATGCATTAAAATGTTTCTTAGTTTGAACAAGATTAAGCAACAAAGTAACATATTCCTTATCTTTAGGTTTGAAAGCGACATATTCATTATCTGTAGGTTTGAAAGCGGGAAGGGTGAAATAAAAAAATTCTATTTGTTTCAGTGGACTCCCAAGTGTCTTCTACACTAGCATAGATCCAAATACTGGGCTCTATCAAGCAAATCTCTATAGGTGCAAACATCTTCTTAAGTATAACACTCCTGGAGCTATCAGCTTTGGTGTGTCCTATATATAGCCATTGATTTCATTCAAACTAAAAGACACATCTTTTTAGTCGACATATAATATATTTACTATGGATATTTAATATTATTTATGGCTGACATGAAATATTTTTTATTATTTAGGAACTGCCTATACATGGTTTTAAAACCATGTGCAAGGCCCTCCTAAAACCATGAGTTCTTTAGGAGGCCTTGTACATGGTTTTAAAACCATTTGCAAGGCCCTCCTAAACCATGCACACTAAAACTATGGGTTTTTTAGGAGGCTTTGCACATGGTTTTAAAACCATTTGCAAGGCCCTCCTAAACAATGTATAATAAAACCATAGGTTGTTTAGGAGGTCATGTGCAAGGACAACATTTATTTTTGCAGATAATTCAATTTTTTATTTTTTATTATTTTGTTAGGTAGGACCATTATAACATCTCCCCCATTTTGTGTTGTTTTAGTGACCCACATTTTTTTCACGGATAATTAAGTTTTTTAATTTTTTACTGTTTTGTTAGGTAGGAACATGACAACCTCTCCCCCATATTAGGTTGTTTTAGTGGCCGACATTTATTTTAGCGGATAATTAAAAATTTTATTTTTTATTATTTTGTTAGTAACAAACATAATATCGACAAACATTACATGATTTGCCTCACACTGGTGGGTACAACGCTTCCCATCACAATCATGTTAATCTTTTCTTTCTATTTTTTTACATTTAAAGTTCATTATATTTTATTCTGATATTTTTTTTAACCATGGGAACAACAACCTCCCAAGAGTATATCCAGTAGCCTCCAAGCCATATATACCAATAACTTGTGACTTAGTAGGGAATGAGACATCCTGAAGCCCACTGGGGCGAGTCTCTATCCTAGGGGTCGCCTACTATTTAAGCCTTGTCACAACAGGCCAATGAGAAACCCTACCCTCGTCGGTTTTGGACCTGTGTGTTATCAACCCAAATGGCACTTCTCCGTCCGAGTGCTGACATTCCTTATGTTGGTACACAAAAGGACATCTTAGAATTGAAGTTTTCCAAAACACTATAGATGGGAATGACATGAGATGCATTTACCCTTGAACCAGCTTGGCATATTATTATTCTAAGTGTTGAATGGCATACGCAACTATCCTCATTGGAACTCGTGTAAATACGTGACTATTCACATTAACAACTCGCATACTGTACGCGACTATCTCCACTACAACCCACGTACATCAGCATACACAGGTTTCCTTTAAAAGAATTCTTCTTCCATTATTTTGTTGAGTCTCTTTCATGTATGTTGATGAATATATTTGATTATGCACTAGATATATTGTTTATCTAACCTCTCATATATACATGTATAAGATTGTACTTAGAGAATTTGCTCTCTATGAGTGAAGGAGGTGCATCCTGGGAAGCTTTGGAGAGAAGCAGACTGGAAGAAGATGAAGCTTAGATCAACCGTCAGTAATCAGGTGAGTCAAGAATTTATTCCTATTTCCTTTCTGTACTCTATTAAAGCTGATTGTCTGTAAGGTTAGTAGTAATTTGGTAACCCCTAACCCTAGGTTACAAGGGTGTTTAATCATGAACAACAGAACTGGGGATTCCGTTGGGGAGCCCAACCTGCTGTGGGTTAGTCCTATAGATTCTTTCCTAGCCTTTGCTTTGATTCAGTGTGTGGTGTTTTGTCTTGGTTTGGACTTGTAGTGGTGTTTTGAAGACCTTTATAATTTTTCTTTTTTTGAAAAATTTTACTCATGTACGTGGGTTGTTGTGCTACACAGTCACGTACAGAGGTCTGTGTACATGGGTTGATGTATTGGACAGTCGCGTACAGTACGTGGGTTTCTCTTCTAGACAGTCACGTACAAGCCTGAGCAACAAAATTTTTGGGTAGGGTTGCTTGTCCTTGTCCTTCTTTGGATTTTGTCTTGCTTTGTGGTCTTTAGTACTGGCATTTCACTATAGGTTTGATAGCCCTGTTAACCATACTTTGTGCTTTTCAATAAGCCCTTGAGTTTTTGTTGGTTTGATTGTCTTTTCTTTAGCAATTTGAAGTGGATTTTCCTATTGGGTATAGGTCCAAGTGTCATGTGTCTGAATTAGTGATTAGGGTTCTAGATATCATATCTCCCATGCTATTTCCAAGTAGTGTTGGTTTGTCTCTTGTCTCTGATTGATTTCAGTGATTTTCATTCATTGTGTCTTCCTAAGCTAGGTGTTTTCCAATTCTTCTTTAGGTGGTTGATCTTTGGGTTTTATAAGTCTCCTATACTTCATTTTGCTTACTTTATATAGTTAGATTATTCAAGCATACTCAAGAATTGTTGCATTAAGATACATAGTAATCTTCAAGGAATTTGAAAAGTGAAAATAAAAGTATTGGAAACATTTGCATTTGAATTGCATATGGTATTTTTACTTTCTGTTTTAAAATAAAATCTCAAAAATTACTAAAATAAGTCTTAGTTTCTCTTTCCTGGTTGCATTTTCATTAGTTCATATTGACAAAAATAAAAATAAAAAGAAGCTTGTTTTAAGTAGTGATAATTTGCTTTGGAATTGATTTATACACCTGTTTTTTACTTTTCTTATCGAGTCAATAATATCATAGTCTTTCACTCCACTTGCCTTCTGAGTAAGAACAACCCTTAAAATGAATGCTATAATTTAAAATTTATTATTAATTTTTGTTTTATAGGGTCATACATCTACTAGCTTAGGATAGACTTGTGGGATAGAAAGTGAAAACTCCCCATAAGTACTTAAATTCAGACGTAGTGGGCCAATCGATAGGTAAATCATTCTCTTTATAGATAGTATCTCGGAAGCTCCTCTCTAACGGGAGTTAAGCACGAGGCTGCGTGGAGGCATTGGACTGAGGAGATAACCCTCTGATTCCTTGTCAAAATGTAGACCAAATTTTTTATACATTTGGGGATTCTATCCTAGACAGAGTTTTGGGCTTTGCTACCCTGCCCATGCGTACGAATCAGGCTTGCAACTTCCCCCCCATACTGTTGATAAAGTTAAGGTAGCATCTAGTCTCTTGGACATCTAGAGTTTATACACAAGTAAACCAGAAGGCTATGTCTGGTTCACCTTGGACGAGCTTGGAAGGTAACCCTTGTTGAAAGTGTAGGAGTGAAGTGGGTGATTTATCCCCTTGTGCCTAAGAATCTCTTCAAGGATGCCAAGAAACTGTCTCTTAGCCTTCTTCAGAAAATCATACCTTACACAGTTGTGATTCTTGAGACTTTAAAAAAAAATTGTAGTGATTGCTCTGTGGTTTGTTTGTGTTTTAGCCAAACTTAGGGTGTGAAGAGTCAAACTTACAATCATGGAGTACTAATCTATCAGAAGATCATGAAGGTTTCAAAACCTTCCTCCACTTATCACATTGGAACCTCCACCTCCCCCTCAAAGGAGAAGATTGGACACAGATGGTTCTTTCGAACTGATAGGAGTTAGTGAAGTTCCGGGTGAACCAGAACTTAGGGAAAACTGTTTTAATTTAAACACAGTTGAGATAGAAGACTTGCAAGCTGATGAGTTTGCAAGGAATTTTAATTCACCTCTAATCGACTTAAACGATCCAGCGATCGTTTAGGTTCGTCCTTTCAACCCACCCATGATTGGTGTCCCTGTGGGTAGAATAATGTCTACTGCAGGAGACATTTCTTTTACTTCCACCTTAGCCTCACCAGCTGAAGGGGTGCTACCTACCTAGTTAGGTTCCCCTAGAACAAGTATACGTACTACACCGTTAACTCCATCTAGTCGAGTGGTTCAACCACTAGCTCCCACAAGTCTAGCAGGTGCTTATGGTGGTATGGTCACTAGGATTTCTAGTGTACTTGCAGTTCCTACTTCCTTCGCACACACTTCCCAGAGTGGTCTTATAGGATCCTCAGCTTTTGTCCAAGGATTTCCTTGGAATGGCGGGCACATTCCCCCATACACTCCATACGTAGGCCCAACACCCTCATATGTAGGGGTGTAGTTTGGAAACACTAATCCTTATGGTCAAGGTTTTCAAACTCTGGTTTCAGATCCATTCATGACCTCTCCTTTTTCTCCTTTTAGCTAAGGGATACCTTCTCCTGTCTTTCAAACCCCAGCTTCGACTGGGGTAGCCAGAACCTCTTATCCTGCACCTCACATAAACAATCTGTTGGCTTATGGATGGAATCATTTCCAAAGAAACCCATCCAATTCAGAATTGGCATCAGGGGAAAACCCCACTTTAACATATGGGAATATGGGGGAAAGTCCCTCTAATCCCCAAGCTGGTACTTTTAGTGCTCTGGTTAGACCCAAGCTTCTATTCCTAGCAACGTTAAACTTGCCAGATTTGTCGAAACTTATGAATGACCCGGTGAGACATGATCCCTCCTGGCGACCTCTCCCTACCAAGTTTCCCTCGGATATCCCAAAATTAGAAGGCAAAGTTGGTGATGATCTTGGAGCTCATGCCACCACTTTCCATTTATGGTGCTCTTCCAACTCATTAAATGAGGATTTAGTTCAGTTGAGGTTGTTCCAAAGAACTATGACAAGTACTGCAGCAAAATGGTACATCGAATTGCCTTCTGCCTCATTTAACAGTTGTTGGGACTTGGCTAATGCATTTCTTAGTCACTTCCAGCTTCCTATCTGTTATGATTTTGGGACAGACTGGTTATCTACCTTCCGGCAGAACAAGCCCACTCATATTTCGGATCACATCCAAGAATGGAGAAGATGGAAGAGCCTTATTAAAGCCACTATACCTCCTAAGTTCTTATTAGAATGGTTCCTTAAATCCCTATTGCCTTATATATCTAAGGATGTATCTACTTCAGGAGTGACGAATGAGGAAGAAGCTATCCTTAGGGCCCAACAACTAGATTTGATATATTCTCAGTCTAGGATATTATATGAGATTATCCCTAAGGCACCGAGGCCAACGCACAATGTAGATAAACCTAAGCATGGACCCCATGCCGATGGTGTGCTTGGTTCTATGAATTCTCCCGCTATAGAATCTTTGGCCAAATAGCTCCATCAGCTGTCCGTCAAACATTCTATGGTGGAGGTAGCAAAAGCTGCCCCCTCACCCCAAAATGAAAATGTTTTTGCACAAACCTCTCAGAAGAGAAATCAATAGTACGATGGGAGAAAGAAGAGACGAAAAAAGGGTAAGGGAAACCAAAACAAGCAAAAACCCACAAACGATGCTGATGGGGGAAAGAAAGAAAAGAAGAATGTGAAAATCCCATGTAAGTTGTGCCATGAAGATCATCTGACCCATCTATGTCCCCTTATGGAACAAGCTCATAAGTTGTTAAAAACCCAACAACTAGCTGTCCTGAAGGATCCATTTCCCCAAGGACAGAATTATGCTTCAGCTTCAAATGCAGCAAGGGGCACCCCAAATGCTCCTGAACCCAATTATATCAACATGGTTCGATTCGAGACTTTACTACAAACCAAGAACAAGAACTATGAAAAATAGATCTCGAAGAAGGGTAAGTCGATAGGTGAAACTTCTAACCCTCTCACGATTGAGAAGCCTGCCAAACTTATGCCCAAGATATCGAAAGGTGTCTTTAAGAAAACCTTGCACAATCCTAATGCTAGGGCTGTAGAAAACTACTATGTAGTTTAAGATTTAGCCCCCTGTCCTTGTGCAATGTCGGCTTTAGAGGTGTTACAGAGTTGTCCCGCCCAGTACGATGAACTCCTAGCAACCTTAGGTAGTATGGAATCATCGAGTATCATGGAGAAAGTTAATTTTTCTGAGGTCAAAATTCGCCTACTATATCATGTAGCCTTATCGATAGATGTCATCCATGGTGGAAAGACCATTGGAAGGGAATTTTTTTCCGAGGGTGCTTGTACATGTGTTATGTCCTTGTCTTGTTGGAAATATCTTGGATCTCCAGAGCTGGTTCCATCAAACACCCTATTTACTGCTTTCAACGGAAGGTCATTCCTTCTGCAAGGTATCCTACCAGCTTTTGAAATTAAGTTGGAATGGAAAGCAGTTTCTATTGAGGTAGAGGTGATTGATGCACCTTTGGATTATAACTTGCTCTTGGGAAGAAGTTGGACTTATGTCATGTCTGCTATTGCATTGGTCGACTTTTAGGTGGTAGTGTTTCCATACGAAGGGAAGTTGGTTACTATTAATGAACTCAGTTTTACTCAAAAAGGCCACATGGAAACTAGTGAGTCCACCATACCATCGGTTGATCATGTTAGACCTGCTTCAGAGAGCTTAGGGGGTGGAATGTATGCATCATTGATGGGCACTTTTGATCTTCTAGCTCTGATTAATTATATAGGTTCTATTAGTGTGGGGGAGTCCATAGCTATGGTTGTTGATAGGACTGATCCTTGGGTTCTCCCTTCCCATCATGAACCTAAAGTGCCATTATCAATAGCGGAAGTGGCTTATCAAGCTATCATCAATACCGCTGGTGATCCTAGTCCAGTCTGTCTCATAGTCTTAGAGGAACTGGAAGAAGTCTATTTCCCTGCTTGGGAAGAGAACTATTTGCATTCTAGAGATTTCTTAGATATGGTATTACCTTCAGATGAAGCCGTTGTGGAAGCTATGTGTGGACGATATAAGATCTGTGAAGATCTTCACCATTGATCCTATTTTCTTCCAGAGTTAAGAAGAATAGAGAACCAGGAGTTCCAGTTGAGACTGGTAGGGGATGTTGATACGCCTATTAATCCCTTACCAAGGGGAGGAATTTTTGCTAAGGGGAATATGGAAAACACTTCCACTACTATCCCTATCCACATCTTTGTAAATCCAAATGTTGTGGAAAATGTACATATCAGTGCAAACTGCTCTCTAGAGGATATTGCGATCTATATGGCCTTGTTTAAGGAATTCCGTGATGTTTTTTCCTGGTCATATGAGGAGATGCCAGGAATTGATCCATCAATACTCGAGCATGAAATCTGAACATACCCTAATGCTAAACCCATTCGACAATAGTTGAGACCTATCCACCCACTTAAAGCAGTGGCAGTAAGGGCTGAAGTTGAGAAACTGCTAAAAGCCGATTTCATTTATCCCATAGATTTGACAAAATGGGTATCCAACCCTATTCCTGTTGATCAAAAGCAAGGGACCATATGCGTTTGTACTGACTTTCAAGATTTAAACAAAGCCTGTCCTAAGGACAGCTATCCCATGCCATTTATAGGTCAAATTATTGATGCTTGTGTGGGAAGTGAAGTCTTTTCGTTTATGGATGGTTTCTCGGGATATAATCAAATCCAAATTAAACTAGAAGACCAACATAAAACAACTTTTATTTGTCCTTGGGGTATCTTCACATACAAGAAAATGCCCTTTTGATTGAAAAATGTTGGGGCAACCTTTCAGCGGGCAATGAACTTTGGATTTCATGATATTAAAGCCATTGTCGAACCCTACCTTAATGATCTACCAGCACATTCTCGCAAGAGGATCGATCACCCATATCACTTGCTTTTGATTTTTGAATGATGCAAATACTATAAAATTCTCTTGAATCCCCACAAGTGCATTTTCTGTGTCGATTCAGGGAGACTGCTAGGATTCATTGTTTCTAAGAAAGGAATTTAGGTGGATCCTTTGAAAGTTGAGGCCATTGTAAATCTGCCTCCTCGTTCTATCAGACAGCTTTAGAGCCTGCAGGGGAAGTCCAATTTCCTTTGACTTTTTATTGTAAAGAATGCCAAGATTACTAAAGGTTTCATGTTCCTGTTAAAATAGGACACCCCATTTGTATGGGATGAAATTGCACAACTCGCATTCAAGGCATTAAAAAAATCTTTGCTGTTGGCACCATTATCGCGTCCGCCAAATTACTCTAGGGATTTTATATTGTATCTGGCCGCATCTGAGTTGACCATAGGGGTAGTCCTAGTCCAGGAGGATGATAAGCTCCAAGAGCATGTCATCTACTATCTCAGTCCTGCTTTAGTTGGACCTGAACTTAGGTATTCCCATGTCGAGAAGTTGGTCTTAGCAGTTGTATATCTTGTTCAGAGGTTGCATCACTACATATTACTGAGGACCACGATGGTAGTGGAAGATGATAATCCTTTTCAATATGTTTTGTCTCGACAGATAATTGGAGGAAAATTCAACAAATGGATAGTCATTCTCCAAGAGTTTGACTTGGATTTTCAATCCACCAAATCCAAAAAATCCTTAGTTTTTGCTAAGCTCATTGCAAAATTTCTAGTAGAGGAAGATCTAGTCATTGAAGAAGACTCATTCCCAGATGAGCATATCTTTTTTATTTCCACCTCTGACCCCTGATACGGAGATATACTTATCTATCTCTAGACTTTAAAGTACCCTGCAGCCTTCTCGTGAGAAGAATTGCAAAAAATTCACGTACATGCCAAGAACTACGTCATTATAGGAGATACTTTATATCGTAAGGGGGTAGATTTCATTTTGCGTCGATTTCATTTACCCACGAGGAAGTGAAGATTGTCCTAAATGATGCCCATAGTGGAGCGTGTGGGGGTCATTTATGTGGGTTAGCAATTGCCCAGAAGATATTATGTGCCGGTTATTTCTGACCCACGATCTTTAAATATTGTGTGGAAGCCGTGAAGCGTTGTCATCCTTGTCAGCTTTACACCAAAAAGATGCAGTTGCATCCCTCTCCATTATTTCCTGTCACCTCAGTGGGCCCCTTCATGAAGTGGGGGATAGATTATGTGACATGCAACCCAGTCTTGGCTACAGGACACAAATATATCATTGTCGTTGTAGATTATTTTACTAAAAGGACAGAGGCAATGCCCACCTTTAAAGATGACAGGGAAACTACAGCTTTTTTCATTTTCAACCAAATTATCACACAATTCGGTATTCCTAAAGTGATTTTCACTGACCATAGCAGTCATTTCCAAAATAGCATGATGACTGAATTGACCACTATGCTAGGATTTAGACAACATTCATCTTCGTTCTATCCTCAAGAAAACGGTCAAATCGAGGATGTTAATAAAACTTTCAAAACTATTCTCAAACGTACTATTAATGCACCCTGTTCCAACTGGCACATAATGTTGTATCCTGCACTTTGGGCATATCGGACCAATGTGAAAACTGCTACAGGGTTTTCTCCTTTCCAGCTTGTTCATGGAGTGGAAGCCATTACCCCAGTTGAATGTGAAATACCATCCTTAAGAATTGCTATTCATGTGTTACCTGACATGACTCAGCTAGAAGAATGTCTATTACATTTAGAAAATCTAGATGAACATCATAGAGATGTGCTGATAGCAAACGAATCTCATAAAAGTAGGGTAAAAAGACAATACGATAAATCGGTCAAGCCTCGTATTTTCTCTGAAGGGGAGCCTGTTTTGTTATGGGATCAAGACAAAGAACCCCTGGCGGTAGGAAATTTCAGGTCTATGTGGTTGGGACCTTAGGTCGTGTCAAAGGTGTTAAAGAATGGAGCATATGAATTGATTGATTTCGAAGGGAATAAGCTGCCTGAGCCTAGAAATGGGCTCTACCTAAAAAAGTATTATGCTTAGGCATAGCACTTTTTCCTGTATTTTATTGTAAGTATTTTTATGTACAATAGTTCATCGGTTTGTGTTTTTTATACCATCTGCTGGTGTTACAGATGTCTTCTAAGTGGTTCCTAGGTTTCGCTGATGGTGCCAGTCGTCACACTAGTAATTTGTCTTCAGCTACATGTGTCATGTATTCTCCCTCAGGATAGTTAGTTGCCTGAGGAGGTGCTTGCTTAGGTCTTGCTACCAATAATGTCACTGAATACAGGGCTGTCATTGAGCTTTTATGGGATGCTTTGTCACGTGGTATCACTTAGCTGGAAGTCCAACTGGACTCTCAGCTAGTGGTTTCCAAGCTCAATCGGGATTATCAGGTGCAGAACCCCATTCTATTACGTCAGTTTATGCAAGTTAGGTTATTGGAAAGAAATTTTGAGTTTATTATATTCAATCATATTCCAAGAAATCAAAATTCATTAACTAATGCATATGCTAATTATATATTGGATTGGCATTTAACACATTTTGCATAAAAATATATATAGCAGACACATAAAAAAAATTATAACTAAACCGACAAAATATATATATCTGTGAATATCTGTCCATATAGATAGGTCGAGTTTCTGATCCTCAAATCTAGTCATAACTGTATAATATACAAAAAATATACAAAACATGGATCAAATTCCATAAAATCCTCCTAATTCTAAGCTTGACCACCCTGGTCACTTGCAGCACCTTGGTCCCCCCGATTACCCTGCGCTCGAGCTTCTTCATCCTCCTTGGCTTCAGCAGCCTTAACAACATTTATATACACAAGTAATGCTCTGGCTACCTACCTCAGAAGGCGTATCCAAACAGGTGGTACACCAACCACTAGCTCTTGCATGATGGTATGGATGTGATCAATGCGTAAGGAGGGTACTTTCTGGGTAAGCCTTGCCAGCTTCCCCTCAAGAACCCTAATCAAACCCTAGACCTCTCCCAAAACAGGACGCACATACATGTGTGGATTCCTAGTAGGGCAGACTAGTCCAATATCTACATTTTGACATTTTAAAACGATTAGAACTCTTATACATATGTATATATCTTTATAATTAAAATTCATAAAATTTTTAAAATTTTGAAAATAAAAATTACCTGACTCTCCCCATGCTCCTCTAGGAGGGAGGACAAGGTCAGTATCACCTCGAAAATCTAACCTAGCATATGGAAACTGCTCCAAGGCTGGAAACTGTGACTCCCACAAAATGTAGAAGTCATCATCATAGACACTCTGGACCGATCCACCACCTCCCTAGCGGAGGAATATTTCTCCCCACCTACTCATCCTAGGCTGACGGGGGGAATGAATTGGAAATGGTACTGTAGGACTCAAACCCAACACTCTCTCAAAGAAAAAGGCTACTAACATGCTGTAATAACCAAAATTCTTCCTCCTGCCTCTTTTGCAGTTAGAGAGTTGTTTCCTCGTTATCGGGATCACTCCCGAACACGAATCATATAGGGGTCCCTACATACAATCCACTGCTAGTCTCATTTGGTTCAGAGTTGCAAGGTAAAGTGATGATGACCCTGCAACCCCCAGTATAGTGCTCGCCAATATCTATAAAGGAAATTTGAAAATGTGAACAATAGGGATGCAAATACCCATATTTTGAGTCCCTGGCTCACAGTATATGTCTATATATTTCTGTACACTTAGAAGGTCACCGCCTCTACCGTTACCTTCCAAGTTCACCGGAGCTCCCCGTCGTGATAAACTAGAAATGAAATAGACATATTCCAATGTAACCTCTAGAAACTCACCTTGAAGGTCAAACATGCCTATATCATGATCCCAATAGTTTATCAAAAACTCTAAGAGGCGGACATTTGACCCCATAGGTGAGGCACAGAAAACTTTCAATAACAGACGTAAAAAATTCACTGTGGGGGAATCTTGTAGAGCTTCTTGGTCCATTTCTTCATGTTCCCTCTCCCTCCACTCAAGCACCATCTTTCAATCTAATAACCAAGCAATTCCAAACCATTAGATTCATATAAAAATTTGAATTTTGAACCCTATTTATTATTTTTCTACCTCGCGTAGTGTACGTGACTGTCCTTTGGGCAAGTCGTGTACTGTACATGACTTTACTTCAGGAAACCCATGTACAGAATGTGTGTATGTGACTATTAACATACCTTACCTGCGTACACAGCGTTGATTCTTTGAGGGCACTTGAAAACATGAATTTAGGCTCAAAATTTAAAATTGTTTGGATCAAATGAAAGAGCATGGAGTGTAGTTTTACCTAACACTTGCAGTTTTGGGAATGGTCCACCGAATCGTCCACACCGAGCAATCAAAGGTAGAGGTAAAACTTGTCTTTTTATGGTTTAAAATCAAATGGTGAGTTTTTTATTCATATTTTGAAATATTTATAGAAAAATTATTTTCAAAGTGGGTTTTTTCCCTATAGTTCATATTTTTTAAACTAATGCCATATCTTTTCTTCCATGTGACAGGTTTGTGGTCATTTTAAGTTGTTTTTTGCTCATATTGGATGGTTTTTGGTCATTTCACATGCATTCTGCATTTATACCTAATCCATCTTAATCCTATCATTAACACTTCGACCATGGATTATGGTATCTTTAACCATTAGTTCCTTGTTTAATACCATTGTTCTTCCGCGGATAGGACTTTCCTCCAATGAGTATCCTCATTTAGAATAATACAAGAAAGGATCACTCTCTTTTCTACGGAATTGAGAAGAGTATTCTCAGGTAAAGGTTTATCACTTTTTCGGACCTGAGGGACTAAATTTATGGAAAAGAAACACCCGGTATGAACATAGTTTTCTCTTATTCATGCTCTGGACCTAAACATGAAAAATATTCTGAGTGTACTTTATGTCTTTGTCATGCTCGTTAAACATCAAGAACAAAGAATCAAGTTTATTGTTGTAATCCTCATTTCTCATACTCAAATGGATATTTTCGAGTGATCTTGCTCTCCTTCACACTCGTAAAACTCAAGCTATATGCTGCTCTCGAAGGAGCATTGGGTAGGTGGTAATTTAACCTTTTTTGGACCTCCCTGACTAAGTATGAAAAATGTTCACCCTTTCTTCTATGGAAGTTAAGAGAGTTCTTATGTGGTATGTTTTATACTTTTTCGGCCTCAGGAGACTAAATTGGACGAAAAAGGACCCCCTTGGAGTCTTCTTCGGAGTTTTCAAACTCTCTAAACATGAAAACGCCAAGTGAGCATGTACTAGTTTGGGCTCATAAAATCCATGAATCAGTGACACTATCAAGCATTATTCTCTCTTCTCTTCAAGCTTGTCAAAAAATCAAAAGAAACTTGAGTTGACTTTCCTGGACTCGTTAAAATTTAATAGGGAAGACATGGAAGATTTTTCCTTTTGGTTCTCAGTCAGTGGCAGCATGTCTTCCTTGAACATAGCACTCTCTGTCTTTTTTGATACTCATGTCTCAGTGTTCACTTTCAGTTCATCTATTACTTCAAGTTTCTTACTCCTCTTGTTAGTTTCACCTGGGGAATCTGATCATGTCTCCTACATGGCAGATAACTCTTGTTGTACTATCTGTAAAGTTAAAAGCTGTCTTGGGTCATCTTTGTGTCATGCTCATTGTTCAAGGACTTAACCCTGTATCTGATCTATATCCTGATTCCATCATTTTCTTATCCATTATTAATTTTGTATCCCTTCCTTTACCCAGTTCCTAGTCACTCTTGTGATCCATTGGAGGATCCATTGCCTTCCTCATCACAGTATGGTTCCGCATCAACACTTCCTGACGACAAAGACCTAGAGTTTTTACGATCGTATCTTAGGATTCACTTTCATTTTTGCGAATTCCTTTGCTTCAGTTGTCGATTATCACCTATTGGTTGACAACCTATTGAATCCTATCCATGTTCGACTTCAATAACATCTATTCACATGGTTTGGATTGTACTGGTTGTTTGGGATTTTTTATGAAGACCTTAGTTTCATATCTATGGACTAAGTTGCACAAGATTATGTTGTGGTCACTTACACAGCTTCCAAATCTTTGAAGACTCATCATTATTGTATATTGTGTCTTCTATCCACCTTTGTAATATACGTGGTCTTGTACCCGTACTATATGATGTACTCAAATATTGTAAAGGAGCTAGTGTTCCAGTATATTTATCATAGCATCCTCGGAAATGACTTTGTATATGACATTATTATGTATTTGTTTCAGGTACTACCTCTACTCCATTGGACTTATGAGTTCTCCAAGATAATGATTATAATGTATTATGGCCATCGTTTCTCTCTGACCTCACACATTAGGGGACATTTCTTATCAACCCAAATGGATCTTGTTTGTTCGAGTGCCAGCATTCCTTATGTTGGTACACAAAAGGACATCTTAGGATTGAAGTTTTCCAAAACACTATAGATGGGCATGACATTAGATGCATTTACCCTTGAACCAGCTTGCCATATTATTTTTCTAAGTGTTGAATGGCGTATGCAACTATCCTCATTGAAACTCCCGTACGTACGCTACTATTCCGATTTACAACTCGCATACTATACGTGACTATCTCCATAACCCGCGTACATCAGCATACGCGGGTTTCCTTTAAGCAAGTCATGTGTCATACGTGGGTTTCCTATATTAATAGTAGCATACATCTTGATTCAACATTAAAAATATAAATCACAATTAATGGAGATTATTTCGGCCCTAATCATTAACTATCCTAACTGTTTCAACCTCCTCAACCTTCGAAACCACTATATTTCCCAAAGTATAAATAGAGGCCTTGGGGAGGGCATTAATCAATCAAGTTTGGAGAGCAAAGTTATGCTGGTGGTATTTCTTCAAAAGTCTTGGAGTAGCAGAACTCAGATTCCTTTGGTTGCAGAGGAGTCCTTGTCTCAGAAGCTGGGTTGTACTCTTATCTCATTCACTGATTGTTAATAAAGAGAATTATTCTTCCAATATTGTGTTGAGTCTCTTTCATGTATTATGGTTGATGAATATATTTGATTATGCACTAGATATATTGTTTATCTAACCTCTTATATATACATGTATAATATTTTACTTGGAGAATTTTCTCTTTGTAGGTGAAGGAGGTGCATACCTGTAAGCTTTGGAGAGAAGCAAAGAGGAAGAAGATCAAGCATGGATTAACCATCGGTAATCGGGTGAGTCAATAATTTCTTCCTATTTCCTTTCTGTACTCTATTAAAGATGACTGTCTGCAAGGTTAGTAGTAAGTTGGTAACCCCAGACCCTAGGTTACAAGGGTGTTTAATCCTAAACAACACTGTGACCTCCAAGTAGATAACACATGTTCTTAACCATTAGCTAACCTCTCATATATACATGTATAAGATTTTACTTGGAGAATTTTCTCTTTGTAGGTGAAGGAGGTGCATCCCTGTAAGCTTTGGAGAGAAGCAAAGAAGAATAAGATCAAGCTTAGATGAACCGTCGGTAATCGGGTGAGTCAAGAATTTCTTCCTATTTTCTTTCTGTACTCTGTTAAAGCTTATTGTCTACAAGGTTAGTAGTAAGTTGCTAACCCCAAACCCCAGGTTACAAGGGTGTTTAATCCTGAACAACACTGTGACCTCCAAGTAGATAACACATGTTCTTAACCATTAGGCCCACTCAAATATGCCAAGTGATATTCATAGGACTTTGTTTCTCTAGAGATGATAGAACTAAATATCATGTTCATAATAATGTCATGCAAGCCTGATCTTCCAAATATATCGAAAAGAAAGAGTAGACGAATAATATGGAAAACATAATAATAAAAGAGATCTAGAAATGATTCATTTATTTATTATTAATAAATGAAGATAACTTTCTAGAGTAGTTGGTACCGTAAGAAAAGAGGTTTGAAAGTGTGAACTGATCTAGCTAGCACTCACTTTCTAGCAATCATTCATTAATTCACTAGCCAACTTCATCTTGCGTGAATGTGCAAACTTCTTAGACAATGTTCCCTGTCTCATGGTTGCATGTACATGCTTCTTGTTAACTGTGTCATTCCTTTATTAATTTCCCATTTGAGAAGAAGGTTAGAGTCATCCTTGGACAATGTTATAACATTGTTTTTCCATGGAATGCACATAAGTTAGATGAGAAACTCACTTCCTTGTTCAAACATAAGCGGGATTTTTATTTCTTCTCTGTCTTTTATGTTTGGTATTTATGGATTAGTAGGAATGCATATATTTTTTATGGGAAAAAACCAAGCACACATCTAGTTTGTCTCAAAACAATGGAACTTGTTGCATATTTTCTGGGTCCTGACAACACAAAAAAGGTTAGAGTTATTGGGCTCGCTGAGAATCTATGCTTCCCTCACGGTTACTTTGATGGGGAAGCTGCAAATAGCATGGGTGGATTTGGTTTCACTTTGTATTTGAATCATGACTATTTCTTCCGCAAATTGGGATGTGGTCCCAGTACTAATACGAGGGCTGAGTTGTTAGCTCTCTGGGCCCTTCTCCACACTGCAGCTTCCATGGGCATTCCAAAACTTCATGTTAGAGGAGACTTTGTTGTTAACATAAATTAGATGAATTCTAAATTTTCCCTCACAACTTTGAATCTGGAACACTGGTGTAATAGAATATATGATATTAAGCAGCCTTTCCTATCCCTAGACATCAAGCGTATCTACAGGGAGTACAATAAGAGTGCAGGCAGATTATCCAAGGAGGCACTTAAGATGATGGTAGGTCATCTCCATTTCTCATAATTCTATGAGAGTGTCATCATTACAGAAGGATTCTTAATAATTTTCTAGGAGTTCTTTTTTGTCATTATGGACATTTTTTCCCTATGGATTATGATCTGGAATATGTTTTTTTTATCCTTTTTGTGCCTCTCTAGATTGTTTTAGTTGGGTATTTTTCTACATATGATCCCCTTGAGGTGTTTTCTCTCCACCTTTATGTTGTCATCTCGGATAATCTTGTCTGGATTCTTTATGTCCTCTCTGATGGGTATGAGTCTTGATGTCTTTTCTCGTGGATGGGGAGCCATTTGGTATTTCTTCTAGGGCTTTTGTCTCCACTTTATGTATTTTTTAGGTTTAAAATGACTCCTTGTCATGTATTTGTAACCCGTGATGTAACCGTTACCTTTGATTCTATATGAATACCAAGGAACAACTAATTTTCTACTAAAAAAAAACTATGGCATTCCTTGGAGCAGTTGCCTACTTAGGATGAGCGAACTCCTCCTTTCTAGCGATCCATGCATTCTTAGGATTCATGCGTAGGTTTCCCAAAACCTAATTTTTAATATAGTTTACAAGATGATGAAACCCAACATTTTATTCATTATCTTAAGAAAAATATAATCAAAAGAAGTCTCTACTTTTATAGTTTGTTTCTATTAGCTAAAGAAAAAGGTTTTTTTTTTGTGTTTTTTTTTTCAAGCTTAAAGACAAAGTCATTGCTAAAAAATAACAATGACTTGTTTAATCAGAAATTGCTTTGTTTCAAGCAAGAGAATCATATCAAAACACTCAAGTCATATAGTGGTAAGATAGCATGTTGAGCTTATAAGCCATGTGTTTATTAACAACAATAATGAGCCTAGTTATTTTGGTGAGCTACTTCCAAATCCTATGATAAGAGTTATTAACTATAATTGCAAATGAGCTTTGCATGGTTTTACATGCAATAGATTTGTATAGCTTATTAATCTTTTACTTTCTTCAAGAGGAATTAATCAATCGGATTACTCAAATGGGTTATAAAAGTGCGATGAGATGAGTGACTCCATAAGCTCATCACGCAATCCGCGAGAAGGTGATATGTTTTTCGTATGGATTTAGAGATTGAGATGTATTTGGGTTTCAAAGTTATGCATTGATAGACATTTTTATTTGAGATTTTTGGTAGACTACGGCCTATGCTTTTTCACCTACGGACAAGGATGAAACAAGTGTACTATCGAGATTGATTCTATGACAATTGTTCAAAATTTGAAATAAACAATTATATATATATATATATATATATATATAATAACTGGTAGCGATGCATTGATAACTCATAGTTGATGAAGGGATAACCAACAGTTCATTGTAGATAACTAGAAGAATGTGAGATAAAATAAAGAGTATGAAAAATAACTGATAGTTGATAAATGGATAACAAATAGAATGCCGGTGATAAGTTGTCTCTAGGCATGGAAAACTCAAAGTTGAACCAGTTTAACTAGAAGAATATGAGGAATAAAAAAAAATTCAAAATATCTCTCAACCATTCGATCCTTATCGACATGATCCAACCACAAACTGTGTGGGTGTGCTAGTTGTTATAGTGCTCGACTAAGAAATATTTGTGGCTCGGCAACCACTACCATAACTGGAAGGGGTTTCTCCTTGTCCCCTTGTCCCCTTGAAGCATAAGTCCATGGGG
>LPNX010884219.1:5678-34654 GCA_001517045.1 Pseudotsuga menziesii | reverse complement strand
GTCCCACATTATTTTTTATCTGTAGGAACATGCACAAACTATCAAAATTCACATGCATTATACAAATGCACATGCACTATCAAATAACGCACACGTTAATAACACACACACACTATCGAAACGTGTGTGTGCTTTTATAACATGTAAATATGCCTTTACTATTTTTTCTATAACTTTTGATCCAAAACATGGATTTGATGCTCCTTATACCATTGGAAATGTGTTTTTCAAATCTACAAATTTTGTATTTTAGTTTTTTTTATCATTCATCACATTTTTTTGTTATTTGTAAGATAATATTATGACCATTTTTGACCTTTGACCAATATAGCAGAATCATTCCATGTTTTTGTCACATAAGAACATGCCTTCATTGTTTTTACTATAAAATTTGATGGAGAAATATTATTTTGATTCTCCTTATACAGTTGGAAAGGTATTTCTTAGATCTAAGATCTCTCCCTCTCTCACACACACACAGGCATACACTCCCTACATCTCCCATATCTTTTTCCTTGCATTAGTATCTTTCTTTCTCTACCTTAGTCCCTTCCTCCATCCAACCCTCTATCTTTAGATATCTATCTACCACATTCTCTCCATCTCTTTCTCTACCCATAGTTTTCTCTCTACCCAAACCTCTATCTCTCTCTCTCACCCCCTCACTTTTGCACCATCCCTCCATCTCCCTTTCCCTTCCTCCCCCTCACTCCTTATATAAATCTCTCTCCATCCTACTCCCTCTCTCTCTCTCTCTCTCCCTCTAAACACCTAACCCCCAATCTCTCTCTCTCTCTCTCTCTCTCTCTCTCTCTCTCTGTGTGTATATATATATGCTACAGAGAGAAAATTCTTATGGCTTGGGGTGCACCACAACAGACTGAATGACACCAGAAATAAATCCATTCCAATATGAAAGAGAAATAAAGACATATAACACCAAGGGATATGAATCGTACCTTATTTTGAGCGGTTGATGTAGATCCTCCTTGAGCTTTTCCAACATGCTTGTATTCACTATTCTCTCTCAACAACAACAAACAAGACAAGCATGCTATATGTGAAACTATTAGGCCTACTCTAGAATATATAAACCATCATGTATAAGAAAAATAACTACATCCATGGATACAATATTCATAGTTATTCACATGTATTCGATAGGAAATTGATATTTCTATTAATAAAACAGAGATAGAATAGTGACAAACTCAGTCGACACTTCTTCGAACCAGAGAAACCGAGTCCTCCACCACTTCAATCCTGTATCAAAATAGCAAGCTTACAAAGAAAAGGAAATCTTGGGAATAGCATCACTATGTGCTCCAAAGGGACAAAGGGATGTAGACTCAAGCACAAACAAGTGAGGCAACAGTGAACTATAGTTTCCTTTCTCTCCAAGTTCTCCTCCTTCAATGCATCTAAGAGACTCAATATATATCCCTCCAAATGGGCAATGGAGGGTCGAGTCCGAGTGTTCTCAAGACATATGGAAGGCCAAGAGTCAAGTTATTCGGGACTCTATGAGGAAAAATCCAATTTTTTTTGTCTTCATGCACATTTCCCAATGTACATGGGTTTTGGCTCAGAAGCTACATGTACAAGCGGATATTTCTTTAAAAGTCATGTATACACATAAACAGGTGTTTTTGGGGGACTTTATTAGGACATCAAAGTATAATTTGAGGAAAGGGTGTCCAAGGAGTCTGCAGAAGGACATGGAAGGCCATAAAGATGTGATCTACAAAGTTTGTTAAAATCAACTATAGCAAATTCCCCCTAATGTGTGAGGTCAGATGGGTAACATAATGGCTGAAACACATTATATCCATCCCAGAAGTGGAGTAATGAAGACCTAGGTGGAAGAACCAACCACTCATCAGTACAATACAATGATAAATCTCTACATATGACTACAAATATACATGTAGCAGTCACAAATACATAAGAGTACAACGACCATGAATAGGCATGATATATAAATGTCGTTTGTGGTCATCGCCATGTATAATATACAATGAACAAGATCTCCATAGTGGATGAAGATATCTAGTAATATACTGGAATCTGGTCATGAGAGCTGACATCTCATGAATACTGGCATGATCAAATAGGTAGCATATGTGGAATTCCACCAATCTCGGAGGTATTCTACGCAAACCACTACAAGTACATGTCCCATCACGCGAATAAAGGTGTCAAGGTTGAACATGATGGTCCATCGTCTGATTACTGGTCATTGATGCATCCCGTTAACATATGTGATATATCCCACCAATAATGATAATGGGTATTTGTTGGGTAAAATTATCACTAGTTAATTTACCTTCAATTAATTGTCAACCAGGGTGTGTAAACTTCGAGCTGCTACACTGTATGTGCGGGAAAGGTAGTCTCAATGCTCATACTTCAAGCAACTTAAAGAAATTCTAAAAAATGAAATTGACGAAGCTATTACTGTATTGAATGATCAATGCTAAGGGTTTCTAGGTTTGTCATATAGAAAAGGGTATCAATTTGCTGATCATTGTCTTACTATTAAACTCAATATAACCTACAGCATCCTACAGCAATCTTCCAAAGCAGTATTGAACTACAACAATTTTCAAAACAATATTAAACTACAACAATCTTTTAAAACAATAATAAACTACAGCAATCTTTTAAAGCAATCAACAGTCTACACTCAACTACAACAATGATGATCTATTCTACAAATAAAAGAACTTAATAAATAAAAGCCTAGTTTCAGAATGAATATGTTCAGTTAATCTGAAAACTCCACCATTAACTCTATAGAATCTAATGTCTACGTGTATGCAAACAACTGTCACTCTCAAGCAACTATGGAAACAAAGTCTATCTCTTCTTTAATCCTATGTCACTCATAAACAGTTGACAAACTGAAATCTAGCTTGTTGTTGATGTCAAGCATATTCTACCTGCACTCTATGCATATTAAAGTATCTTGAAATTATTCAGAACTACACACTCAAGTTCATTTACCTATCCTGCAAAACATGTTTTCATACCTTAAAAACAACCCTGTCAAATACTTAGTGGATTGTAATTCTTTGTTTGAAGTTTGTTACAGCTCATAAAATGAACAAAAGCATACTTCAATCCTTACATAACCAATCCAAAAGGATACTTGACAAACCCTAAATACTATGTAGACTAAAGTCTTCAAATCCTCTGCTAACTTCACAAAATACTGCAAATGTTGTTCAAATCCACACAACACAATAAAAATACCCCACAGTATTGCCAATTCGATGAACAAAAGGATTCTAAACCAATCTTGTAGCCATTCATTAATCACTATAACGCTGGCAATAAAGGAAATGTGAAATTCCAATCTATTCTCAACTCTCATTAAATCGATTCTACAATAAATCAAATCAAAGTCATCACACAGTTTATCAATACGATAACCATCAATAAGCAATCCACGTTGAAAACCAAAGAGGGTTTTAAATACAAACTGTTCCTAAATCTATTCAACAGGCTAGATCAATTGCAAATGACATTAGCTAATAATCGGCAGACATACATTCTATTTCAACTCACAAATGAACAAAACCATTAACATTTCATAAAAACAATGTCAAAGTATAAAAACATTACTCTACTTACTGCAAAACACACAATACTGAAGTACAAAGGCTAGGTGTTGAAGGTGGGCCCTGCCCTCAACGCCTTCCAGTCTTAAATTGAAACTTTAAAAGAGATAAATGCTAGATATATTGACAATAATAGAGTTTTTATAGTCTTCTCCTCCTGTGTATCTCCTTCTCAGGCTTTATTTATACATGAACAGATGGACAAGATCCATTCCAAATATCTGAAATTCGTGCAACTACCCAGAAAATGGACAACACCAAATCTGGCAAAACCACGTCTGTTCCGGAAAGGATTTCTCCACATTCATTCAGAAAATCTGAAAACTGCCCACGATTAGGGGTAAATGGGACCATTTGTTAAGTGGGGTTTGAACTGTTTTTATCAATTCTCAACCGATTGTTCGAAAATCGAGCCTGAAATCGGGTTCCTGATCAAGGACGGGAATGCCACTTTGAGCAAATGACATCCTCAGAACAGCATTGGATAGTCTTCATAAGCATCTAGAAGGTTATGTGAATCCAAGAGAAACATCTCCACTATGGACCGAATCCCCCAAATCACTGGTTCAGCTAGCATAAATCTTCCTTGGAGCGCCGAGACAAGCGTTGAGTCGGGTAGCAAAAAACCCCTGCATAGAAAAGAACAAAGACTTACTACTTGACCTATCATTAAATGAAACTTAAAGGCCCTATTATATGCATAAAACAAGGCAAAGTAATGAATAAGCAATTAAAAAGTCACTTACCAAAACCTAGCAATGTTGATCTCCAAAAAGGAATAATCATGTACAAACAACACTAAATAAGGCTGACTAGTACTTGATCTCATGAGGTTTGAACTAGAAAATATAATGCTGAATAGTCAAAATAGGAAGCCAACATTATCAATGTACAAAGTGCAATATAAAAAGTGTGAATAGATTTGTTGAGGTCGAATGCTTGAAAGAATCCATCGATTAGGGGACATTGATATATTCCCAAAAATGTCGATGGTGAGAGAACCTACCACTGTTGACTGTAAGTCTCAAGGAACTCAATTGGACTCTAGAATCCTATTCGAGAATAAATGATCTAAAGTCAATGGAATGGAATTCGCTAGAAGGAGGACATTGGGGCATCGCCCATCAGCCAACACGAGGTACTTAGCGACGCTGGATAATGTGGAAGAGCTTAAATGAACAAGATGTCTACAAACCAGTAACTCTATTGGGAATGGATGACACGGAAAGTCAAGATAACTGAGAAATGGCTGAATTAGGATAAACTTCATTCAAACAAGAGAATACAAAAAATGGTGATTGAAGATGGGCAGCATAGACTCGATATGCAAACTGGGACATCTCTGCGACATAGAAGGAATTAGCAGAGGCTCCATAGGGAATGGAAGCATAACCAGTCGATGGAGAAAACTTAGAGTAATGAGTACAAATCCTAAATACATACTAACAACCCAACCAATGGATGTGACATATAGTGCTCTATTCAAAGGGAACACGCCTTGACAACTGCCAAAGATAATATCATTTCTCGTGCGCCTTTTTATGTTTTTTAAATTTTTTTTTGGACTTTTTCATATTTGAAAAGCTTGAAAAATAATAAAAGTGCTTAAAAATAGTATATAGCTAGGAGGACACGAGTTTCGTAGGAAATAAAACTAGTTCCAAGTAATGGAACATACCTATGCTCAATGCAAGGAATCATGTGTAGGATAAGGACACTGAGGGGAAGGTCTCCTCCTTGTAAGGGGTGGTCAAGCTGCAAAGGATATGTAAAAGCAGCTATGCTAGGCTAGGATTGAAACAAGCTTGGGCTACATGGCTTATAACTCTGAAGTGTGGAGCTGGAATAAAGCTCAATAAGGTAAGAAAAACACATGAAATGTAATTACAACTTGATATACACAGGAGTCCCTATGGGAGATTACCAGCATAAATTTAAAGAGGGATATGAAGCTCATGCTCAAGGACATGGTAGGGCTACGAGGGACTACAAAACCTAAAGGAGAAATATCATCATGGGTACCAAATTGCAAAATGGAATCTAACTAGGGCACCCATGTATGGAAAATATCTACCACTTACATAATGTCACTTCTAATCACAATATGAAGGTTCTGTGATACTACAAAGTGGGTTCGTACCTATAATCAAGGTGAAATGGTCATAAGGAAATGCATAATACAGGATGATATGGATTCCTAACCTATATGCCAATTCAAAATTATACATGTGATAGATACGAACAGGTCAAATTCTCAGTCAAAGTACTCTTAAATAAGGTCCCTATAGCTCAACATTAGGAAAAACAGTCCAAAATAGTCAATAATGGTCCAAACTATACAGATGTGGGTAAAAATTTCAATTTTTTTTTTCTATAAAATATTTAAAAAATCATTTTTACCATACCATTTGGAATTTTACCATACATAGTTGTTTTGAACCATAAACTTAAAACATTGATTTCGAAAGCTAGGGTCCACGAAATCACGAACCATCTGAATCTACATTTAATTCTTGATGCCAACTAATTTCATTTTAATGCTTTTATTTGCGTTGGGAAAATGTGATGCGGATGCTAGGAGGAGGACGAGTGGCCACGCCCTACCCACCCAACTTTCTCCACTGGTGGCACAGGCATATCATAGCTATAGATGAATACCCCTCTGAGGGGATAGACTTCCATGTGGATCTTAACATGCCTATTCCATAGGGATCCGCATATGGTGACATAGGTAACAATCCCGACTGTATTTTGTTTTTGAATTATTTCATTTTTTGTTTTTTTTGATATAACGAAATAAAAAAAACATATTTTTGTGTGGTGACATATATTCATGCTAGTCATGTATACGCAGATGTTGGAACTAGATAGCCAGACGACTTCCCTCGACATGATCAAAGGGTGATAGGTGATGATATCATAGACATGTGGATGTGGAGCACACACTCCAGAACATCCATACAAACTTTGTTCGACTGACACATAGAGTACCCATGGTACAAGTCGAGGACTTTCCTGAGGCTGTGCAGCAACATGTGGTAGGTGTACCATGCGTATGGGTTCATTTGTTTAGATGGATAGCTAGAGATTTCGTGTGTTATCATGATCTGCACCCTACTCCATAGGCTTAGACTCCTAGATGTACTTTTTTTTATATTGATCGTGTAGTATATTTTGGTGGCTCGGAAGCCCCATTTTTGTATCATGACATTATGTATTATGACACCACTTTTTCAACTATATTTTGGAATGAAAAATACTTATGATGAATCAACAACATGATTGTAATTTATTGGAATGTGAATGTATGTAATGTTATCAAATTGTCGTTCTACCAACCTTATTCGCAAGAATATTCGTAATAAAGTTGGATCTCTAACACTATACATGCCATTTAACTGTAAGAACACTAACGACGAGTCCAAACATAACTCAAGAGACCAAATATCATGAGAGATGGAATCACATAATGACTCAATCACAGCCTCAAGAGACCAAATACCATGAGAGATGGAATCACATAATAACTCAATCACAACACTATATTCAGCAATATTATTCGATGAAGGTCAGAGACATACACCTCCTGAGGACAAACCTTGACCCGTAGGATTATAAATCACCCAAGCATACAAAGCTAAGTTTTGAGTGTGGCGGTTGGCATCGTCAGCATATCCTACATATACCAAAGACTTTGCCGACATCTTCCACAACAAACGGAAGCAAGTCAACAAACTCAATCACCATAAGAAGACCAAAACTAAACTATGCAACTATACAATAATATACAAAGTATCAGCCTCGAATGATAATTACGCATTGTATCTTTTGAGATAGATCCCATTTCTAGGCTCCACTAAGGTTGTCCCTTCATAATCTACTAGCTCGTAAGAACCTTTCTCTAATACTTGCTTAACCATGTAAGGCGCATGCCACGTGGGTTTAAACTTTCCTACCCCTAACAGTTCATTAGCTTGGTCATACAAGAGCACCAAGTCACCTTCACTAAAATTTCAAGGATCGACAAACTTATTGTATTGGGATTTAACATGAAGATTATCCACCTCAAGAGCTGCTAAGGTATCTCGACGCTACTCATCAAGTTTCTCTAAGTGGACTAGATGTTCTTCTAATGCAGAAGTCTCTAGAAAAAGTTCCACAGCTATCTTCAAAGAAGGGATTTCACATTCAATCGGTAAAATTGAGTCCACCCCATGCACTAGCTGGTATGGGGAAAAACTGGTGGTAGTATTAACCATGGTTCAATAGGCCCACAAAGCAGGATATAACATGATATACCAATTGGTCTTGATTTGTGTGATGGTTCTTTGGAGAAAGGACTTAAGGGAATTATTCATAGCTTCAACGTGTCCATTCATTTGAGGATAGTAATAAGAGGAATGCTCTTTATGATATCCTAACTTCGATTATAACTCAGTTATCATCTTGTTTTGAAACTTCCTGCCATGGTCACTAACAATCTCTCTCGAGATACCAAGACGGTTGATAATCTAATTTAAAACAAAATGTGTGGATGTCTCACCGTCGAATTTGATAGTGGGGATATCCTCTTCCCATCTCATGAAATAATCAATAGCCACTGTGATATGATGATTCCCCCCAACCGAATCTAGGTTGCAATGCATAAAATCAACCCACCACTTGGTGAAGGGACCAACGATGATAATTGGATGTAATGAGACATGATCCTATTTCATGTTCAGTGCAAACACATGGCAAGGGTGGCACTGCTTAACCACATTAATGCAATCCTTGAATATCAATGACCAAAAATAACATGCTCTCAAAATATTTTGAGCTGTACATATCCCAGATAAATGACCATGATACGCCCCTCGGCCAATCATTCATCACAAACTCAACCTCTTCATGGGTTAAACATTGATGTAAAATGGAATCAACTCCGTGGCGATACAAAGTGTCACCGATAAGGAAATTCTTTGCTAAATTACGTAACCGTCGAAGCTCATCTTGTGAGAGGTGAGAAGGAACCTTCAAAGTTTGCAAATAGATGATAATATCCCAATACCATTGGTCCATAGTAGAAATGAGAAAAATATGCTCATCAACAAAAGAGTCTTCATGAATCTCTCCTTCATCCAAACTAGGAATGTCAGATATGATCTCCACAAAAATTAATGACTTCTTCAACTTTGCCTAAACAAACTCGAGATCGAATTCTTGCAAAATAATAATCCATTTATTGTATTTCCCCCCTACCATCTATATGGTGAGGATGAATTGAAATGGATTAATGTGAGCCACAACCAAAGCTTGGCGAAGGAGTATGTCACTGCCTCAAACGTTGGACCACATGGACGGTAGCTAGGGATAGCTTCTTGGCATGAGTATAACAAAGTTATGCATCAATGAGGTTTTGACTAGGATAATAGATGACGTGCTCCTGTAGCTCCTCATCCTATTGAAGCAAGACCATACCAATCTTCTATTGAGACATGACCACATATAATAATAAATCACGATTTTAGTCGGGTTGACTAAGCACAGGGGCCGAGGCCAAGGATTTCTTTAAAGTGTTGAAAGACTCTTGAGCTCACTCATCATAGATAAATAACATGTCTTTCTTTAATAAGCACATGAAACCCTTAGTCAAATTGGAGAAATTGACAACAAATCTCCGCAAGAAGTTTTCCATCCCTTGCAAAATCTGAAGATGTCTAATATTGTGCAGGGGAGACATTTGAATTATTGCCTCAACCTTTAAAGGGTTGACCCTAATTCCCTCCTTGGAAACGATAAACCCTAGTAAGTGACCTACTCTCATGCAAACGATGCACTTTTGAGGATTTAACCGAATTTGATATCAATGACATCTTTTGAAAACCAAGCATAGATGGTCAACATGATCCACTCTCAAACAAGAGTGAGGAGCTAAATCACCAAGATATACTTCAATTATGTGCTTAATGTCATGAAAAGTGAAGGTCATAGCTCGTTGAAAAGTACCTGTACGACATTTTTAAGGCCGAAGGGAATTTTTCTATATGCACATGTACCCCAAGGACAAATGAAAGCCCTTTTTATGTTGATCCTCGAGTTTGATCTGAATCTGATTATACCCTAAAAATCCATCCATAAATGAGAACACCTTGTTTCCCACACACTCATCCAAAATATGATGAATAAATGGTGTGTGGAATTTATCCTTAGGACAATCTCAGTTCGGGTCTCTGAACTCAGTGCACACACACATAGTTCCCTATTTCTTGTCAACCAGAATGGGATTTGACACCTAGTCGATTAAGGGAACTAGATAGATGAATCTATCCATAAGCAACTTCTCTATCTCTGCCTTAATAGTAGACGCTTTCCTGGTATTCATCACACACAAACATTGTCGAACAGGTCTAGCATCCGGATAGGTTTTAATTTCTTGTTCAACAATACGAGGGTTTATCGATGGCATTTTCTCATACGACCAATAAAAAACATCTTGAAATTATTTGAATAGCTTGGTGTATGCTTCAATCTCATCAGGGGAACAATCTGTCACAATGTACACATTTTCTATCTTTCCAGGAGTTTGAGAAATGTTGATAGGTATGGTTGGTGACAAATTGGCCATGTTCCCTTCGAAAAACTTACTAGGAGCGCCTAGTGGGACCATGGGCCTACCAAATTTATGGCTAAGGATAGCGCTATAGTCATCACACTCCATACGTTCAAGATCAGGAAGGAAGTAAGATCTATGATGTAACTCTTCCCAAGGTTGTTCTACACCAGACATAGCTTCAAGAATAGCTTCATCGGTTGGAGAAATGTCATCGAGGATTTCATGCGAGTGAGATGACGCAACTGCCCAAGCATGAATTGCATAAGGGTCTTCCTCCTCTGTTCATGAAGAGGAAGGACTAGGATCTATAATAGGACCAAGATTAGCTTGATAAGTGACCAATGCTATAGATAATGGCATGTCCATCTTGGAAGGTCTAGGGTCTTCATCCGAAGTGCTCAGAGAAGGAAGAGTCGAAGGATCTTCCAAATGTGAAATGTAAAATGGAATTGAACTCAATGATGATGAATCTCTACCAAGACTAGAACCTCTAGTAACTATGGGTGAGAAAAAGTTAAAAGTTCCGATCAATGATGGATACAACCCACCCCAACATTCTCAGTCGCCAGCTGAGAATTATCAATGACCGAGATGGTAGCTCACGACGATGCTTGTGTATCAGAATTATCAAAATATTTTTTATCGACTATAACAATCCTCCCTTCAAAAGGAAAACAAATCACTCAGAAGAGGGATGACGCAACCTATTTCATATTATAAATCTAGTTCTATCCCAATACAAGGTTATAGTCGAGGGGTGCATCAACCACCTCAACCTCGATCATCACTATCTTCCCTCCCAATTGGACCTCGAGAGAAGGAAGTATACCATGCGGCCAAAAAGATCTCCCATAAAAGGAAGTCAACACGATTCCATATTTTGACAACGTAGGAGAACCTAATCCCTTCCAACAGGTTAAAGACATCACGAAAGCCGTAGCGCCTTCATCAATCACTGTGTGTTTAATGGTGTTATTCATACACTCTATTTGCACTAAAAGAGACACATAGTAAGGAAAGCAAGGCTGGAATTCATGAGTTTTGAATTTAATCATTGAGGAAGGGTTTGAATGAACCAGCCCAAGACCAGATAATAAGGCTTTCCTCTGCGAAGAGAAAGTATGAAGAACTTTTAAGGCAGACATGGCACAAGGATTCTGGCCCAAATCCTCAACAATGGAATATTTTTGGGTGACTCAGGAATTAGGATTTTGCCTCAACCACTTTAATACTCCCTTAGGAATGCAATGTAGAACTTCAGGCTTGTCACTAGGTTTATCAATACACAAAGGGGTCTCGGGTGGAGCAGGTTCTTTCCCTAAGTTAGGTTGCGACGAACCATAATCTTTAGCTCGTGTCACAACATTCTCGATGGACATCACATTGATACAACCATGGCCAATTACAGTGTGTGGAGGGATTTGATTCCCACGAGAAGCACTTCCAGAGTCCAAGTTACTCAAATTCATATTTTTATTTTTCGGTAAAGGATCCATCAACACATTTGGGCTCTGTGTGATGAATTTCGAGGAATCTTCCATACGAGGGCACAAGTGAGTGAGTTGATCTGCTCCGCATAGCTTGTGAGGTAACTTGACCTTACATTTAGACTTCTTATCCCCCCAAGCATTATTATTGTTTTTGTCATCATTCGAATTTTTGTTCCTATTCCCACCCTTACGATTGTTTCTTCCATTTTTATTATTCCTTCTGGGATGTCGGTTTCCTTTCTAGTTCGGCGATTGCTCATATTGTACATCCACCGTTTTAGTGGGATGATACAAAACCGTAGATTGTCCCGATGTAGGCTGGTTAATAGACAAATTTTTCATTTGATTCGTAACTGGATCTGTAGGTTTAGCACTTCTAGAGCAAAAAATTTCATCGGCATCTGTCTTAGTTTTGAATTTAGGATCGAAATTAGACCGTGGTATGTTCAAAATAATCTCATATAAGAGACAACACTGAGAGTAAATAAAGTCTAGTTGTTGAGCTTGAAATATAGCACGTTCCTCGTTCATCACTCCGGATGTGTAAACATCCTTCATTATATATGAAAATAATGATTTGAATAACCACTCCAAAAGAAAATCTGGTGGAATGTGAACCTTAATCAATCCCTTTCATCTACGCCACTCTGGAATATGATCAGAAATATGGGTGGCTTTATCCTTCCAAAATGTCGACAAGAGCTCAATACCGGCATCTTAATGCACAGGTAACTAAAAGTGATTGAGAAGGTCATGGCTAAGTCATTGAATGTCCAATATGTGCCCCCAGGCAAATCTGTATACCACTTCACCGCAGGACCCGTGAGGGTGCACTGAAATAACCATTAACGAACGGAATCTTGATTCAATGAATTCAAAGAGCATCATTGGTGCAAAGTCATAACGTACTCCCCGGGGTCCTCACCAGTATTACCTTCAAATTTTGGAATATTTGAAGGAAGCTTGGCGGAAACAATTGACCATGTCGGATCGTGAGATACCAGATCATTGGTTAATCTCGATAATTAAGGAAAATTTAACTACACTAGAAAAGAGATCCTAGGTTGTGCCATTTGGTTCCACTCTCCTTGATAAGATTGGTTCATCTAGGTCTAATTGTTATAAACACCATGGCCTTGGCTAGTGGGATAATATCCTCCTCCCGCTTGACCCATAAAAGTGTACATGAAAATTGGGGTGATACAAAGGCATAGTTGTAGGAGTGATAAGCAGATTGACTCTCATACCCATAAGGTTGTACATAAGGTGGTATAAAAGGTGGTACATACCCTACCAACACATAAGTAGGCACATATCCTTGTGACACTACACTGTGAGTAGACATGGGAATAACATGGATGGAAGTAGCACTCCGGGCCAAAGGACCATGAGAGCTATGGGGGGAATGAGTCATTAGAAACACATTTGAAGGAACAAGTGCTAAAGATGATGGAGCATAGAATGGAATATAGCTTGTACTTCCAAATTTCACATGCCTAGAGTCACCTCCATGAACGGGGACACCGGTATTAGGCCTAGGTTAAGCGTATGAGGATCCTCCCACTATAGGGTGGAAAGAGAAATATTAATAATACCAAACCTATCCACATGGATAGGAATGGCAGTGCCCCTAGGCATAGCACCAAGGTCAACTCCAGATCCGACATTGGATGATAGACTGGTCTCTAGAAGGTCTGGCATGCCATACTAAAATGGGCTAGTGCTAGAGGGCATTGGATGAGTCTCACTACTCGACATATGTGAAAAATATCAATGGTCTGTGTTTACATAGTCTGGAAATTGTGATAGTACATCATGTGACATCCCAACCTCAAAGTGATTGGGTTCTTCTAGAGTCCCATATAAACTGTCAAGTATGTTCTCCACCTAGGGGGTGGAGAAGGGGGATGCTCCAAGATCTCAGATGTAAAAATCATAGTGATATCGATGTGTGAATCAAAGTGAGTATCATTCCACTCGGACAGTCTGGTTCTCTTTTAAGAAGGAGGAGGAGACGTAGAAAGCGAAAGACCTACTAAACATCGAGAACAGCGAAATTCCTCTCCCGAATCCATGATGGCTCAACAAAAATAAAGAGAGTCAAACTAATTATGCACCCTAAAGCAATATAGCGTACACAGAGCACACTGCTAAGAAAATCTACAACCAAAATGCAAGAAAACCAAGGGGAGGATAAGTGAGCTCCCGAATGCAGCAGGTATCTCTCTCCTAAGAGAGGCTCGAGACTCTCATACACTACAAGTGGAGGTGGGTAACCAATTTTAGTGGCCCTCAGCTTCAACACGTAAAGATACTGTGCTATCTGACCCCTACCTGGCAAAGAAACTCATAGAATAACCTTTGCAAGTACCCCCTGCGATACCTAGGTAAGGAAACTAAGGTCACCCAAATATAAGCAATGCTCAGGCGGACACTCGCATGAGGGATCTACCATATGGGAAAAGTATAAAAGCCCAAAGGTTGAAAGCACCAACCGGTACTTCAAAATCCCCCAAATACGAATAAGATCCTGGGAATATCTCTGCCGGTCATAGAAAGTGGCGTGAAAGTGGCCAGGGGCTATCCCAACCACAATCGTGTCCACTGCCTCATCCTTAACTCGTGTAAGAGGAGCCTCATAAGAACACTAATTATACCAAGGATTTCAATCTCTCACCTGGATAGACATTTACTTGTTTTTTTTAGTAGTCTTGTAGAATTTACTCTCAATGAACTATTCCAAGACTCTAAAACCTAATCTTGTTGATGTACCCTATCAAAGAAAAATGTGTAATTCATTTTAATTTAATCTTTGATTTTAATGGCTGTGATTACTGAAAGGGAAATGACCATGCAACCAATGATGGTATGACTCATCAATGAAAGTAAACGTGCACACCTAACAAACAATGCCAAGTGCAATTTTATCTAAATGAGAAAACAGGGTATGCCACTACATGAGATGCATATTTTTCCTTTAAATGAAAATGCAACTATTCCTATATGAAATCTTGACTATAACTTCAGTAAGAAAACATAATGCAAGTACCATGCAAATGCAAAATGAAAAAATGCATAAACATGCCAAAAATAAAATATTTTTGTATTTTAGAAGTAAATGAGATGTAAAAGAAACAAAAGACTCTACAACTCTCAGACAACAACCAAGAAGGGCACCAATATAAAAGAAATCTAATGCAATAATCCCACATAAAAAAGGAAACATGATGACAAGACTAACATGTAATTAAAAGAAAATAAAAAATGGTCTATTGTAAAAAACATAGGCAGTATACAGACATCAACAGTACCCAGGAAGACTCAGTAGCATTCAAAATTCACCCAACAACTTTAAATCATCCAAATCAAATTCAAAACAGAGGCATACGCAGGTGTTTGTAAAAAACCTGCGTGTATAGGCGACTACTCAGGAGAAACTCGCGTGTATATGCAGATGTGAAGCAAATACTCGCGTATAGGAAGAAAGAGGGGGGGAAATGATAAGCCAAGATAAAATTACTTCAATAGGACACTAAAGGGAAAACATACTTTTGGACCCAACACAGAGACTCAAAGAACAAAGATCAATTCAATCACATTATGCACCCAATCCCTAAAGAAAAAACAAGGAACCTCCCTAGTAGAGTCGCCAATTCTGTTACAGAGAGAAACTTCCTATGTCTTGGGGTGTACAAAACAAACTAAATGACACCGTAAATCAATCCATTCCAATATGTAAGAGAAATAAATACATCTAACACTAAGGGATATGAATCATACCTTATTCCGGACGGTTGATGTAGATCCATGTTGAGATTTTCCAACACGCTTGTATTCATGATTCTCTCTCAACAACAACAAATAAGAAAAGCATGCTATATGTCAAAGTGTTAGGCTTACTCTAGCATATATAAACTATCATGTATAAGAAATATAACTACATCCATGGATACAATATTCATAGTTATGCACATGTATTGGACAGGAAATGGATATTTCTATCAATAAAACAGAGATAGAATAGTGACAAACTCCGTTGGCATTTCTTTGAACCAGAGAAACCAACTCCTCCACCTGGGTCTCCATCACAATAGCAAGCTTACAAAGCAAATGAAATCTTGGGAAGAGCATCACTATGTACTCCAAAGGGACAAAGGGATGCAGAATCAAGCATAAACAAGTGATACAACAATGAACTATAGTTTCCTTGGTCTCCAAATTATCCTCCTTTAATGCATCCAAATTGGCTCAATATATATCCCTCTAAATGGGCAATGGAGGGTCAAGTTCTAGCGTTCTCAAAGCATATGGAAGGCCAAGAGTCAAGTTATTCGGGACTCTATCAAGAAAACTCAAAAAACTTGTCTCTTCATGCACATTTCCTGATATATGCAGGTTTTGGCTCAAAAGTTGCTTGTACATGCGGATATTGCTTTAAAAGTGACATATACAAATAAACAAGTGCTTTTTGGGGACTTTCTTGGGACATCAAAGTATAATTTGAGGAAAGGGGATCCAAGGAGTTTGCAGAGGGACATGTAAGGCCATAAAGATGTGATCTACCAGGTGTGGTAAAATCAGCTATAACAATATATATTTATACACACACACACCTAACCTCCAATCTCTCTTTTTAAAATCCCAAGCCCAAATCTCTCTCCTTCTCTCTCGTGTGAGAAAAAAAATTGTAGAGCAATAACAAAACAAGTTGAAAATATTAAACACATAAACACATTACAAGAGAGACACCAATATAATGTGGTTCACACAAGATGGGATCCATCTAGACATAAATGGCTAGTCCTTTATTATTATACCATCCAACAAAATGAAGGGATACAACCTGCAACAAACCTACCGCACTTCCTCTTCACTCTCTCATAGTCTCTCTCACACAATCATAGAGATCATTTTAAAATGCCACAATACAATACACAATCGTATTACGATGATTTCAATTTATAGGGGAATTACCATGGGAAAATACCATGGGTCAGCCAATAGCATGGGCCCATAAGTTTTTATTCAACAAACATCCCAAAAAAAATTCTTTCGATGGATTCTCCCTAGACCCCTCAGCCAGGGGGGGATAGTACCCCCTCCTGCACCCCCTACTAGGATGAGTGTACAGTAAAACTTAGGTACAATCATTATTGAACAATAACATCTCTCAATCAGGAAGATGAGGCTCCAAAACCAATTTCTCTCTCTCTCTCTCTCTCTCTCTCTCTCTCTCTCTCTCTCCAACGGTATAAGGAGGATAAAAATACGAGTTTGGGGTTCAAAAGTTATGGTCAAAATACTAATTTTGTTTATTTATAAAATAAAAGCATGTGTGCATTTTTTAAAGCCTTCATGCGTTCTTAGAAGTTCACAAACATTCTTAGAAGTGCACACACATTCTTAACATGCACATGTTTTTAATAATGCATGCGTGTTAACAACGTGCGGGTTAGTAGCATGTGCGCACTTTTGTGCCAACATGGATGCTTTAGTGGAGTTTCTACAATTCCTAGACCAAATGCGTGTGCATGACGTTGGGAGTGTGTGCATGCTTCTGATTTGTACTACTTACACACTCCTATTACAACAATTTTGGGTACCATCTTCATGCGAGCACCCATAAATCAAAAAATTATAATGTCCCTCACTATAAGGAATGCATCTTAACAATAAATAAATAAATAAGAAAAGAAACCATTTCTGAGGTCAAAGCAATGCAAAATTGATATGATACAGAATGTTGTATCTTTGAAATCAATGCACCTTAACGATACTATAAGATCATATGGGTAATAGGAGCCAGGCCGGTGGGGGGAATCCCCATCCTTAAAAAACATATGATAATAGGATGTGATTGGGGTCTAGTAATCAAATCAAATAATCAAGCAAAAGCTACAACCCTTTGTCAATGGTGTAAACATCTTCCACAACAATGCATCCTTTCAATAAAATCTTAGGACACTCAAAGTTCATTTTAAAATATTTTTGCACAAAATACTCCCTGTAAGATATAAATCTTCATCATCGCATCATTGGGAGAGAAAAGGAGGTCATTGAAAATAAGGAAAGTGTTCAATTCAAACACATCCCCAAGAACTTAAATTATGAACCTAACAAAGCATCAAAATTAGCTTCAACTTTCGAGGAAATGCATTGAAAATAAACGGGAGCAAATAGGATGAGATTTAACATAAGAAAAATCAATCGTAAATTTAAATCAAGTAGTGTAAATGTTATCTTGTGAGGACAACACCTTTAGATGCTTTGCATGCATACTATGCAGATACCCTTAGGAAAATCAATATGTCAAAAAATCCATTAGATGCGATGACACTATCACGATGAATGGAGGATTATGTGAAATGATTCTAGGACAAGGCATCAGTTATATAAGAAGGACAAAACCGATAGTTTGCAAACAATTTATGAAGCAACAACCTTGCAGTCGAGCTTTTCGTTGATCAAGCAACGATCCCGTGACATCCCTTATCAAGTATTCAAAACACTAGGAACTATGCTATGCCTTTGACTTCATCATGTAGAGTATAGTATTGAGGTTGTGAAGGGTAGATAAAAGCTATTGATTATGTTTTCTAGCCCCTAAGAAGATCAGCAAGAGAGTGTATAATATATTTATATAAAGACATTGTTTTATAATATAAATATATATGTATATGAATTTACGTATCCCATGGTACCAATACATCTCACTTACTTAGTTTTACAAAATAGTTCTCTAAATTTTGAAAATGTCAATATCTTAAAAATACCTTAATAAAAATGCACACTGTTGTATAAGGTAATATCAATGAGTGTGTATGAAATAACATTGGTTAGATATTATTTCAGGTTTTGGACTTGCTAGAGTGGATCAACAAGATTAACTCAAGTGTAACAAGTGTACAACAAGGATTCATTTCATGGTAACGGTATCTAGTTATGCTTAAATGCATCTTGATTAAGATTTAAATATCATTCTTTAAAGGGCGGTTAAAGAAACCAGTAACAAATTATTTTTGTTTTTTCATATATATATTTGTAATTAAATAGTATTTATTTTGTTCTTATTTTAACTCTAACAATCTCGTATGAATAATAAATATAAAATTATGTAATTTAACCCTTTGTTTAATAGCTATATTCACAAAACTAAATTGTTGATTGTGCTATTAACATTTACATTGGACAATCTTTCTTTTCCAACAAAAAAAAATGATGCTAATATCACATTCATAAAGACAATCTTTCTTTTCTAAAAAAAGAGTAATAGAAAGATGTCAAAAGCTTCCTAGAAAATTGCTTGATTGAATAAGCAGCTGTGCAGGACAACATTAAACTCATGAGTCTCCATTTTGAATCGTAACTCGCAAAATCAATAATAAAATTGAATAAGCTGTCATGTGGTTGACAGGCAAGCTCAGGCCAAAACGCATATAAATACTCCATTGTGTTTGCTCTCCCCACATTCAAACGACGAATTCTCTTCTTCGATTAGCAAACCAGTTTTTCGATATTCTTGCTTCTTTGGGCGTGCTGGGTATCTGAACAATGGCCAAGCTCTCAGCATTCTGTACTTGTTTGATCGCACTTCTGGCATTGTTGGGTGTTGCTAATGCCCATGCTGGCCATAACTTTTATGTTACGGGCAAGCTTTACTGTGATAATAACTGTGCTGCTGGATTCCCTATTTCTGGTAACCAAACATGATTTTCCATACATTTCTAAATCTTTTGCAGTTTTTGTAGCTTCTTTTTATTTGGGTCTCTGCATTTTCTTTCTTTTAAGATATGAAAGAGTAGATCTGGTGCTGAAAAATAGAACCGGTATTGAGATTCTCTCTATGTATAACGCTCTTTTTCAAAATAGAGCTACTGCTGTTGTGCTCACATTGCTTTCATTTTCTTCATTACTTTTTTTAATAGAAATTCTGCTCTCATGTAAGGTAGGGTTTCTGATAGTTAAATTCTGAGTGGTTTGCAGGCGCCACTGTAGCTGTTGAGTGGAAGGATCATGCTGGTAAAAAGTTATTCTATAATGAAGAACGCACCGACAACAGTGTGCTTTTCAGTATCGCTGTGAAGGGTGAGCACGAACACGAGGCCGACAGTAACCGCGCTCCTTCTACTTAATGCACAACAACGGTATTGAGTCAGACGAAAGAATGACTGGCCCTTTTGCCTTGAGATCTACAAAAACCCATCATCCTGCCTGTCACGCTGTGATGGCAGAGTATAATCTCTATTCTGACTAGGGTTTTATGTTCCCTCTATGCAATATTTGTCTGTTTCTAGCTTATTCATGGCTTCTTTCTGTTCTGGATTTTGGACGAGTTGTCTTCTTTCTGTTCTGGCTTTTTGGCCGAGTTATGGTATTGTTACTGTTTCTCATGGATTCTCCTGCTAGAGAATCTGTGCTACCAGTAAATTTTATCGACGCATTGCCGGATTGGTGGTGTGTGGATTTGACAGTTCATCCCTGATTTTACTGGATTAGGTATTTTTACAGTGTGCCGATGGAATAAAGGAACGTTTTGTGTAAATCAAATTCAATAACACATGTATTTTTACATGATTTATGATGATATGACAACGTGGTTCTTTGGATTCACATTCTTGGTATTTTTAAAATCACAAATGGTTCTTCAGATTCACGTTCTTGGTATTTTTAAAATCACAATATTCTTTTTAAAATCCCAATATTGTTTTTAAGATATAATATTTCTTCTACTTTTCCATGAATATTATAAAAAAATAATGTTTTTATCATACACAACTACCTCTTTACTTCTCCATTTACACAACTACATTCCCAAGGTTGGAATTTGAGGGGCATATGTCTATTATGAAGGCCTTTTACCTATCAAAATAGAGTTAAAAATTATAACAAACAGTTTCGATGAGTGGTCAAAATAGAGTTAAATATTATAACAAATAGTTTCCATGAGTGGGCAAACAATTTGCTAGGACCTATTTTTGATGGTTTAACTATTTTTGTAAACAACTATTATTGTTTATTAATAAATTAGTTAAAAATTATAACAAAACGAGCAAACAATTTGTTAGGATATATATTAATAAATTAGTTAAAAATTATAATAAAATGAGCAAACAATTTGTTAGGATATATATTAATAAATTAGTTAAAAATTATAATAAAATGAGCAAACAATTTGTTAGGATATATTTTTGAGGGTTAATTATTTTTTCAAACCATCATTGTTTTTTTATTAATAGACATGTTAAAAATTATAACAAATTATTTTAATGAATGTGCAAACAATTTGCTAGGACATATTTAGCAATCATTATTTTTTATTAATAGACTTGTTAAGATATGTGTGTTTATATAAGTGCTATTATTATGTCATCCATATATAGTTTTTAGTCGTGGACATTAGTTTTTTTTTTAGCAAGAACTATGAAGATATTATATTAATTAAAAAGTTGTATCTAGCCAAGCTTACAAAAAAGGGAGGTCTAAGACCTGCAGAGGTCTGGAAAACCCAAAATAACAGAAATATTTGAGCTAATATCTAAAGTCTTGAGCTTGCTCCTATGCCTAATAAAACTTTGAAGACCCCTCAAAGGGTAGAGCTGAACAAAAACACCTAAAACAAGAAGACAAAAAAACATAAAATACCCATGAGGCTAGGCTTGCTCCTGCTACTTTCCTTTGGTTCTTTGACAAGCTTCTCCACGGAGGCTTCCTCCATTGCTTGGTCTATGTTTTGATTGTCTTGGATGAAACTGTAGTGATTCATGTTTACCATTTTTTTACATCATCCTTCATGTAGCCTATATTACCCATTATCTCATATGGGTCGCGGTGGTTATCTTCTATTCGGGTGTCCTGATTTTCAATTTGCCGAACCATCTAGTTCGCAGTTCTGTTGCGTTGTTCAACCCTTCTATTGATTATATCATAGAGCCATCTCATATTTTTCTTAATGTCCTTGAGGGAGTTCTGAATATCTTCCAGAGTAACGCCTTTGTCTTCCATCTCGTCTTAGAGAGATGCGAATTCTAACTGGTGCGAGCACTATAAGCCCGAGATTCTTAGGGAGTCCAGAAAGCTAGAGTAAGAACCTTCGGTGGCCAAGTATACTTCCATATTGTTCTCAATACCGGGATAAGGATCAAATGCTAACCCAACACCTTCCTTCACACTGCTAACGACAGAGTTGTCGATACCTGTGTTAGCTCTGCTTGCAACTATGCCAGGGCTTCTGTAGACTGAAATTGGGGGAGCATTCACTACATAGACATAAGTGATTTGCAAGGCGGAATGAACAAAGGGAGAAGAGGGAGTCTACATTTGGAGGGCGTCCATGGCTCGTGTGAGCCTTCCTTTCCATCTTCAAGGGGCAGAAGGCGCATTTAAGTCAGTCACATGGGATGTTTGAGGACAGGTGGAGGTCAGAGACCATGCCGCCTCCTGGCTGGCAATTCACCAGAAGGAGGGGGAGGATATTTGGGCACTATTTTTCTTGACCTTCAAACTTATCGTGTAGTTGATGGATGTTCTAGCACTAAGGGAAGAACACCCTTGGAATCGAATAGCGAAACAAAGAAACTTAGGGAACATAAAAAAAAAATGGGATAAAATTCCCTTCACCTTGGTTGATCCAATTCTTAGCTTGGCGCATGGATTTGCCAATTTATCCACCTCTAAATTGTTTCTTCAGAGGATGTGGATATAGGAAACTTAGACTTCTACAGTGACCTATTGAATGAGCTCATAAATTCTCTTTATTTTAACCATACCTCTACTGTTTCCATTATTCATTTTGTTGATTACTTGCTTCGAGTCTCCAAGAACAATGATTTTGGCAATGTTCAGTTGCCTTGATAGGTTCATTTTGTAGTAGAGAGCGAGCCATTCTGCTTCGTTGTTGGTTTTCCGATCGGGTCCCTAGGCATAAGACGATACAATTTTTCCTCCGGGATCGAAGATGATCCCACTCGCACCTGCTTCCCTAGAATTTTCTTTCGCGACACCATCAAAAAATAGACTACAAGTATTTAAGCTTGCCCACCACAGGGAGAAATATTCTGAGTTTTCCTAATTTCCCAAGGTTGGAGAACCATCTGGACTTTGGTTTGAAGAGAGTTCCAAGGAAGAAAATATTTACACCATTCGAGTTCTTCTGCATTGAGATTCTCGGAAGTGGGGAGATTCACCTGCTTGAAGATCAACTTTTTACTAATCACATTGGTTTCTTTAAAGACTACACGTTGGGGGTCAGCCTTTTTGTTATAAAAAACGAGCCTATTCCTGGCTAGCTAGACTTGTCAGCAGACCCTTTTTAGAACAATATTCCGGATTCTACAAAGGGTCTTATTCTTCCCTATTTTCCCAGTATAACATCCTTTCCATCTTGTAGCCATAGTGGGGATATTCCCTTGAAGGACGAAGTTATTTCCTATAGTGCCGAGAAAGATTTTCGACACCCAAATAGTGAAAGGACACTCCAAGAACAAGTGTTGGGATGATTCTTTCTGCTCTTGACAGAGATTACATCTTGAAGTCCCATGAAACCCTTGTTTTCTAAGGTTATTGGCTGTTAGAAGCTTATTTTGCACCAAGAGCCAGAAGAAAGCGTTGATCTCTAAGATGCTGTTTGAGTTCCAAATTTTCACCCATATTCTTTGTTGGGGACCAGTTACGATGTTTTGCAATGACTGATAACCTTGTTTGATTGTGTAGGTACCCATTTGTCCTCCACCCTCTTGTATCTTTTTCTCTGGAACTTAGAGGGACAATTCCATGAAGGAAAGAGGAGAAGATGTCATAAATTAAGCGGAGTTGGGAGGATGGGTTTAAAATATTCCATCGTTTCTAGTTGCCCCTCGAACCCCAGATGGAAAAATATTTCAGAGACTTGTAGCCAAGGACTTCCAACCACCTACAAAGAGGAGGAAGATCAACATTTTTTTCTAAGGGAGATCTTCCCAAGATGGAATCTGACCAAATGTTCATTTTGCTACCATTCGCAGGAATCTATTATATTTTGTCTTTGATTAGACCAACATAATTTTTACAAAGGTTCCAGATCGTGGTACCTTTACCCACCTAGGGGGAATCTAGAAATTTTGAATTTTTCCTTTTGATGTATTTTTTCCTTAAAGCCTCTTTCCACCATTCCTTTCCCCCTGATATCATTCTCCAAACCATTTTTTGCCTAAAGGAATTATTCATTTTCCCTAAATCCCTAATGCCAAGTCCTCTATTGCTTTTCTCCTCTAAGACAGCGTCCCATTTAAACAGATTGAACTTTCTACCCCGAGTCTTCCCACGTTGCCATAAGAACTTCCTGATTTCCATGTTGAAGGTGTTAATAACTGATTTTGGAGCTAGAAAGATTGCGTAGGAGAATATAAGGTAGGAGGAAATGATGGACTTTATAAGGACCACCTTGCCTACTATATTAAGCCAAGTGTTGCTCCAGGTTTGGATTTTATTTTTCAACTTCTGGATTAAGGGCCTCCATACCGAGATGGTACTTTTCTTGTTGACAATAGGAACTCCCAAATAGATGAAATAGGTCAATTGAGGGTTCACCTAGATTCCCAGAATGCTTGCTAGTTCTTCAAGAGAATTGGGATTGTTGTTCCACCCATACATCCAGGACATATTAACGTTAATTTGGCTTCCTGACACTTTTAAGAAAAGATCTAAGGTGATTTTAAAACGCCTAGAAATTTGGGTAGAAGCACTTCCCAAAAGAATTGTATCATCTGCAAACTAGGTGTGATTGATAGATTAAACCCCACTTTCTATACTGATGCCCAGTAAGCTCCCTTCATTTCTGAGTCTATTAAGTCTTCTGCTGAGAGTGTCTCCTACAAGGATGTAGAGGAAAGGAGGCATTGGGAAATGCTGGCTAATTCCCCTTTGGGCTTGGAAAAAAGGGGTATGGCAGCCATTTATAAGAGGAGCGATCCAGGGCTTGATGTTGCATTCCTTGACCCACCATATGAAAGTGTCAAGAAAGCCATAATGTTTCATGACTTGATAAATATACGAGTTCCTTATTCTATCAAAAGCATTTGCGAGATCTAGTTTGATAGCCAAACTTGCTTCCTTGCGTGATTGACTTGAATGAATCGCTTCTTGAACCATTAGAATGTTATCATAAATATGTCTTCAAGCTATAAAGCCTCCTTGAATTTTAGATATGATGAGCGGGATCTCCTTCTTCAGTTTGTTAGATAATACTTTGGAGAGGATTTTATAGGAGGAATTGCACAAGGAAATTGGAGTGTACCTTTTAATGGAGGACGGATTCTGCTCTTTGGGAATTAGAGAGAGAAAGGTTGAATTTGTAGATCCCCCAATCTGATCAATGCATTGATTCCATATTATCTATTTGACTAGATCCATTTTGATGATGTTCCAACAACTTCTGTAAAAACTAATTGAGAACCCATCTGGGCCTGGAGCCTTGTCTAGGTGCAAAGTCCAAACTGATCTACGGAATTCTAGAAAGGAGATAGGATGAATGAGATTTTCTAGATTTCCCTGAAGCAGATGAGGAATATTTCCACAGAGGGATAACATATCCTCCTTCGAGATGAATCCATCACTTGTATATAGTTCTTGAAAGTGTTATTTTACCTCTGTTTTTATTAACTCGGGATAGCTTGACTTATCTCCATTTTATTTAGTAGTTTATTTGATTTTGTTCCTCCTTTTATGTTATTTACACTCATACTCAAAGAAATTAGAGTTCTGATCTCCAACTTTCAACCAGAGACACCTTGATTTTAATCGGAGTTCGATTTCTTCCATTCTCTGGATGGCTAGGATTTTCTTATCAATTTATTTTTCCTTTAACAGCATTTCTTTGGTTACTTCTTTCTTCTCCATTTCCTCCTGAATTTCTACCAAAGTCTTGAGCAACGTGGATTTTCCCTGTCTAGGACGGCACTGACCTGCCAACCAAGATTTTAGCTCCCTTTTACATTTTTTAGTTTTTGTTCCAAGATATAGCCTGGAGAGCCTTCAAAAAACATCTACCAAGATTTAGAAATGATTTCATAAAAACCTAGCTCGAGTAACCAGACAGGGGAAAACTTGAAGGGTTAGGGTCCCAGGTTTCCAATTTGCTCCATAGAAAACATGATTGGATTATCATCCGAAACAACAGAGGTTAAAAGTATTCAAATCGGTAGAAGGGGCTTGTCTATGAAGGAGGAATTTACCAATATTCGATCCAACCTTGCCTCTATATGTCCTGGTCCAGAATGCTTATTGTTCCAGGTGTATTTTCCTTTTGTTTTCTTAATATCAACGAACCTCCAAGATGCTATTACATCTTCTAATATTTCCCTGAAGGTATCCCTTACTTTAGAACCTCTTTTTTTTTCCTCACGGAAGATGGTGACATTAAAATCTCTAGCTATTATTCACGGGAGATGCATCTTCCCATACCTATGCATTTCAAGTTGCAGCCAGAAATATTCCTTTACTCTGTGCACTGTGGGTCCATAGATATTCCTTATCCACATTTTCTCTTAGCTATCGATAGTTTCAAGTTCTACAAATAACCAGTGCATGTTTTTTATTGTTGAGATAAACTTGTAGAGAGTTGTTTCCCACCAAATTAGCAGATCACCTGAGGCTCCTTACGCACTGACTACTTTCCCTGCTTCATTCTTCCAAACATTTTTTATGATGACCAAACTATCAGACTCTTTCATTTTAGTCTCCAGGATTGTGAGGATGGTTAGTTTTTCTGAAAATTTTAATCTCTTAATTGCTTCCACCTTTTGTTGTCCTCCGAGACCTCTACAATTCCAGGAGACTAGCTTCATTATTTATTTGTTGATGGGGGAACCGCTCTATCCTTTTTCACTTCTATTTGTTCAGCTATTTTCTTGTCTGATAAGTAGGATTTGACTAGATGATCTAGATTCCACTGCTTACCAGCCGCCTTATAGTTTTTGGTTGTTCTTAGGCCTCTGCTGTTAAAATGTGAAAGTTGTTTCTTATAGATTTCTTCCTTTTTGCTGGTGTGTTCGCTTGGATTGTGCTTGCTTTATTTCCTTTTTTTCGACTAACTTCATTCCATTCCTCTCTAGGAATTTCTCCTTCTTCTATCTGTGCTTTTTTTTTGTAGGACTTTGCAAAGTTCCCATATTCGTATAAAACCTTGCACTTGAAAGGGATTTTCTCATAATCCATAGTTTGAAGATGGTTCCATCCTTCCATATTGAGATTTATTTCTTTCGGTAGGCCTTTTTCCAAGTCTACTTCTACACATATTTAAGCACAAGAAAATATTGGGGGTTTTGGCTCTGATTTGTCTATATATTTCCCTAAGGATTTCTCAATAGTTTTCAGATCTTGATCATTCCAATAATGCAATAGAATATGTGGCAACTTTACCCACACTAGGATTGCAGAAGGGATGTCCTTTTTCAGATCGAAGGATAAATCCCACTTATTGAGGTACATACCTCTTGGGCCCATGAAATACGAGTTGTTCCTGAAGATTAAATCTCTGTCTTCTTTTTTCTCAAATAGGAAAATGAAGAATCCTCTTCGACATAAGTTTTGATGTACTTCACCTTGGATCAAGGGTCACCAGTTCATGTTCAACTAGATTTCAATGGAGCAAGGGGAGGGAAAGAGACTTGTAAAATGGACAACTAGTCCTCTTTCATGGAGGGCAACTGCTCTGTATTTAGAGGCGAGAGAAGAGAGGGTAACATTTGGCACTTCCTCTAGTTTGATGAAGTGATAATCCACGAGAACGTTCTTGGCTAGAGGTTGAGAAGCCAAAATCCTACAGAATCCATCCACCAAGCCATCATGCTGACCATCTGGATCCGGATCCAGTGGGTCCATAGCATGCAGGAGATGACACAGAAGCAACTAAAACCCTAGCAGAGCTCCTCGATTGCACTCACATAATTGGGTGCCTTTAGGTCGGGGACATTAGTTAGGTCAACATGAGATAATATTTTGGGTGAGTTATAGTTTTGACCTTAGCTTTTGGCATTTATATTTAAACAATTTAAAAGAAATAGAATTATTCCAATTGTTATTGGTTTTGAAAGGATGAGGTATGTCTCGTTTTTTGTTTCCCACCACGAGCCCATTGGAAAACGTAAAGAAATTTATATGTAGATGATTTACAAAGTGATGTGGTCTACCTCCTTTTTAATGTTTGCATCTTTAAGCTTCCTCATGACTTGTGTGTTTAAGCTGGCACGCCCTTCCTCATTTACTCACTGTCACCAAATTTTTTCATAGCTAACATCAGTGCCTTCCCCTTCACTGCCACCACTTGCTGCAAAATTGGTAGATCAACAAAGTATAATAAAATACAACCACATGTGTATTCCTGCACTCCTTTAATACAAAATACATACATATACTCTTTCAGTCTTTCATCCGAGCTCTGTCAAGCAATCCCTGGCTTATTGGTTTGCACAAATATCCCACCATAACAAGTGTTTTTTCTCTACCCAAGAAAATTGTACAACTCCCAATATTCATCTAGATGGGGAAATAATGGCATGGATGTAGACGGTTTTGATCATGGGGGGAAGCATTCTTGTGTCCATTTTAGTTAATTATTTTCACATTTATGTACCTACTCGATCCTCTACTCTTTGTTGTTTACAAGCTCATTTACTATGTCTTTGAGTCTTAATATGATCCTTGATACTGTTATAATTCTTCACAGGATCAGGCTTATGGCAGCAACAAGTCATGTAGGATTCTTGTTAATTATGCAGAGGCAAAGACAGAGATACTTGTGCCACATTTACTAATAAAATTTTAGATGGAGGATATATTTGATACTTTGTATGCTAGGATGCTTGTTTTTGGAGAGCTCGTCACATCCACTGCATTCTACTTTAGAAAGTCGAGGATTCCTAATATTATAATGTATGAGGCTACCGATGCTGCATTAATAAGATGGAAGTAGAGTGGCTGTGTGCAAGAAGTTGAGGGACCTTTTTGTGCACGTTAGATGCAATAGAAACCTGAAAAATCAGGCATCCCTCAACTTACTTGGATTTTTTGAGATACCTCTGCAAAATATCTTGCATTGAGTAAAAAACATGAAATGTAGGAAATTGAATCACCTTTCTGAATATATAAATTTTGTGTATTGAAAATTTGCATAGCTATGTCAAATTTCATTTTGCCTAACAGGCACTTTTTATTTTTCAGGGAAATTATAAGGTATATGTTTTTGTGGGTGCAGCCTCTGAGGGCCTAAATGATCGAATCAAGTAAAAAAATTGA